>BSYO01000010.1:10588476-11188476 GCA_033239525.1 Nepenthes gracilis | reverse complement strand
AAACCTCAAAGGATACGTGTGATATTCTTGAAATCGCTCATAAAGGCACCAAACTTGTCAAAAATTCAAAACTACAAATTCTTACTACTAGATTTGAAGAAATACGAATGAAAGATGATCTTGATATAATAAAGATTGAAGAACTTGTATGATCTCTCCAAATTTGTAAGCATACACTTCCGCAATCAAGGAAGTATAAATTAATTGCTCTAAAATGATTAGGGAAGAGAGAAACCGTGACTTCGATAAAAAATCGTGTAGCGATGATGATTTTTTCTTATTTGTTAAGAATTTTAAAAAATTATTAAAGAAAAATAAAACCTCATCTGACAAATCAAATGTAAATTTAAAAATATTACCTAAATCTAATAAAAAAGATCAACATAAAATTAAAAACTCCAAATCGAAAAATACCCAAGGAGTTCAATGCTATGAGTGTCATGGTTTTGACCATTATCGTATTGAATGTCCCAATTTTAAATGCCAACAAGGTCAACCCTTGAAAGCTAATGCAACATTAAGTGATGAAGAAGACGCAGGCAATGAAATGTGCACTGAAGATGGCCATGTCAAGTATATGGCTTTTATGACCTCAATGTGTGAAAATAATGAACATTTAGAAGAACTCTTAATCAATCCGATGACTCTAAGATTGAGTCAAATGCTAAATTTTATGACCTTCAGGATACTTATGATAGATTATTTAAGGAATGCCTATAGATCAAGCAAACTAATGTGTCGTTAAAGTATAAACTGAAAAAAATTTAAAAAAGAAAAATTACCTCTTAAATTTGAGTTAGACACAAAAAATCAAAAAGTTAAAAAGTTGAATAACTCATTTACTGAAAAGATCCAGACCCTTGAATCTGATCTCGAAGTTACATGCAATAATCTGAAATAATTTTATTATGTGTCCAAGCAATTGGATCATATGCTCGGTTTGGAAAAAATCAAAGGAAATAAAATTTGATTGGATTATTTTGAAAATGCCTTGAAAGCCCATATTAATCCCAAAATTGTCTTTGTCCAAGCTATTTCGATTCCAAGATAAAGCAGCGTAACATCTTCTTGTAGTGATCAACCGTCAAGGGTTTCCCCTCATATTAGTGCCAATTTTTAAAATTGTCATAATTTAAAAAGTTGGAAAAACCTTGATGCTACTCTCTCTAGGAAGCAAAAGTACAAATTTAATGTTAATACTATTTTTTTCCTAATGTGTCATGGGTGCGACACCACTGGTCGTATTCGCCCCTATTACCTTGTAGTGACTTTTCAAAATAATTTTTGACAAAATCCAAAGATAAAAAATTTTTTCAATCATATTAACCTTCTAAATGATCAAGTGACAAATTTAACCACCATTATAAAATAGTGGTAAGAAAATATGGATCAAGAAGAGTGAGCTCCATTACCCTTTGGTCATTCTTGACAAAAAGAGGGAGTAGATTTCTTCTTTAGTGAGATTGTTCATGTTAGGGGGAGTTAGGGGGAGAAAATGTTTTTTTATTACGGGGTATTCTTGTTGAGGGGAGGTTATCTTTATGTTTGATTCATGCTATATATTCGTCATGTTTACTGTTATTAGTGGTTTTATTGCTGCTATTCTCCTGCATCTATCTATTTCTATATTAACTCAAATTGATAGGACCAACAACTCTCATTCAGCAGCTAGCAGCTCCCTTTCAGTTTTTTTCACACATTGGCAAGACTAGCCACAGTCATTCAATAGCTAGTAGCTCCCTATCCATTTTTTTGTTTTTACTTTTTATGTTCTTTGTTGTTATATTGTATCAATTGTTTTTAGTGTCGATTTTTATATACATGGGCTCTATCTTGGTAGCATCTAAACCCGTAATTAGCTTGTACTTTTATTTCTTTTCTTATGTAGGTTTTGTCACGGAATTGCCAAAGGAGGAGATTATTAGGCATATTGTGACGTACCGGTTTCCAAGATATGGTAATTATGAGTGATTAAATTAAAATAAGTGAATTGTGGTCTAAGAATATGAAAGAAATTGGATCGAAAGGCCCGAAGACTTGAAATTGAAAAAATTGGAGAACCAATGTTACAAACCTTGAAATGTCGATTAGTATAAGATTCGGGTTTTAATTTAGGGTAACCGCAATGTATTAAAATTAAGAAAACCAAAAATTAGTCTTAAGATACGCGAGAATCTTAAAGTTGGAGGCGGTGTCGGGCAACCGCCCATTCCAGGAGCCCAGTGCCCGGGGTGGGCGCTGTATCTAGGGGTTCCGTGCTAGAAGCGCACTGGCTACATGCTCGAGCACGTGCCTATTATAAACCTGTGTTGGGCTTCTCTCCAAGTCATTTTTACGTGGTTTCCAGGAGAGAAGAGAGAGAGAAGGAGAGGGAGAAGAGAGAGAAGGAGGAATCCGAAGCTTTCGAGTTTGATTTCGGTTTTTAACTAGTTGGAGAAATTATAGATCGAGTCGAGGTAAGTGCATCCATACTCTTCTCTTCCGTTCTTTTTGATTTTCTTTCGATCCTTTTTGGGTATTATTGTCCTGATATCAAACCCATGCATGTATATGTGGTACTCATAGCTTAATTAAGCATACATGTGAATTTTATGTCCAAATTTGTATAAATTGACCGGTTTTTGCATTCAAACCCAAATCCCATTCCCGGGTAGTTTTGAGCCCCAAGTTTTGGGGCGTTTGCATAAATTAAGACTAGAATATCATTATCCATATTCTATATGGGTTAATTTACCGATTGGATATCTAATTTGAGGATTTGATGTGAAAACCCATTTGCGAAATCCTAAACCCACACCCAACTTGGGATTCTTCCATTTTTCTTCTATTATATGTTTAATTAACCCCAAATTATGAATTATAGTGTCCTAATTATGCATATACCTCGGCCGGGTGTTCAATTGCACAAGAATCGACCCGTTTGCAACATCCGAACGCTCTAAAATGGCCTTGTTACTGTTCACCCGTGGCCGAATGGAATTTTGCATGCTTCCATCGTAATTAATTATTATGAAAGCCATGTCTAATTGCATATGTTCAGTTGTAAGCCCCAGGAAAATATGTTTGTGTTTCATTGTGAAGGAAATGTATTCTGGAGGCCCCCAAAGTAATAATTGACTAATGGTGGTAAGAAATCCTAATCTTTCCTATGAATTATGGTGTCCATGCATCCAATTAACTTGTAAAAAGGTTTAAGCCTGAAAGAAAGATAATAATTGTATATACGTTCGAAGGAAAGTCCACAATGTGTTATATGATCGAATTGCTCTCTCGGATGGAGATTTTGTAAATTGAATTATGGTGGACCTTCCCTCAAAAGAATAAGAAATCATGAAACTAGGACCATGGAATTTGTTACGAAAGGTAATAGCCCTTGGCATGTCATTAGTATTATAGTGGTGACTCAGAAATTATTCTAGCCCCAACTATAGCAGACGATAGTCTTAGCAAGTATTAGGATATTACTGTGGAAGGACGAGAACTTCCTCTGGGCTCCGAGGGTATATGTGGTGGCGTATATGATGGTCGAGTAGTTGTAGACCTTAAATATAGATGATGACCAAGTAGCTGTAGGCCTAAAATATAGCCAATGATCGAGTAGCTGTAGACCTTAAATGTAACAGATGGCCAAATAGCTGCAGGTTTAAAATGTAGCCGTTATACTTTAGAATATGTAGAGTAACACATTTCTTTTTTCGTTCTCCCACACCTTTAGATAGTAAAGTTTACTGGCCCTGATCTGCAGATATAAGTAATTATGTACAATTTACATCCCAAAGAGAAGAAGAATAAAATGAAAAACTTAATTGTGTCCTAAATGCATAATCAATCACGTTGTATATTTGCGCATCCTCATTATACTCATATAGCCCCTCCTGCTTTATTTTGCTTTTATTGCTTACCATCTTAATTATATTACACTTGTTGAACTATTAGCTCACCTTTACTTCTCATTGTCTCCAGCTTAGCACAAGTTTGATATGCCCGATGGGTCAGCATAGAAATTTGAAGTGAGTTAGGCTCGGATATGGAAGATTACGTTGAAGACTTAGAACTCGTAGTTTTATTTATGTCATTAAAAATTATTTTTATTTATATTTCCTTTGGAATCTTAATGGATATTGTACATAAGACGGATGAGCAGATGATTCAGTTTTCACTATTGTTTAGATTTATTTATACTTTTGCTGGTTATTATGATTTGTATCAAGTACCTAGTGACATCTCTCTTAGCCGACGTTGTGTTTATATACACAGCATTGGAGCCACAAATAATATGTGGCAATTAGATCCCATGTGGTTTTATGTGTTGTTGACTGTATGATGTTAGATGTTGGGATATTTGGATGTATATTATTTTGCACTGGAAATTATATAGGTTTTTGTATTGGCGGATGTCTATATTACAAATAGAACTATGCCGAATTTTTGGTAGAAAAATACGATTTGTCATAATTGGTATCAAAAAGTAAGATGCTTTAGGTTAGTTTGAATCTTATGCGGAAGTTTATATTAGAGTATGATAGATCGAATAAGTTGATGAAGGTATAGGATGACTAAGATAGATCGGATAGTTCTAGTTGCCCTAATATATATGACTTAGGCTAAGATTAAGTTAGGATTAGTAGCCAAGTTCAATTATCTAGTTACGGTATCCTAGTTAGTATATTAATTGAGATAAGTTGGTTAACTTAGGCTAGAACTAAGTTGGAAATTAGTAGGCAAGTTGTGATGTCTAGCTTACACTACTCTAGTTAGTGTCTAAATTAGGAACTAACCCATATTGTTCTTGTTCTAGGAAGAATATCCATAGCCGATCATGCCATCAAGATGAAGGTTGAGAAGTAAAAATGGTCAACCACTTGATAGAGAGGTCGGATATCTAAATCTATCAAATGAAATAGCGAGACTTGAAGGTCTTGTCCAGGCGAGGACTGGGGGATGGAATGTTGAAGAAGGATCCCTTGAGGATTAACCTAGGCTAACCTTGGACTGAGGACTTAGGATAGGGGGGAAAGCTTGCATTGTGTGGCAAGTGAGACGGATAAGGTGAAATCATGGGCTCTGAGGTCCGGATGACTTGGATTCCATTCCTTGTGATTGTGAATTCAAGGATGACGAATTGTGATCGATGTAATAATGATCAAGTGTTTAAATTCTAAGTGGCTCGAATTCTATAGAGGTTGAGATGTAAATCCTATGTATTGAAATAGTGTTTACGGCGACCCAATATTTAGAAAGATAAGAGATATTGTAGAATATCTTTGTGGGTATTCTTTTGTGGATAGGTATTCTTCCTGGCGAATTTTGGAAGCATGTTTCTGATTATAGTCAGTTCGATCGCAGGATTGAGAATTGTCCTTAGCCATGGGTCAAACAGTAAGGAGGTCCACTACCTTGAATTGAGGTTTTGTGGTGACAACATAAGGTGTAGAATGTCGTCTACCATGAAGAAAGGTAAGATTCCTGGATTTGATATTGTAGCCCATGTATCATTTTGGAATCCCGAATATATAATTTTCATTTTTAATTCCTAAGTTTATTTGTTTATTTAAGGATCTAGGCTTGATTCTAGCAATATTGAGGTCTACGACATTTTCTTGGATCCGTAGATAAGATTGCCTAGGCTAAATTGAATTATTTTAAGGTATCAAACTTTGATCTGATTTTGGTAGTGATTTGATTGACGATTCTCCATACTAGTGTAAATTGGATTGATAATGATATTACATCTTACAATTGGATTGTAGGATTTTGAGCATGAGTCCAAGTTGATCGAGGTATCAAGAAATTAGTATCGTTTTGCCTGCAAACTGTTTATTGTGAATTTGCCCCTAGTCTACTTAGTATAAGAGACCACATCTAGAGGTCATTCTGGTCACTGAAGAGTTTGGCCTTGTGAATATTTGAGGATGTCTTTCAAAGAAAGATTAGGTGATTGATCTTTTGTCAATAATTCAATGTTGTATCGAAATCGACACTGATCTTTAAAGATTTCATACAGAATTGAGAAATTATCGGTTAGGTGCCTCCATGGGATGCTCTAGAACCTTTGAGGCATGTAAGATAAACTATGAGGTAATCTAGGGATTTTGAAAATTGGGTTTCCCAGGAGATTAATGATTTGATAAGTAGACACTGTGAGTGAATAGGTGAATTATTTGACCTATTGTAAGGGCTTGATGACTTCTAAAATCGATCTGTGGTTATAGTGATGTTGATTGTGATAATTGAGGATTGTGCTCGTGGCAACAATTGAGAAAGGATGTGGCTGTTGCAAGTTTTGATGATGCCATTTGGGTTTGTAGATTCTTTGACATACCTATGAATTTTATGGGTTTGATCTTTCGGCCGTATTTAGGTCAGTATTGTGTTGACCTCATCAAGGAACCCAAGAAATCATAGGGAGTGTGAACCTTATTTGTGGGTTGTGTCATGAAATAGGAAGGCTGTTAGCCATGCGTTTGATTGAGGTTAGAGTGTGAGTTCGGAAATAGAAGAGGTCGTATTGGGCAGGTGGATTCTTCAATAGCGTAATTGTGGTCCCGTAGAGGTTTGAGTGATGGCTCTTTTGGGAAGGATTAATTGAAGTTGTGGAAGTACGTGTGTTTCTTTTGGGTCTAGGAAAATCCAGTAGGATGTCTATTGTGTGCTCCTCGTGGACTGCAACGTCCATGGAATGTAACCGGTGTCCATCAGAATATGGTATGTGGGAATAACTTTCAATGATTGAATGGCTAATGGTTGCCCGTCTCATTTGGGTTGATCCCTGATGGATTAGGGAAAATTGTAGCCGAATGTAGTATTTTTAAAGAAGGTTTCAGAGTATGCTTTTCTTATGTCGTGTGCAGGTGGCTGTCCTCGATATTAGTGGGGGAGAAGCTCATAATCAGAATTACTCTAACCGTGGTTTAGAGTTATCCGCCAGGGTCTTTGCTTCAAGGACTTATAGGTTTTGATCATAGATGTGGCTATTGTCTAGCTAATCCTAAAAGTCTAAGTAGTCGTGCCTTACAGAAGATATGATCTTGCATTAGTGCAAATGGATAGCCTATTTAAGGATTGTGAAGATGTACCATTATATCTTTTAAGGAAAGCGGACATTAGGACCGACAATATGATGTGGGGAGTCTTTAGATTTAATATGTTATCAATGTTTCGTAGGAAAGGTGAATCGTGAGTTGCAAGTTGTTCCAATATTTGGATTAGTGTAACGCTGTACTCTTAATTTGGGAGACAAAATCGTATTTGAAGTATTGAAGTTATAAAATTATGAGGAGAGACATCCTTGTGATTTTGCTTCGGGCTATTAGAAGAGCAAAGATTTTGGGAGTCGGAATAATGGTGGATTAACTTTCGAGGATGTTCCCTTTATCTCAAAATTGGGTAATGCGTGCTGGTCAAATATGTTGACTCGTTGGTATGCCAACAAGATAATAAGATGCCGAATACTTAGGTTTCAAGGCTTGGGTGGTGATTTAAGGCTAAGCCGATTTTTTTGGGGTGATCATCTCAATTGTGATTTCTAAGTTAATCGTAATCTGAGGATTAAAGGCCTTGTCTTGGTTGTTTTGATATCTTTGGGTTTTTCTTGGGTCTTTAACTGCTGCGTGGGCTAGGTGCCTAATATGAATCATTGGACAAGGATTGAAAATTAATTTTAGTGTACAAGTAAATGGTTGATCAGTGTGAAGCGCAATGGTAGCGTGTGGCCCATAATTTAGAAATTTTAGGATAAGATCGAGGATCTAAGTGAACAATCATTTTGAGACTCGGAATAATCTGAAGTGGGAGTTTACAGGTTGCTCAAGGTTTCAAATTATGTCGAGGGAAAAGCTAGTAATTTTAGTTGCTTACAATTTAGGTGAACTATTAGGAAATTTTTCCCTGCCTTATGGATTAAGGAAAGTGAGTTTACGATCAAATTCGGCCTTTGTAGAAACCATAGGAGCTTATCTTGTGATATGTTCCTACCTAGATCTACTTCAAGGATGAAGTACGAATCTGAAAGGATTTTACCCGTTTGTAAATTTTGAGGTTCGTTAAATTTTAAGGACAAAATTTTTATAAGTGGGGAAGAGTTGTTATGTATTGATTTTCAAGATATGGTAATTAGGAGTGATTGAATTAAAATAAGTGAATCGTGGTCCAAAAATATGGAAGAAATTGGATTGAGAGGCCCGAAGACCCGGAATTGAAAAATTGGGGAACCGGTGTTATAAATCTCAAAATGTCGATTAGTATAAGATTCGGGTTTCAATTTAGGGTAATTGCGATGTGTCAAAATTAAGATAACAAAAAATTTGGCTTAAGTATGCGATAATCTTAAAGTCGGAGGTGGTGCCGGGCAGCCACCTGCTGGATGGCACGTCTGCTGGATGGCACCTGCCGGGCGCTCGAGCTTCGTTGTGGCACCCATTCCAGGAGCCCGACACCCGGGGCTGGCACTGAATCCATGGGCTCTGCGCTCAAAGTGTATTGTCTAGGCACTAGCTAGTGCGCTTTGAGCATGGGCCTGTTATAAAGCCGCGTCGGGCTTTTCTCCACATCATTTTTACACGGTTTCCAGGAGAGAAAAGAGAGAGAGGGAGAGGGAGAAGAGAGAAAAGGAGGAATCCGAAGCTTCGAGTCCGATTCCAACTTCGAGCTAGTTGGAGAAATAGTAAATTGAGTCAATGCAAGTATAACCATACCTTTTTTCATTCTTTTTTTATTTTCATTCGATCTCTTTCGGATATTATTGTCTTGATACCCGACCCATGCATGTATATGTGGTATTCATAGTTTAATTATGAATATATGTGATTTTTATGTCTAAATTTGTAGAAATTGATCGGTTTTTGCATTCAAACACTAATCCCACACCCGAGTAATTTTGGACCTCGATTTTTGGGACTTTTTTCATAAATTAGGACTAGAATATCATTACTCATATCCTATATGAGTTAATTTACTAATTGGATCTCTAATTTGAGGGTTTTATGTGAAAACTCATTTGCAAAACCCTAGTCCCGCGCCCAACTTGGGATTCTCCCATTTTCCTTCGCTTATATATTTAATTGACCCCAAATTATGAATTATCATGCCCTAATTATGTATTTACGTCTGCCAGACGTCTGATTCTACAAGTATCGACCTGTTCGTGACGTTCGAACGCTCTAAAATAGCCCTGTTATTGTTCACCCGATGCTGAATGGGAATTTTGCATGCTTCCATCGTAATTAATTGTTATGGAAGCCATGTCTAATTGTATATGCTCAGTTGTATGCCTTGGAAAAATGTGTTGGTGTTCCGTTGTGAAGGAAATGTGTTCCGGTAGTCTCCAAAGTGATAATTGACTAATGGTGGTAAAAAATCGTAATCTTTCTTACGAATTATGGTGTCCATGCATGCAATTAACTTGTGAAAAGGCTTAAATTTAAAGGAAAGATAATTATCGTATATACGTTCGAAAGAAAGTCCACAGTGTATTATGTGATCAAATTGTTCTCTCAAATGGAGATACTGTGAATTAAATTTTAGTAGACCTTCCCTTAAAAAAATAAGAAATCATGAAACTAAGACTATAAAATTTATTTTGAAAGGTAATAACCCTTGGCATGCCATTAGTATTATAGTGGTGACTCAAAGATTATCCTGGCTACGTATTATAATTGGTGATACTCTTAACAAGCCTTAGGATATTACTATAGAAAAACGATAACTGCCTCTAGGCCTAATGGGTATATGTGGGGCGTATATGATGGTCGAGTAGCTACAGGCCTAAAATGTAGCCGATAATCGAGTAACTGCAGACCTTAAATGTAACCAATAGTCGAATAGTTGCAAGCTTAAAATGTAGCCGTTATACTTTAGAATATGTAGAGTAACATATTTCTTTTCTCGTTCTCCTCCACATTTAGCTAGTAAAGTTTACTCGCCCTGATCCGCAAATATAAGTAATTATGCACAATTTACATCCCAAAGAGAAGAAGAATAAAACGCAAAAGTTAATTGTCTCCTAAATGCATAATCAATCACGTTGTGTGTTTACACATCCTCATTATACTCATATAGCCCCTCCTGCTTTATTCTACTTTTATTACTTACCGTCTTAATTATGTTGCACTTGCTGAACTATTAACTCACCATTCATTCTCTTTGTCTCCAATTTAGCACAAGTTTGATATGCCCGATGGGTCAACGTAGAGATTTGAAGTGATCTAGGCTCGGATATGGAAGATCACGTCAAAGACTTAGAACTTGTAATTTTATTTATGTCATGAAAAATTATATTTATTTATATTTCTTTTGGAATCTTAATGGATATTGTACATAAGGCCGATGAGCAAGATGATTCATTTTTACTATTGTTTGGATTTATTTATACTTTCACAGGTTATTGTGGTTTGTAATAAGTACCTAGTGACATCTCTCTTGGCCAACGTTGTGTTTACATACACGGCGTTGGAGCCACAAATAATATGTGGTAATTGGATCCAGTGTGATTTTATGTGTTCTTGACTGTATGATATTGGATGTTGGGATATTTGGATATATATTGTTTTGTATAGGAGATTGTACAGGTTTTTGTATTGGTGAATGTTCGTATTACAAATGGAACTCTGCCAGACTTTCAACAGAAAAATATGGTTCATCATATGTATTTTTAGTTAGCATATTCTGTGACCATGTTGGGTTACTCATTTGCTCATCCATCGTACACTTTCATGTGTTTTGAAGCTCTTCATCAAATTTCTATTCAAGGATCATCATTGCACCTCTCCCGGTAACCATGGCTGCCCGTCGCCCAACTCACATTCAAGCACTTCTCACATAGAAGCCGAACTCAAGGCATGCTCGAATCTCACTTGAGAGCTAATTCCTGAGAAGTTGAGCTCGAGGTATGCTCGAGCGCCGTATCTAGTAGCCTGCCGCTCAATGTTTGCTCACCATCGCTCGAGCCCCAATTTCAGTAGCCTCGTTCATGTTGCTCGTTTGCTATGCGCTCAAGTGCCAAAACCAGTAACCTTGCACCCGAAGCTCGCTGCCCTCTTGCTTGAGCACCCATGCATTTTCCTCTTGAAACCTTAGGTGTGCTCGCCGCATACTTGAACATTGCGACAACAATCATATTCGTAAACGCATTTTTCAAGCCTCTCTATAAATCTCTGTCCTCTTTCAGTTGCCCTAACTCTTGCTTAGGCTTTTGAACAATCTTGGAGTAGCATCTATATTGAAAAACCTCTCATTTTTGTGCTCCATTGTTGAGAAAACCTCATTCCAATGATTGTGTTTCATTAACAAAGTTTTCTCTCCACAGCATATTTTATCCTATACACCTCTTCCCCCTTGTTAACCTTTGTAGTGACATTGGTGGCATGGACACTGGGTTTCAGTGGTGTGCGGTAATTCAAGTGGTTTAAGATAAAAGAATGACATGAAAATCAAAAGGTGTCCAATTCCGTTGCCGCGGACAAACCCAAGGATTTCTTTGGTAGGAATCATAAGACGAGAGTAAATTGACTAAGTTAACGCATCTGTACCACTCGATCCGTAAGTTAATTTTCATAATAGATATCTTCCCTAACCGTTGAAGTTCGGAGGATTTTTCTCGATAATCGTGGGTATCGAATTTTTCCTTCGTCATCAAAAATTACCTCTTATTTATTATTACTTATTGTCTTACTTTTTATACTTATTATTATTCATATCATCTTAATTTAAATATTCTTTATATGTATTAAATATTTATTTTTCGTACTGCTTTTGCTAATCTTTGAAGAGGTTGAAACTTTTATTGCATTTCGGAACAAAAAGTTCATTTCATATAGCAATTGCAGTGAATAATAAGTTTAATTACAAAATCTACAATACATATATGCTTTATAGGAAAATACTCTATTTCTCCCCTTACTTTAGTCCCCCATTTTTCTACTTCCCCCCTTTTCTATTTTCCTTTTTGTCACAAATTCCAAAATAAGTACATCAATTAATACTGGGATGATTGTAATTTCTCATGGAGCATAATTCATCAAAAATTTGATTCATCCTCCCGCTCATGTAGGCATCCTGAGTATCAAGCTGTGTATCAATATGTGGAAGTCTCTCTAGGACCAATGACTCTAAGTGATCTTGATTTGCTACAAGTCTAGATATGTTTGTATTCATAGTAGTGATCCTGTGGAACGTTCTACAGAGCTAACCCATGATAACGGAAGAGAAGAACAAGAAGGACAAGGGTAGCTCAAAGGGGCCAGAGGCAAACTAAGATGGTCCAACAATCAAATACGGCTCAACCATAAGATCATGTTAATATGGGGAGTAAAGCAGCTATGAGCATAGTTCTACTCATAAGTCATGCGGTCAATGGGTTTTTCCAAAGGGAACACAAAGAAGGTTTGAAAATGACACCCCAAGACCCATAAGCAAATGTTGAAGATTGTCATCCTTTCTGCTCACAACAATAAAAATCATATGTGAACAAAGATGCAATGGAAAATTGATCAATCACCCAAGCAGGAGAGCATAAAATACTATAGTTTTGTTTAGAGGAAGAGAGATATATTGTGTCATGAAAAAAAATAAAGGTGAGCATAATGTGACACATTACAAGCATGTGGGGGTAGAGATGTTTTGTCTTAAAAGAGTTTCCAAGCTAAATCATGGGAGCACAACCCAAGAATGAGGTGATATCATCATAAAGGGGCATGTCATAAAATGAATAAGAGTAGTTGTGCTAGGGCATCAAAGAGAGATGAAGAGTGCTTGTTATCATTTTTGGAATGATCTAAATAATGCTCTCCCTCAAAAAAGTAAAAAATAAATAAATAATAAGTATTAGATTTCTTATCAATATTATGAATATTCACATAAAATTATTTGATAATGACAACAGGGAGAGATATCAAGTCAGTGAAGACTAGTTTTCAGCGCTGGTCAACAAAAATAAAGATAAAGAGATCTAATGAAATGAGGTCAAATATCCAACTAAAGAGTGACATACAATGTCAAATATTTAAATATTTTATAATTTTATGACAAATTTTTAAATGTATGCAGAAGGTTTCAAAACTAGTAAATGATAGAAAAATTAACATATATGTTGAATATAAGTGAAAATATACATTAAAGGATAACATGTAGATAAATATCAAAAAGATAATACATAGGTTTGAATAATAAATGAATTGAATAATAAATGGAATAAATGAAACCAAATTTAGTACAAAATGCATTTTCATTAATCTAGGTGCCAAGACAAAAAAAACATGCACACACAAGCACCCCACATCCATACTCATTCG
Organism: Nepenthes gracilis; assembly: GCA_033239525.1. Classification (NCBI taxonomy): domain Eukaryota; kingdom Viridiplantae; phylum Streptophyta; class Magnoliopsida; order Caryophyllales; family Nepenthaceae; genus Nepenthes; species Nepenthes gracilis. Next base: position 11,175,190 of record BSYO01000010.1, on the reverse strand, counting down.
GATATAATCTATGCTAAATCAGAGCTAAACATATGTAGGTCAAGCGCCAACCAACTTTTCTCAAATATGTAATTTTTATTCCAAGCATATAATTATTCTCAAATATTTATCTAATATAAATAATTATGATGTCATTACATATAATTTGAAAATTGTGTTACACCCTCTCAACAAATCTAGCATTCAATGATAACTGTGTGAAAAACAATGAAAATGTATGCAAAAGAGAGAAATTAGCAAGGTTTTACCTTAAATCTGAAAAGATGAGTCCACATTTTAGTAAAAATTCATTTAAATGAGAAAAATTCACACATAAATGGGAGAAATGAAAACATAGGGAAACAAGAAAACCGTAGAGAGAAGCAAGAGCGAGCGAGGGAGGGACAAGAAACTAAAATGAGTATAGTTGGTCATGTGATGTTCTACGTGATATTTGGAAAGGGAAATAAGACACAAATTTGAGTAAATGTCATGCAAAATATTTAGTGATTATACTCACACTATAGAGCACCAAAAATGGAGTAAAATAATTCTAAACAAATAACCTAATGGTTTTAATAAAATTATTATACATACATATGAAATAAATAATTTTTGTATTAGAGATCAAATTATAAGAAAAATCAATTGGGCATTTTTATTTTCAAATTTTTTTAGATTAATTTAAGCATATTTAAAACACTCATAATATTAGTTCAAGGTACAAACTATATAAAGTGCTGCATCTGTTGTGAATGTGCCAAATTTCATAAAAGAGACTCAAAACTTTAAATAATGTGCAGGATTTGGTTTTTTCCAACATGCTTCGATATTTATTCATCGGATGAGAACATCAAATCCAAATCTACTAGAACCTTTGTTCCTTTTTCTCCCCCTTTTTATGAATTCTTCATTGGACTACTTCATATTAATAATTTTTTTTCTTTTTTATTTTTACTTTTTAGATTTTTTAAATAAACTTTTATATTTTCACACTTTCATTTTTCTATTTTTATTTTTGGGATGTTTTACATGAGATAAAGTTCAACTAATCCAAAGTCAATTCAAATACAAAATCAATCCAATACGTCCTAGGATACACATTCTTGATCAAGTCTCTACAATGAAATACAAGATGTTACCATGCAAATTATGTAACAGAAAAAAAAAAAAAAAACAGAAAACCGTTAAACATTCACAAAGTATGTCATCTAAAGTACCATTTTAAAAAAATTATAAATACTTTATAGGTCTAACCTATTCAATATCTTTTTTATTAATTTGACATTTTTAATGAAAATTTTGTGAAAATTTGCATAAAATAGAATAAAAATGTTTATGCTAATATATATATATATGCACACTACTTTAAGGAAAGTGTGACTAGCCTAATGCATGATACCACCTAAGCTATATGAAAAAAATTGCTACTGAAAGAGCAATACAACCTCATTGGCCCTATCAACCAAGCTTTTCTTATTCTTCACACAAATTTACCTTTTAATCTTGATCTTATTTATATAACGGCCCAAATTCTAAAAGATAGAAAGTCCCAGTCATCGAATCAATGTAATCAAGAAGTCGAAGAAAATTGAAGGTTATCCGGTCAATGCCAGTTGACCGGAAAATATAATAAGAAAATCTAATCCGGTCAACCCACATTGACCGGAAAGCTGGAGGGGAAAAATAAAATCTGGTCAACTCATGTTGGCCAGAAAGCTGGAGGGAAAAAACAAAATTCGGTCTACTCATGTTGACTGGAAAGCAGTGAAGAAAAACGTATCTAGTCAACACCTGTTGACCGAAAAACTTAAAAAAAGACTTATCCGGTCAACTCCAGTTAACCGGATGGGAAAAAGGAGACCGAAAAATGTGAAGAGAAGTCAAGAAAGAGTTGACTGCAAAATTGATTGGTCTGGATGACCATGCCTGAGTTGGTAACCAACTCCCAACCACCATTGAGTGGTTGACCTGCCCTACCTATTACCGTCAGACCAAAGGCCTATAAATAAGGAACTAGAGAATTTAAAGAAATGGGAAGGGAAAGCTCTCAACTAAGCTTTCTGAAAGAACAAAGAAAGAATTCCACGTTGGCTCTGAGTAAGGAGATTCAGGCTCTAAGTAAGGAGATTCAGGAAAGCGTACTCTCCGTTTTTAAGTTCATGATTTAATACAAGTGTTCCCCCATTGTTTTAAGTTCATGATTTAATGTAAGTGTACTCACATTTTGAATTCATGTTTGTAATGCAAGTATGTCTGATTTTTTATAAACTTATATTACGATATGTATGATATTGTTCTGATCATCTGAATTAAAGAAGAATTTCTATAAATGCCATGTTAAAGGAAGCTCTGTTCTGCATTTTCATAAAGACCACCGATAGAACTTACTCGTATTAAGTATATCTAACTTTGATGAAATTACGTTAAAGTATGTATGATATTGTTCTGATCATTTGAATTAAGAAAATATTTCTGTAAATGACAAGTTAAAGGAAGCTCTGTTCTACATTTTCATAAAGACCACCGATAAACCTTACTCGTATTAAGTATATCTAACTTTGATGAAATTATGTTAAAGTATGTATGATATTGTTCTGATCATCTGAATTAAGGAAATATTTCTGTAAATGCCATGTTAAAGGAAGCACTGTTCTGCATTTTCATAAAGACCACCGATAGACCTTACTCGTATTAAGTATATCTGACTTTGATGAAATTATGTTAAAGTATGTATGATATTGTTTTGATAATCTGAATTAAGGAAGTATTTCTGTAAATGCCATGTTAAAGGAAGCTCTATTCTGCATTTTCATAAAGACCACCGATAGATCTTACTCGTATTAAGTTTTGAAACCGGCCTTGTATTTAGTATCGAAACCGGCCCTGTATTTTGAAACTGACATTTATACGGCACTTTTGAAACCGGCTATTGTGTATTAAGCTTTGAAACAGGCCCTAGTTGAAACCGGCATTTATACAGCACTTTTGAAACTGGCAATTGTGTATTAAGCTTTGAAACCGACCCTGGTTGAAACCGGCATTTGTGTATTATGCTTTCAAACCGGCCCTTGTTGAAACTCGCATTTATACGGCACTTTTGAAACCGGCATTTGTGTATTAAGCTTTGAAACCAGCCCGGGTTGAAACCGGCATTTATACGACACTTTTGAAATCGGCATTTGTATCGTATTTTGAAACCGACATTTGTAGTATAATTTCAAAACCTACCTTACATCGTATTTTTAAACCGGCATTTGTACTGAGATTTTGAAATCGGCCTTGTATCGCATTTTGAAACCGGCATTTGTAGTGTAATTTTAAAATCGGCTTTGCATCGTATTTTGAAATCGGCTTTATAAAGTGACGTATAAGTTTTATGATTTGAAATCGGCTTTTGAGAGAAAAGACCTCCGGCTTTGATAAATAAGACCTTCGATGTTTTGACAAAAGACCTTCGGTTTTAAGATGTTAAAGGAAAATCTATACGGACTTCAATTGTTTAAAGTTAAGAATAAAGATTATAAGAACAAGGAAAAATGTATGTAATCCGGATAGCAAGTAGAACTCTACGACTATAGACTTTTGAACTATGATGAACAGCCATTGAAAGATATGAATTAAGAACCGAGTTTTCATTAAACTTGCTGTTAAAGATAGATGAAAGATATTTAAGTGACACTCGAGGACTACCCCCGGGCCACGGGGGAATTTCTGGTAGCACAAGGCTTTTGAATTACGGCCCCGTATGCCCGGTAAAAGGCATTACCGCTCTCCTTTGGGAGTATAATAGGAGGATACGGCTCTAGGTTGTGGGTTAGTACACAACCCTTCCTCGATGTTGTTCGCTTCCGTCCGGTTCCTAAAGATGATAAGTATTTTGTACGATTTTTATGAATTTTTTGAAGACAAAATAATAAGAATAAGAACAATGAATTCTGAACTTAAGCAGAAATGATATGGTGATTTTTGTATGCTAAGTTTATATTATGAACCATTACTTTAATCCGATTATATGTATGTTTAATGTTTTCTGCATGTGAGTACCTTGTTGGGTTTTGTAACTCACTCTTACTATTTTTCAAATAATGAAAAGTTTATGGAGGACGAGAAATGAGAGTGAGGCGGGCTAGCTAGGACATGTAGCTGGCCGGAATTAAGTATCATGGCAAGAACAGACTTGATGTACTCTCTTTTGATATTTTGGGAAAGATTTGTAAAATACTTCTATTGCTAAAAGTTAATGAATATTAGTATGCTTCCGTATACTATTATGGTTTGAGTAATTTGTGATTCCTAATAGCATCTCAGTTTGTTTCGGGACCTTTATGTCCGACCGTCCTCATCTTGGCCGGACAAGTAAAAACCTAAAACTTTGGAAGCCAACTCAAGGAGCCATACGCGATTCCGTACACGCGATGTGATATATACAAAAAGAAAAGAAAAATTTTTAAGTCCACTCTTTTTAACCAGAGTGTATGATCGATTTCGGCCAACGGGCGGCCGCATGCGGTGGAATGTGTCCAATCCGTCACAATTTGTTAAGTCCAACACCAATGATTCTAACTTATAAACTTGATACAAGTCAAGTTCCAAGTTCAAGTATCAAGTTTATAAACTTGATACTACTTACCAAAAAAAATAAACTTATAAACTTGATACTCAAGTTTATAAATTTGATTGTACCCACAATAAGAATTTTTAGAAATGGATCTAAATAAACATGTTTAAAATAAACAAATCTAGACATATAATAAAAAAATTTTCAATGAGGCCGTGTTTAGGAATAAGATTTTGAGTCCTATGAAGAATCAATCTAGTTTGAAGCTTCCATGAGTGTCACAAACTCAAACTAAAAGCAAGTGTTACTTAGAGACAATAATCACAAATCCATAAAATAAGTCCTTAGCCAAAAAAAAAAGTACACCTAAATCCGATACCTAATATTAGGTCAAATCTGATAAAATATTAAAACTAATAATAATAATAATAATAATAATGACATCAAATATTACAAGATCTTTCCAAACTAGTCATCCGAATATCAAATGCTGGCCACAACCTGCTCTAATAATCCATAAGGAAAAATGACTATCTGAACATCATAAAATCATATTACCAATCCGACATAAACCGAAAAATGTCACAATTTAAATATCAAAATAACCCAAATCATGCCTTCATCAAATACAGTACACTAATATCAACATATATATAATCTCCTTCTTACCAAAAATACAACGAAATGAGAGTATAAACTAAACTACTAATCTAATAACCATAAAGTATAACAAAAATATCTATAAGTATCGTTATCGAAATTCTCTATAAGTAATTCATAACTTTATAATTTTAAAGGATTATAAATAATAAAATTATGAGTCAATACTCAATAAATATTGATATATCTAATCATTATATCCATAAATTATAGTGAATGAACAAAATTAATAAAACATATATGAAATTCCATATAAACCAAAAGTCCAAATATAACAATATGACAAATCGACTAAATCCAAACATAGTCTTATATATAAAGTTCATAATCCAAATGCGAATATCAAATAGTTTAAAATTATAGAACCGTCTAAAGTTCAATATCACAAATCTAAATGGTGGTCAAAACCTACAAGTCTCAATCAAGCATATCGAATATCAAATCAAATGTAGGTAAAAATATCAAAAGTTTCAAATATGCTTAAAATCGAAGAATCAAATACCAAAATACTAACTTTAAGGAAGGGTTACATGTATTTCGGATAATCTTAGACTGAATTACTTCTATTTAAACCCATAAGCGAGACCTTTAATATTCTTCTCTATAAATTAGGTCAAAAGCCACTCACTTTCACCACTCATGGATGATAGAATGTAGTTATCAAGTCTGCCTAATAAATTATAATGTTCGAACATATTAGTTTTATTTAATTTCTTACGATGGTTGTTAATAAAATGCCGAATATGGGGACTTTGTAATAAATATTTAAGAATTTTCTTCTCAATAGAAAAGTATAAAATTTTTACTTCAGAAAAGTATAAATAAATAAATTTTCATCATATAAAAAGGTACAAACATCAAAGTAATAATAAGATAGAATTCGACTTGAAGTACATGTATAAAATACCACATATAAGGTTTAAATATATATTTTTGTGACTTTTTATTTGTAAATATTTTATATATAAATATAATACTTTAAATTTTATTTATTTATACAAAACAAGCAAACTTCTCAAATATTAGTCAACACCAAAACAAAACCTCAAAATAACCAATAAAATTACATATATGCACACGTATTTAAAACTGGAGAAGTAAAAAATGACATGAATATATAATAAAAATTATCAAATATAAACCAAACTAGAAGAAAGTTGAAATAGACCAAAAATTGGGTATAGATATATTTATCTTAGCCCCTAAATTTGACAGATCTAACAAAATAGGACTTTAGAATCACCATTCTTTCTCTTCTTCTATCTTCTTTCCCCTTTTCTCTCTCATTTTTCCTCTTTTTTTTTTTGTCTAAAAACGGTATCAAGTGTGCTTATATAGGCAAATTGACATACTAGCGTCGATCAGGTGCACATCAAGCGCCACTCCATTTCTCAGTCACACATGAGCACAACATCAAGCTTGACCAATCTACTAATTTTATGTATGAGTGCCGCAAAGACATGCTTCAAGCATCATACAATCTGCCTTAAGTATGCTCAAGCACTCCAAAGGCGCTCATTAGGCGCACACAATTTATCTAAAATGTGCAGAGCATGAGTCAAGCATGCATCAAGCGTCAACTCTACTTGCATTCTTGAATTTTTTTTAAATTTTTATTATACAAATATTATTAATAAGTGTAAAATAAACTATTAATATTATAATAAATTAAGTGAAAATCAGTCGTTTCAATGAGTAAAGAGTCATATTTGGTTGACACATTGTGTATCTTTGGAGAATTAAAATGTAACATGATATTTAGAGTCTTGATCCTCAAATTTTCATCAGAATTTTTACTAGAGATTTAAGTTATCGGAATGAAGATTGTTTTAGGGGGAGCATTAACTTTAGATGAATTTTCCGTAAACACCAAACATTTCCTATTCCCCATAACTTTATCAACATTTGGCATGTGATCTAATTCATTAGTGCTATTGGTAAACTTATGAAGTTAAGATTTAAACTTTTTTAGCTCATTCTCTAAATTTGTTACTTTTATTTCCAAACCTCTTTCTTTTCATTAATTTTCAAAAATCTTTTAGACAGCGACTAATTATGTTGGGTTCCTAAAATCTTTTTACAATTCTTCAACTCCTTCAATCTTCTAGAATACAACACACACTTTCATTTTTTAGTTTTAGACTATCCTTAAATAGATGTTTGTATGCTTATTATAAATTGTCATCATAAATAATGTCGCCCTCATCTTTGTTTCCTTCAGCAAATATCTCATTACTCGTAACAAAGAAAGTAAAAGCTTCATAATTTACACGATCATTATTCACATTTTGTTCATCCTCATTTTCTTCATTATCTAGCAATGTGACAATCAATCCTTCTCTTTTAGACCTCAAATAATTTAGACATTCAGTTTGAATATAAACAAAACTATAACACACTAAACATTGAACATTTAGTGTCCTTTGGAATTTAAAACCATTACTTTTTCCAATTCATTTGATTTTTTATTGCTTCTAGAGAATTTCTAAGATTTTCTTAAAAAAATAAAGCAATTTTATCATCTGATAATTCCTTATCAGATTCATCTTTTAAAGTTTTTAAAGTAATGGATTTCTTTTTTAAATCTTATCAAAGAACATATATTCATAGTAATCTTACCAATTCTTTCATTTTTATGCGATCTAAATCGTAGTTTTCATCTATTCCTCTCACTTTAGGCCTAAACCTTTTAGGTAGAGACCTCAACTCCTTTCTGTTAATTATAGATTCAGGAATGCTTTCACTAGAAATAAATGAGAAATTGACAACATCCACATGTTTAGTGTAAAAAACATCAAAGCATTTATCTTCATTCTTTTTGATTTCTTTAAATCATGAGGTTAACTTTTGTAGTTTCAAAATTTTTTAAAAAATTTTGGTGCCTTCATGTATGGTTTCAAGAATCTTTTCAATATTTTTAGCATTTTAAATAATTTTAATATTTTCATACATAGAAATATATTTAAATTTGTTGGAAGAAATTGTAGTGAATAGAACTTTCACGTCCCCTTACCGATCCCAAATAATTAGTGAAATTTTTTCATTTTAATTAATCGATTTAATTAATATCTTACTTTATAACATTTCAAAACAAAATTGGACAAATAAATTTTTTTAAAATTTTATAAATCTGCACTTCAAACGTGACCCTAAAATTATACATTGATAATCACATCACATGACCCAAAATACTACATCATTAAGTTGCTAGAATTCCCTACCATAACCTAATTCTGAATATTCATGAGAATAAGCATCTTATCGATATTCAAATACTCACAAAATCATGAATCAATTTAGCTATTAAAAGATAACCAATGTCCAGTATACATAGCCAAAGAAAATGTTGTAGCATTCATATAATACAATCCATTATCCGAATAAAATTATATATCCTAAACTAATGTCCCAAGCATAGTACAACATCCGATCATTTCCAACTACAAATTCTAATATTTCTTGAGCATCCTCATCACTAACCTTCTTAACCTACAAGTGTATCCCAAACTCGTTAATTTAAAGGGATTAGCGAAGAAAATAAAAGTAAGAATGAATAAAATACTTAATAAAATATATAATTTAAATAATTTAACATATAATTCATCTCAAAACTATGTTGGAAGGAATATCATCAAAATCAGTTGAAAAGCCATGCAATTTCCATAGCATTCATAGAAAAGGTTTCAATTGGATAAATTTGTTCCTTACTCTAATAATGTTCCTCAAATATATACTCAAACCATGCTAATTCTCATAAATCAAGGGTCTATAGGGTTTTACCGATAAAAAAATAAATAATTAAAATTTAGGTTATATTTATTTTTATATAATTAAAGGCCTTATATTACTATTCAAGACCCATAGGTGGGCCATAATACATATAATTTTATAAATGGTATCGAATACCACTTACACCCTATGGATGATAGGTTTGAATCGCGATTGTCACTATAATATACTAAGATTTACCATAATATATCACACTAATTTCTTATAATGGTCCATGCATGAATTAATAAAAAATCTATATAGTTACAAATAATTTTTATATTTTCTCCTACTAGAGAAAATATTATTAATTCTTTCACAAATTATAAACTTTATTAAAATTATTCTAAATACTTGTCATGCAATAACTTAAGATTATATAGAAATTAGAACCTACTTATTTTAAAACATATAATGCTACATTATGAGGATTTCAAATATGTGAAACTATTTATAACAAGAATTATAGAAAAATCAACAATATTTTGTAATTTCAAAATTTTATTTTCATTAACAAATATGTAGGGGCAATTCTTAGAAATTTTAAGACATGTAAAGTATAAACTTTAGGGATTTTGAGCATGCTGGACATTATATATGAAAATCAAACATGTAAGGACATTAAATCAAAATTTCAGAATATATATGAGCTATAGTGTAGAAAACTAGCAAAATAATACAATACGTATAGGTTAAGACATGAATTTTATATAATATTACAGAAATATGAGAAGAATAGCATCTACATGTGGAGAATAAATAATTTAAGTATAAAAATACAATATGCATGAGTATTTAAGATAATAAACATGTAATGGAGTAGAAAAAATTAGCAGTAAAAGAAATGAGATTTGGCATGGACTTATCTTGTCTTCTAATTTATTAAAAATTTTATTGAATTCACTTCAAATGTCCTTTTCTTACCTTATCTCTCTTCTTCTCTCTCTTCTCCCATTCTCCTAAAATTTGAAAAAATAATAACAAAAATGAGCTGGATGTGACTTTTATAAAAGACTGATGTACATATACCCATCATGTGTACATCAGATGAGGTGACAAAACCTGTGGTGCACAAGTATTATAATAGGTACGCATCAAGCACTGAAAATTTACCTGAAGTGCATTTCAGTACTCCTTGAATGTGCATTGGGTATAAGCATTATACTAAAAGTGTGCCCGAACTCTAGTTAAGCGTTGTTTAGGTGTGATATCTCTGCCCTGAACATAGAGGTGTGCACTCAAGTATTGATCAAGCGTCACTTGGTCCAATATGATCCAATTCAATATTAATATTGATCCAATTTTTCATTTGACCTTAAATTTTTTTCTTCTAAACTCAATTTAATCATAACTCGATTTAGGATTTTAAAACTTACACTTTATAAGAACATTCACAACTCTACTATTCTAATTTGTTTAAAAAAAATATTTTTTTAAGTGACTCACAAAGAAAAGTTTTTGTTACAAATGAACAGATCTGTTTATCTTGAGACCAAATAAAAGTGTCCCTCTAAAAATATTATTTTCAATAGAGGCAAGTACATTTCACTATTTTGGTATACTAAGTCAAACATACTTATCTAATAATTTTAGAAATGTCCTCATGGAGGGATTTAAGTATGCATAATTATTTCTATTAAAGTATGAAAGAACAGTTGTATATTGTTTGTTTATAATCAGGATAAATCTATAACAACATTTAAAAAATGATATTTAGATTCACGAATACTTAGAGAAAGTGAATATGTATTTTTTCTATGAAAATAGAAATTATCAATTTATAATTTTAATACATGTTATGAAATTACTTATCATTATGTTTAAATTAAATCATCATAATTCTCATACATGTAATATAAAATAAAATGCCGAAATATATATGACATATATATATATATATGACATATATATATATATATATTAGTGATGAAAGGAAAAATTTTGACAATTTAATTGTAAAGAACAAACCTTTGAATTATAAGTCGCTAATTAAAAATTTATTATATAAATCAATAAAAATATGCTAAACCTTCTAATTAACTAACTCTGGTCATGTGATTATCTAAAGTACTTGTTAGATTTACAAATTTATAGTTAGATGGACTTTCTCTAATTTCTCTAAATGGGTCTCCAATTGATAAAACTTATCCAACTAATGACTCATCAAATCTACGCATGAAATCTACACATGAACCAAAGATAGCAAGTCTATATATTATAGGTTAATAATATGAGATTTTAGTTTTAGATCAAATAAGAAATTTTAAGATAGCAAATCACTCGTTTTAATATAAAAACGTTATCTGAAGCAAAGGACGGTTTCTCAATTTTTTCAATCTCACTGTGAATCGTTAAAGAAGACTAACTCAAGTTTCACACTTATCATGTTCTCACACTTATTTCATTAGAAAACTATTTTGGTTATTTAAAAATGTGGTGAAAAACTTATGATCAAAACACTTGAGTGGAGTGGGTAGAGGGTAAAAGATGATTTTTTGGTAGAAGTGAAGTCACATGAACCTTACACGAAATAAGTACCAAGCAGCCACTTAAGCTTCCAACACACGAGTAACTTGTAGTTTGACTTAAAAGCTCTGTAGCTTGAGCCATTGTCTTGTGAATCATATCCAGTTTGTCTTAAACATAGTTAGTATAAATGTTTACCATGTAGGCTTGATGTAGATTATAGTAATGAGAGTTTATAGACACGTGCCAAACAATTTACTGAGATTAGTTGTACCGCTGTACAGTTTCACTCAAGCATGAAGGTGTGCCAAGATTGTTCGAATCCATTGACCAATTTCGTGCAAGCTATTGCTTGTGCAAAGAAACTCATACAAGGTTGTATGAATTGATATGTTATTTATTTTAGCAAATAGTTAAATATGTTGCATATTATGTGAATAATTCTTAGGTATTCTGAAATCATATATTTTTTTATATCATTTATGTATTGATTGATTGATTGATTGTAAGGAGGTTGTGTAGTTGTCCTAGTCAACAATATATTTCAATGGGTCTAGTTATTACATTTATCATTTCCTATAGCACAAAACATATTATTTGAACAAATTTGTAAGGAAAAAGTTCATAATAAATTTATAAAATCCGTAAATATAGTCAATAAATAGGTCATTTACATAACATACATATATATATATAAAACTTCATCGTTTGATCTGATAATTTTGTTTTTGATCCACAAGAACCATCAAACAATGGGTAAAAAGTAAACCCATGTTAAATACAAATATGTAGGGATTAAGCTTTAGTTGTGATACTCTTACGGATCAACCAAATAAATTTCTAATTAAGCTAGTGAAGTCATGTTTAAACAACTATGTCATATAATAATGATGCATTTTTGGTTTTTGGGTTGTAGTACGGATTAAGAAGTTACTTAATCTTCCGCTATAGGTCAAACTAGAATGGGTCCGATTTTCATCACTACTAACATGAAACCTATACACCATAAACTACAAATGAGAAGTTAGAAATTGATGGGACTTACTCCCCAATTTATTCTTCAATGTTCAAATCAAAAATCTTTCTCAGGAACTAGAAAAATGTGATAAGGATGTGAGAAAATGCAAAATAGCACGTGAGAGGAGGATTGGCTCCTGTAGATGCACCCGACGTGGAGGCAGCTTTGAGAGGAAGGAGAACTAGACTCCTTTACAATTACACGCGATCGGTGGCTCACTAGGGATGCACTCGTGGGGAGTGGCTCACTAGGGCTCAATAGGAATGCACTCGATAGGGAGTGGTTTACTATGGAAGAAAGAACCACGCTTGAAAAGAGTGCTTGGTTCTTTCTTTTGCTCTATATGTCTCGCTTGTGGGCGATTTGTCCACTGAGAATTCTCCCCTTCCTGTTGATGGTGGGGGTTTATAATGCTTTGCGAAGATGGCTTTGGCACTAAGACTGATGACAAATATTCCTCTGAGATTCGCCAGCCACTAGACATCGATGGGAACCGCCGTGTCAAATGTTATCTTGTGGCATTGATGCGACCATGGCTGGTGGTGGCCAACAAGAGCCAAGTCTCCCATCACGTGGGTTGGCTAGATTGCCGTTAGTCGGTGGGTACGGCGATTCCGCATGATTGACCACCAACTCCTTTGGTTGAGACTTGCCACACCGGTGTTTTTTACGCTGCCAAACTACTACCACTGAGGTGGAAGGTGGACTTTGTTGCAATTTATAGAGTTGCAAAGGTTATCCCCTGTGGTTGGGCCGTTAGTCTTTCATGGGCCTGTATGCAGCAGATGGGCTAGTTGGATAGTTTCAAGGCTTCACATCTGCATTGGGCCTTGCTGGCTAATGGGCTAGCCAGTAGATCGTCCATTGCCGCGACTGGACTAGCCCTTATCATGTATGGACACATCAATAGCCCCCCAAGCTAGGGAGTCGGGCCTTTTGGTCTCTAGTATGTTAGATGATGGGACGTTGCTAGCAGACTCTGCCCACACGCCTCTCCCTGAGATGCTTCAGTTCACTGGGTTCCAAAGTTATGTCCCTTCCCAGGAATTGTGTAGCCTTCCGTACGATGCTGGTGGGAATTGATGCTCTATTTGGAAATATTCCGCTCTAAACCGTGACTTGGCTCCGATTCCTTGCCAGCAATTAGTGGACTCATTTTTTTACTTAGCGCTCGCTATCCTCCTGTTATGGCTATAAAAGGGGGAACCCTCTTGCTCTTCACCTCAAGGTCGATTCTTAAACCAGCTAAGTAATGTGGAAGCTCGAAGTTGCCTTAATCTTTCTAAAGCCTCGTGCTGGGATCGGGTGGAGTCTTGAAAGATTTGAGGACAAGCTTTGCACTTGTAACATCACCATTGTTTCAACTATTCTCTTATAGCCCGGACCCTACTCGGCTATTCTCGGGCCACCACATTTGGCAGCTCGGTGGTAGGGTCCCTTCCCTCTTTCCTCCTCTGCCGACTTTCGGACGTCCCCTTCTAAAGGGATCTTTTGGGGAAGGTGCCTTCTACAATCCTTTTTGATCGACAAAAGTGGCCCTGCCTCAACCTCTTCTCTAGTAGGTCATCATCAGAACTTGCTAGAGGAGTTCTTGGGTGGGAAGCTTCTTTGGTGGTGGTGTTTTGTTTCTACTCCAAAGCATCACTTCCCATTGGCATCCCACGGTACCTAGTTTCTGGTCGGGCAAGTTGCATGTTTAGGTAGGCATGGTTTGCATGGTGTTTTACCTGTGGCTGTCCTCCTTGCACATGTTTTTACCTCATTGGCATCCCGTTTCCAAGAAATCATCGCTAGTTTTTACCTCATTTATCTTTTTCTTCTATGTACTTTTGTTGTTATAAGCCTTGTACCTTCTAAAAGAATTCAATGAATGGAACCACCATATATTTTCTTACCTCTTGCATTTCTGTTGTCTTGTTCTTTTATCTCTATGTTGTTGCATTATGATTGGGACATCTTCGTACCATATGCGTGACCTAGCATCTAACAGTCAACTGAGTTGCACTTCTAACGGCTTAGTTATCCGATGACTGGCCTCTCGGTTTGCCATCTAGACGCTTGGCTGGTAGTCTAATCGGGTAGAACGTCGTCGAGCCGCCTTGGTAGCACGTGATCCGCTTCTTGTCCTAACTCACGTCACATGACAATGGGCACGTCTGGAAGCCATTGTCCTCCTAACGAGATCGCACACTATCATGATGGCCGCTTCGACTACCAACACTGGCTCTTTTGGAGTCTATGTGTCACATTTATTGTTGATGGGATGGTTCAACAGACCATCGTTAATACCGGTGTGTGGGATTTCGAGGTGTCAATTATATCTCGAGTGGCTATGGGAAGGGCGTGTCTTGGGGCCTTTGCGGTGCTAACATGCATTGCTGCCATCATGAGGGTAGCCTTTTGGCTTCCATGCAATGTGGTTTCCGTCTCCTGGTTTTTACTTATTTAAGTCGAGTGCCCTTCGTCGTTCCCATACTTTCCCTTCGTCTTCGATCTGCTGCAAACCTTTCTTCTTTCCATGAATTTCATTCTTTTTCCCTTCCAATTATGGCCATTGACGATCTCAAGAAGATTCAATTGATCCTCACTGTCAAGGATGTTCGGTTGCTGCTTTCTCAGTTTAGGGTCTTAGGGAGTATGATGTTCTTGCTGCTTGGTGAAGAAAGCAGAGCTTGCTCCCCGCCGGATGCTTCATCACCGTCTATGAGTTCGATTTTTGGGGTGACTGTGCTTCCTAGTGCATGCAGACCTATACGCGATCCTCACAGCCTTGGGGATGCTGGTGGAAAGGCTCATGCATAACGCCATATGGTACCTGGTGTCCCTCTATGTCTTTCTCCACTGCCATGGTTGCAGTTTTACTATTACGTTTGTGATGGCGATCTTAACCTTCTCACAAAAAGCCAACTGGATCTCCATATCTCACTACTCCAGTTTTAACTTCAAAGGGGTGAACCCTAATTTGGTCAAGCACTGGAATGACTGTTTCTTTTACCTGGCAACTCCGTCTGACTGGACTATCTCGAGCAAGTGGGGGAAGGTGTAGCTCAACATCACTAGGCCATTGGAGGAAAATGAGAAAGCCTAGGGAAAACCCTTGGTGGACTTAATCCTTGCCAATGCTAGCACTTTCCGTGAGAGAGGGCACTGGCTGACTTTAGATGCCTTCGCTGCAGCTGCGTGGGAGCCAGCCCCCATGGTGACGTTTATGGATCTAAGGAGGCTAGGGGCCCTATTAATTTGAGAGCCCTAGTGTCAGTCATCAAAGTAACGTTACTCCTCCTCTGACGGCTTATTCTCAAGGTCTACTTGTTCATCAGGAGAGGACGAGGCTACATTACAGTGAGTTTAGTGGTTCAGGAGCATCTCGAGGGGAACGCATCTTACCTGTGCTTCCACCTCGGGCTAAGCGTTCGGCTCCGAGGGAGCTACGGGGCCATGGCCATGGTAGATCCTGTGTTAGAACACGAAATCACCACCATCATTCTGGGGCCAAGCCGATTCCCGAGCTAGAGTAGGCACAATATGATCTCCCTATCATCGTCCCAAAATATGCAGCGGGTGGAGAGTCTAGTGGAGCCGATGAGTAAAGTCACAGCCGAGGCAACACCAAAGGCCACTCCGGGTCAGTGTTAGGTGTTGGCACTGGAGGGTTCGAGTCCCCCATCCATGCGGTGGAGGATGCCACCACGGCTGATAGTATGATCGAGGTTGTTTTTGTCATTGAGGGCCCCAAGATTGCAAGAGAGCCTCCTTCTGTGGAGACTGCTGCTGCCGACATGCCTCCTTCAGAGGCAGTTGAGATCATGCGGGAACTTTCTTCGGGAGAGACAGTCACTACTACCATGCCCTCCCGGTCAAGCCACGTCCTTTAGACCCTTGGCTCAAGATTCAATGATTGCTATGGCCATTGTGGAAAAAATTGTGGCACCGACCCCCGAGCTCCTAGAGTTGGAAGCCGTTGCATCTGCTAGAGCCAAGCAGCTAGAGGAGTTACTCAAGGTTGACTCGAGATGTCCTCCCCTTGAGGGCCTTTCCTTCGCAGATGTACTCATTCAGTATCCATTTATTCCGTCTCTACTTTGTCCTTCGTTCTTCTAACATGTTTGCTACCGGCAGGTTCGAGAGAGGGCTCTCTAGCTTTTGGTGACCATTGGTTTCCTTGCTCGAGGGCACATTGGTTTGTAAGAACATGGAGCTATAGTTGAGCAGGTCAAGGCCCTAGAGGGTGAATTGTGAGTGGCTGCGAAAGGATGACTTCCCTCGAGGGGTCACTCCGTGACTCATAGGAGTGTTATCACCTTCTCCACGGGAACTACCTTCAACTTGAGGATCAGTTGAGGGCCTCCATTTAGATAGTGAACATTAGGAAGGTGCTCGGGAGCAAATTTTGGGATGACATTCGCCTCTACCGGCGAGTCATGCAATTGGTAGCTCCAGACTTTTTGGTCTCTGTTTCACTTGGCAAACGCCAGTGCTACTCAGGAGTTGAACTTGCTTTTTTCTCTTGTGAGGACTATCGAGGATTCATCTTCCTGGCCGGGAGATGACCTATTGTAGAGCTAGACTTCTCCAGCCCATTAGATCTCCCCCTTTTTTCGAGGAAGTGGCCCACTTGTATATTCAAGACATATTGTAATGAAACCAGTCTGATTGTTACAATCTTTGTGGCCAATTGCTCGGATTTCCATGTAGAATTGGTTTTCTTTCTTTATCTAACTAAGCGTTGAAGCTATCGTAGTCAGGTTCATTTGAGGTGCATTGGCCTAGTGATGCTCATTCCCTTGGGAGGGGAATGTTTTGGAAGCTTAATCCTGTTGGGTGCTCTATCCTGTAAGTTGGACGTCGTCGCACACTCAGGGGTGAGCCTCACTAGAGCTAGCTGGGTTTCATGGTCACAACAGTTGGGCCCTGGTAGAGTCCTAAGCTGTCATCCGTGCATCGCCATATTGGTGCTTGGTCCTGTCCCAGGACGTCATTGCTCATACACGTCTGGTTCTATCCCATTGGCCGTTGTTGACTGAGGGTGTTCTCTCCATTGGGGGAGGTCGTTGCATGCCCGCTGTAGAAGCCCCCTAAGGTTTTGTAGGCTGTTTGGTTGGGAGTTCCAAGAGCCCCTAGGCTTGATTTTCGGCTCACTGTTGGCCCGCTTGGTGTGGAACTAATGATTAATGTTCAACCACTTAATGGGCTGCTCGACTTGGGGCCAAGGTTCATCGATCACCAATGAGTCACAAAGCAGGCCAGGAAAAATCTTGCATGAATTAGAGGCAGTTTGGATCACTTGATTTGGTAGAGTGACAAACATGCATGCGATCACATGGGCAAGTACATATGAATAAACAACAATTTTATTGATTAAAAAAGGTAATATAGTTACAAGCATTTAGAATGATGTGTGAGGTTCATACCTAGGCTCATTTGGGTCCTATTGGTAGTACTTTTTGAGGTGGAAGACGTTCCATGTCCTTAGGACGAGCTTACCATCCTGGGTGTGTAGCTTGTATGCATCGTTTCAGAGGATCAACGAAATAAGGAATGATCCCTCCTAGTTTGGAGGACCTTGTTCCTGTTAGAAGTTTTTCCAATTGCCTTTATGCTCTATTGGACGAGGTCCTTCACCATGAATTGGCGAGCTTTTACTCTTTTATTATAATACCGCGTGATTCGCTGCCGGTATGCTACAATCCAAACGCATGCTGCGCCTTGAACTTCCTCGAGTAGGTTGAGGTGCTCCTTGAGCCTCTGAGGGTTGCTAAGGGGGTCAAAGCTCTTGACTTGCAGGCTGGACAGACCAACTTTTACTAGGATGACCACTTCTGTTCTGTAGTATAGGCTGAAGGGTGTCTCATAGGTCTACTCTCTAGGGGTGGTCCTATACGACCAAAGGATGGAAGGCAATTCATCAGCCCAGGAGCCCTTAGAATCTTCCAGCTTGGTCTTTAATTTGTAGAGTAGCATTTGGTTTGTCACTTCTACCTATCCATTGGCTTGTGGGTAGGTAACTGAGGTGTGAACCAGCTTTATCTGTTGAATTGCGCAATACTTAGAGAATCATCTGCGAGTAAATTTGGTTTTGTTATCGGTCACTATGACTTCAGGAATCCCGAAACGACAAATGATGCTCTGACGAACAAACTTTATTGCATTCTGTTCAGTTATTCGTGCTAATGAGGATACCTCCACCCACTTGGTGAAATAGTTAATGCCTAAGATAATGAATTTTCTTTGTCCAAATGCCACTAACAGTGGGCTGAAAATGTTAAACCCCCATTATGTGAATGACCAAGGCGTCTGGAGGGTTTGCAACTCCTTGTGAGACTAGTGTGGCATGCTCCCGTGGAGTAGACAACTTTCACACTTCTTCACACACTTCATGGCGTCACGCTTCATCGAGGGCCAGAAGAAGCCTTGTCTCATCACTTTGAAGGCTAAGTTCTTGCCCTCTATGTGCGAGCTGTAGACTCCGAGCTGCACCTCACTCAGTGCATAATCGGTCTCTTCCGGAGTTAAGCACCTCATGTAAGGGACCAAGTACCCCTGACAGTATAGTTTTTCGTCTACTAGGATATACCAACCTGCTATCTTTCTCAAACGTATTGCCTCGTTTGGGTTCTTCGACAGGGTGCCTTCGGTCAAGTACTTTCGATACCGGGTCATCCAATTGTCGCGTGGGCTACTTGCAGCACCTCGCCCTCAAGGTCGTCAATGCTCGGGACAGCTAGGACTTCCTGCATGTCCTTAGAGTATTGCTCCAAGCTTTGCCACTACTCTCTCTGTTGGATACCTTCCAATTCTCTTTCCTAGGGATGTGGACTACCTCGACTCGATCAAATGCCCAAATTAGCCCCCTTGTCCTGGCAAGGTACTTTACGAGCTATGGATTAGATGCCTCAAAACTCTCTCAAATTTGGGTGACAACTAGCTCAGAGTTAATGCAAACGGTAAGTGACCTAGCTAAGCATTCCCTGCCAAGCCAGAGTCCGACAATGAGCGCCTCGTGCTCGACAACATTATTGGTGGCCGGAAACCAAAGGGTGATAGAGTATCTAATTTTTAACCTATCTAGGGCTCTCAGAACCACGTCTGCTCTGCTGCTTGCTTGCATTGATGAACCGTCAACATTCAGTAACCACGTTGGAACATTCAACTCATCGATATCTTCGGTGTGGTCTAGGGTGTCAGGAATTGAGGTCGCTATCTCGACTATAAAGTCTGCGAGGGCCTGAACCTTCATCGCCAGTCACGGTAGGAACTCCACATCGAACTCACCCAATTCTATAACCCACTTAACCAATTGCCCAGAAGTGTCCAACTTCTTGATATCCCCATCAAGGGTTGGTCTATTAGTATGATGATCTTGTGCACTTGAAAGTAATACCGCAGCTTGCAAGTGGAGTATACTAAGGCTAACTCTATCCTTTCAGCATGCATGTAGCAACTCTTAGTGTCAATCAACATCTTACTGATGTTGTATATCGGTGGTTGCACACCAGAATGTAGCCGGATCAAGACCGATGAAATGTCTCGATTTTTAAATGTAGTAATTAAGATCATATAATCAAGATTTGGTTTAATTAATTTAGGGGAAAATATTAAGAAGTCATCATAATGACCAAGGAATTAGTTATCTGTTAAGGATAAATAGTTGACTAAATTATTGATCAGCAAGATGTGAGGAGGAATCCAGTCAACATATGTTGACCGGTTAATATGCATAATGACCGGCTAAGAGAGAGAGACTAAGAAATATTAAAGGTAAAAGTTACTGGTCAATACATTGACCGGTTGATTTTGCTCGGTATGCCTTGAAGTGAAAATAACTAGTATGCTTGTGGATGAAAAAGCTGGAATGGAGCAATTGCGCAGAATGGTACGTTTTGGACAATTTGGTGTATTTTCCCAGATTGAGGCAAAAATGCCAAATATGCATGACCGGTATGCACTGAGAAAAATGACCGGTTTCCACTACCAAGATAAAAATTACCAATATAGATTGGAATGAAAGAAATGACCAGTTTACATGAATATACCGGAACGGGTGAATTATAGGTTTGGGTGAATTTACCGAAATGGGCAAGATGATCGGTATGCATAATAATTGTCAGAATGCATAATTTGTCCGGTATGATGCATTTTACCAGTTTGTATAATTTTCCCGGTATGACAAAATGGCAGGTTTGCACAATTTATCGGTATGCGTTTTAAGGTAAATGATAGGCATGCATTTGAGGAAAAATGGCCAAAACGAATGAAGGGTAAAAATGACCGATATGGCAAAATTATTGGTATGAGTGAAATTACTGGTATGGGTGAAATTGCCGATATGAGTTAAATGATCGGTATGGGTTTTGCACAAAATGATCCAATCAATGGAAGGTTGACCGGCTAAGGGAGGAAAAGGTGTATTCTAACCAACTGAGAATTTTCGAAGACGTTTTTCGGAGACGATTTCCAGACAGAATTGAATGAATTTTTGGAGATGTTTTCCAGAGACAATTTTCGAATAGTATTGAATGAATTTTGTGAGATCCAAAATCAAAATGCTCAAATTGGAATTTAAAAAGTTAACCGACCTTGACCTGGTTTCCAAGAAGGTTGACCAAAATGAACTTTAAGATGACCGGCCATATAGAATGTTGACCGATTTTAAGTAAAATTTGACCGACAAGGAGTCAAACATTGGCAAGAAAATGGCTTAATAAGGAGCAGTTGGCCTGAATAAACTAATGGCAACTAAAGACAAGCAAACTTTATTATTTAGTTAAAATCTAACTCTGCGGCGACCAAATGGAGTAAATAAACTAACCTAGTTACTCCCATCTGCCCTTTGAAAAGAAGTACCGAACAAGTGACTTACCCTCACTTACTCCACCTACTCCCTCCTCTTTATATACCGGGCTCCAGTTGAGGGAAGAGTGTGGGTTTATGACACGAAGGAAGAATAAGGAGCGAAGGAGGGAAAAACTTTGAGGCAGCTAGAGTGGGCGGTCAGGCAAGTTACTTTGGATGCTAACCTTTTTAAGTTTCATTTTGTATCCAGTTTTAAAGTTTATGCTTTAAGAATATTGCAAGTATACTTCACCCTTTTCAAGTCCAGATTCTTAAGTATTCTTCTGTTTCCAATGTCCAGTTTTAAGAAAAACTACTAGTGTTTCCCCTTCCGATTTAAAATGCTTACCGTTTTAAAATTACTGCTTAAGTTGTATTTACGGTATGATGGATTTCATGGTTAGTTTATGTTCTCTGTTTCTACCTTCTGTTTCCTGCTTAAACCAAAATTGCGTAAAATCCGGACTAAAAATAAAATCGGCATTGTAAGCATCGAAACCAGCATTGCATCATAAAATGAAACTGGCCTCCACTTCATGAAATCACAACCGGTTCCCTTTGCATGAAAACAAGATCGGCCTCCCCTCTTGATGAAAATGAAACCGGCCTCCACTTCATTGAAATCGAAATCGGCCCTTTGTATGGTAAAATCGAAACCGGCCCTTATCAGAATCAGACTGCCTGCACAATCGAAACTGGCCTACCCTTGAGAAAATCAAAATCGGCATGCTTGCATGCTAAATCTGAATCGGCTTATCCTTGAGAAAATCAGAATCGGCCTGTTTGCATGCTAAATCTGAATCGGCCTACTCTTGTGAAAATCTGAATTGGCCTACTTGCATGCTAAATCTGAATCGGCTTATCCTTGATAAAATCAAAATGGCCTTTGCATGTAAAAATCGAAATTGGTCTTTGCATGTTTAAAATCAAAATCGGCCCCTTTTGCATGATAACAACGAAATCGGTCCCCTTTGCATGAAAACAAGATTAGCCTCCTCTCTTGATGAGAATGAAACCAGCCTCCACTTCATGAAATCACAACCGGTCCCCTTAAGCCTAAAACAAGATCGGCCTTCCCTCAATATAAAAAAAGGTCCGACCTTCACCCTTGGATAAAATCCAAACCAACCCTCCCTTGAGTGATGAAACAAGTCCGGCCACCTTAAGAATCACAACCGACTTTTGTGTGAGAAGAAAACAAGACCGGCTTCGTGATGCACAAACAACTCCGGCCACCTTAAGAATCATAACCGGCTTTTGTGTGAGAAGAGAATCAAGACCGGCCACCCTTTTTAAATCAAGACCGGCCCTCCCTTAAGCATTGAATCAAGTCTGGCTTTGTGTGAGATGAAATCAAAACAAGCCTTCCCTTATGATGCAAACAAGACCTGCCCTTAAAGCATGAAACCACCAACCGGCCTTGTGTGAGATGAAATCACAACCAGCCAACCTTATATCATGAAAATGAAACCTGCTCCCTTGATGTAAAAAGAGCTCCGACCCTTCCTTGATGAAAATCTAAACCGGCCACTTTAAGCATGAAATCTAAACCTGCTTTCCTTTGTAAGAAAATGAACCCAGCCTCCCTGTGTAAGAAAATGAATCCAGCCTTCCTGTGTGAGAAAGTAAATCCAGCCTTCCTTTGAAAGAAAATGAAACCGGCCTTATGACACGAATTGTAAAGTCCTTCTTACTTGGACAGAAGAGATTTTGAACCGGCCTTCTTAAGACTCAAACTGTGATATCTGTGCATAATTTTGAAGGGTAAAATATGATGTTTCTGATACTGAAAATGGCTTTCAGTAAACGATAAGAAGAAAATGTTTTTGTTATTATGGACCCAGGACTGATATGCAGTCAGGTTAGGTTCTCCGGCATGCCTTAGAACATTATGGTGGTAATCGAGAATAACTCTGTCCATTGAGTTATATGTGGTCTGTCCCTCCTCAAGACGTTATAATAGGAAGGTAGCTTCTGTTCCATTCTGGCCGGCACCCCCTTGGATAGGGGAAGGATCTTGTGAGGTGGGATCATTCTATTCTATTATTGCCATTGATTGTGGGAAGATGTACACAATCTATCCTTGATTATTCTCCCCCTCCGCTAGTAGGGTCTACTGGTAGGGTCATTTACTGATACAATATAAATTTTCTATAAATTATGGAAGTAAGATCGATTTCTACTTTTTAAAATATGAGTACATTGATTTCTAATTTCCGAAGACCGTTTCTATTTTCTAATAGATCTATATACGTCTGTATTATGTTTCTATTATAAATCACTTCCTATGGCATTTGTAACTTCAAGTGCAATAGTATTTATTTTGCTGAGTTATGTTCCGCATACATGTTTTGCTATATACCTGCATATACCTTACTGGGTCTCGGCTCACTGTTTTCTGTTTTTCCCCTCTAGATGAGACTATAGAATTCGTACCTAATGAGGAGTAACTAGAGCTCCGTTTAAGAGATTTTAAGGATTCCGAAGCATACTTTTGAAGTTACCACGGAAGAAGCAGCTGATGTAATGATCTAAATAAATGTATTTTTAAAATTGGATCCTTGTGCCTATGTGCACATGAATGAATTTTATGGGAATGAGTTTATATGCTTCGACAGGTTATTAGATTTACTTCCGCTACATGTTTTATGGATAACGTGTGTGGATCCTAGATGGCATCTATGATCCTGTGTGTGAATATTGTGATGTAGCTAGACCAGCTGTGTGCATGTATTGCGTTACGGTACAGGCTATTTATTCCTGTTCTGACTAACGGATTCAATAAAAAAATTATCCGTTTCGTCACAAATTTTTGGAGAGGTTTGAGTAGTTTTTTAAAGAGAATTTCTGGAGTGAATTAACGTGCTTTCCGGAGAGGATTTCCAGAGTGGATTGAGGTGTTTTCTGGAGAGAATTCCCAGATTGGATTGAGGCATTTTCTGGAAAGGATTTCCGGAGAGGATTAAGGTGCTTTTCGGAGAGGATTTTTGGAGAGGTTGGGGTAAGTTTTCCAGAGAGGATTTTTGGAAAGGAATTTAGAGAGGATTTCTAGAGAGGAAAATGGAATAAATGTTATCCAAAATAAAAGAATTGACTAGACCAAAATAGTTAACTAGAACAAAAGTAATCTAGAAGTAACAAAAACATGAATAGTAACTCCCGAGGACTCAGGAAATAAGAACGAGAGACAGTGACAGAAAATAAATAGATAATCAGAGTAGACTGATGATAGGCTTGAATCGTTGACCAATTGTGATAGTTGATAGAATTGGCTTATTGGCCAATTTTAATTAGAGTCTGACTAGCCAAATCAAAATAAGTGACCTGCTCCCACCTATTCCGCTAACGTTCTAGAAAGGAAAATAGAGTAAGTAAGAAAAGAAGTATGAAATAGTTAACTTGCCCCCACCTACTACTACTAACCCTAATACTTATAAATTCTGAGCTTGGGGGTTTGGGAGAAAAGTTTTTGGAAGCGAAGGAAAGGGATACGAAAAAGATAAAAGAGGCAAAAGAATCAAAAGAGAAGAAAGGAAGGAAGAAAATCCAATGCCAGAATTAAGAAAATCCGTAGAAAAGACTAAAGCAAGTGTGCCCTACGTTTTTATAAATTCATGTTTAAAGTCTATTTTCATGCTCTCTTTATTATGTATCTACGTGAAGTATGATAAGGTGATTGCTTTCTGCACGTTGTTATTGTTTATATATCATTGAAGAACTTTGACCATTTGCATTACGGAAGAACTTCAGTTTTTTGCATATAAAAGATGTCTGGTTAGTTGCATGTCTAAACAAAGTCCGGCATTTGCTTGTTTAAATAAGTCCAATTACTGTATGTTTAAAAGAAGTCCGGTTATTGCATGTTTGAAGAACTTCGATTATTTGCCCTTTTCAAAGAACTCCAGTCATGTTTAAATATCCTCCTTGCATTTGAATCCGGTATTTCAGCAAACGGCAAAGTTTAAGCTACAGTATGTGAATAAAGCTAACCTACATGTTTATTTGGAATGTTTGGAAAGTATTAGCCCGCTTATTTGGAAAATTTCATCTATTGGAAGTTAAGATGAAAACTATATGACCATGGAAAACATGTATAATTCGGACAGCAAGTGAAACTCTCTATTATTCGGCTTTTGACCTTTGGTAGATGGCCATCGTATGACAAGGATCTGATTGGAGCCACCGTTAGACTTGCTGTTAAAACTAGATGAAGGATATTGGAGTGACACTCGAGGACTGCCCCTGGGCCGCGGAGAAACGTTTTGTGACATTTTTGGACTACGGCCCCGTATGCTGAGTTAAAGGGATTACCATCCCATCTAGGAGTATAATAAGAGGGCATAAACTTAGATTGTGGGGTGATACACAATCCTTCCTCGATGTTACCCACTCTCGTCCGGTCCCTAAACATGAATGGATTTTCCGCGTGATTTTGAAGGGAAGATGACTAAGAATAATAAAGAAAGAAAGAATAAAGAAAAGAGACTTTCGAACTTAAAGTAAACCATTTTCTGTGAAAATGTAATGAATTCATGTTTTATACTCTTGCATGCCGATGCTCATGTTCCAGCCCTTTAGATTTCACATGTTTTCTGCATTGGTACCTTGCTGAGCTGTCGTTCACTCCTTACTATTTTTTACCCTCAGATGACCAAGAGTGTATAACGGATGAGAAAGATTAGAGTCGGGCAGTCTGGCTAGGAAGGAGGATGGATTTGGATTCATGTCATAGTCTTGATCAACTTTATATATTTTTGGTCATTTTAGAGATTTGTATTATGACTTTTGTTGTATATGTAAACTAAGGAAAATTGTATGCTTCCGCTGAAATTATATGGCTTGAATAATTTTGATTTCTAATGGCATCTCATATGTATCTGGTCGACCGACCTAGATCCATTGTCGGTCAAGAGGTGATTGACCCAATTAAGGCAAACCAAGAACCTTGGCCATTTGAGTTGAGGTCAACTTAAGTAGTCCGACCATTTGCATTCCTGTGTATGATAAGAATTTTTATAAATTTATATGATTTTTTTCAGAATTTATGAGACAGGACATATGACTGTTTCGTCACAACCGAGCTTAGTGCCATGCTTGAAACTGCTAGATATAGATACAGCTCTTCGCCCTGCTGAGGCAAGGTTGGGAGAGGAGGATGGGAGAGGTATTCCTTGAGCTCCTAGAACATGGTATCACACTCTGTTGTCCATTAGAATCCAGTCACCTTGATTCCCCTCAATACCTTTAAGAATGATATGTATTTTTTCATCGATTTTGCCAAGAATCGAGAAAGGGAAACGAGCCTCTTGATGAGCTTATGGACCTCCTTCACGATCTTAGGAGGACACATGTCGAGAATGGCCTTTATCTTCTTGAGGTTAGCCTCAATTCCACGCTGAGATGCTATAAAGCCAAGGAACTCCCTGGAGGTTACCCTGAAGACATACTTAGTAGTGTTGAACTACATTTGGTGCACTCGGAGGACCTCAAAAGTCTTGTTCAAATTGTAAACGTGGTCGATGGTGATTTTTCTTTTGATGGGCATGTCATTCACGTACACCTCTACGTTTCTACCGATCTGAGCTTTGAACATCTTGTTTACTAGCGTTGATAGGTGGCCCCAATGTTCTTATGACAAAAGGACATGACATTGTAGCAGTAGGTTTCCTCGTCTGTCATGAAATATATATATTTCTCGTCCTTCGGACATATCCTAATTTGATTGTACCCCGAGTAGGCATCCATGAAGCTTAGTAGTTCATGGCCGACAGTGAAGTCCACCAAATGGTTGATCCTTCACAGTGGAAAGCTGTCCTTCAGGCACGTCTTATAAACGTCGGTGAAGTCCATGCACATTCGCTACTTCCTATTGTTCTTTTTGTTAAGGATAACGTTCGACAACCAGTCAAGGTATTAGACCTCCCTAATGAACTCCACGTCAAGCAGCTTTTTCACTTCCTTGCGGATAGTGAGCAGTTTCTCGACTAAGTGGTTCTTATGCTTCTACCGAAAAGACTTATAATGGGGATCAAGGTAAAACTTGTAGAACATTACTCCGATCGATATCCCTGACATATCGGTGAAAGTCCATGCCAAGACATCAGAATTCTGCCTAAGAAAAGTGACTAGCTAGTTGCTGACAGGTCCTAAAAGGGAGCTCCTGATGTGTATGCACTTTTCTAGCTTGGTGGGGTCCAAAGGGATCTCATTAGTTAACTCCCATGATTAAGCTTGCTGAAGGGTAGTCTTATCTCAAAAATCAAGGTCCCCTATCAGTTAGGCTAGGTTTGTTGGTGTGACTTACGACAGGTACCACGTTCAACCCGTCACTTGATCTCCCATAATTTCTCTTGTGCTACAAGATGTTGAAAATGTTATCTTTACATGTGGGATCAACGTCACTGGCCCAAAAGTGGTCAGGCAAGGTAGCCCCAAGATCACATTGTAAATGGACGGGAGGCCGACGACCAAAAACGTAAGCATCTAGGAGGTTGTGTGTGGGTACGTTCCCAGCGTCACTTCCAGTTGAGCAGCTCCTTATACGGTCACTGGCTCATTGTCTAGGCCATATAAGGGTCCCTTAATGGGCCTCATCAATGAAAATGCATTTCAATTGGTAGTCTATAGTTCCATCCAAAACCATGGCTGATACAACCAGGGGTCAGAATGTGAGGTTATTACATGTGTCATATCATCGTTGTTAAAACTAATGATATCATTCCTAACCCATACCCTTGGCTTCTTACTGCTGTAAGCGCTCTCTATGCGGTTTGGGGCATTACCCTTTGTCGGCATGATTGTTATCATATTGACAACCCTGACTATCATTCGATTCCTTGGCTACTCCAGCATATCATCCTCTGCCGTTGCGGGAGCCTGTTCTGGGTTCCATAAAAATCTTGGCAAATGTCCCCAATGGATCAAATATTTAATCTCCTTCTGTAGGTCCGACAATCTTTAATTTCGTGACACAAAGACTGGTGGCAATGACAGTATTTGGTCTGGTTTTCAACCTTTGGGTTCCTTGGTGGCTTAGGCCACTTCAGAAAATTCTCATCTCGAATCTGTAGTAGGATATTTTTGCGCGTTTTAGTCAGGGGTCAAGTCCTACGGTCAAAACTCCTTCCGGGGCCCTGATTCCACCCATAACGGCTTACACGACCCTCGAGGATGGTAGTCATCCCCATTCTGCTTCTTCTCATTTGTTAGCTTCTTTGGTAGCCGGTCCACATGCTCATATTTTGCTTCATTGGCCTCCTTGATCGCAATGTAAACCTGGGCAATGGCCTCAGGCTTGCAAAAAGTCTAAGAATTTTTGTGGGCTAGGTGCTTAAAGAAGTCTTCAACCTCAAAGGTGGTGATGAAGGCAATGAGCTTTACTTGGTCAATGAGCCCAAATATCCTTCGTGCCTTAAAGGTGAAGTGGGCTAGGAAGCGCTTTAGGCTCTCATCTCATCGCTGCCGAAGCAAAACTAGGTGCCTTGGTTGTTTCACCTCCCTTTGGTTGGAGGCGAATTTGGATAGGAAGCAGTCTGCAAACTCCACAAACGTCTTGACGAAATTCGGCATGAGGCTATAGAGCCAAAGGCAAGCATCCCCTTTGAGTGTCAAAGGAAAGCACTGGCACATTGCTACCTCGCCTAGTCCCTAAAAGCTTAGCAGGGTGTGAAAGTGGTCTAGGTAGTCCATCGAGTCAGTACTCCTATCATACTGCTCAAGGGTCGGCATTTTGAACATGTAGGGGAGCGACTACACAAGGATCTCCACCACGAAAGGCAACCTCCTCAAGTTAGCAACCCTTCTTCTGGCCTTGCCCCTGAAGACGTGTTTCCATATCTTCTCCACCTTCTCCTCAATGCACGAGGAGGAAGTGACCCTCTTGGTGTTGAGAAAAGTCCTCAACTCCGACTGGTTTGGAGAGGGGTGCGTGGTCGTGCGGCTTTCGACATGTGGTAGCCACGCGCTGCAAGACGCTTTGGCTTGTATTGAGGGTCTTCGGTTGCTACAAGGGTAATGTGGGTTCCACCGCTCAGGGCTCTCATCTCATGTCCCATGGCTTGGGCTGCCCTTTGGCCATGTCCAGGCCCTACTGCTCAAGGCCTCCTGGGCCCCAACATTGTCAGGAAATTCAGTCTTCTCAGTCAGGGGATTCGGTCTTTTGCTCTTCCTTTCAAAAGCAAACACTTGTGCCGTGGAGAAGGGCATAATCGGTTACTGATCCTTTGGAGCATTCTAAAGACATCTCTCATTTGGGTTGCCAACGCGTGGATGTCGTTCTCAGGACACTCATCCATGTGGCTACCCACGGAGGGGTCATTGCGTTGTGTTGTCCTTAGGCAGCATACTAGTTTGCACTCTCGTGTTGACCATTTATGCTATTAGGAGTGTCATGGTTGGTGGTTGGACTTTTATATCATTCCCACAAACGGTGCCAATGATACATCCCTGGTTCTTAGGTAGTGATACGAATTAGGGAGCCACCTAATATTTTACTGCGATTTAAATTAGAGCGGGTTTGGTCTCCATCGCTACTAACCTGAACTTGTACACCACAAACTACAAATAAGATGTAAGAAGATTGGCGGGACTCGTTTCCCGATTTATCCTACAATACTTAAGTCAAAAATCTTTCTCGGGAACTAGAAAGATGTGATGAGGATGTAAGAAAATGCAAAATTACACGTGAGAGGGGATGTGAGAGGAGGATTGGCTTCTGTAGGTGCGCCCGATGCGGGGTCGGCTTGGGGAGGGAGGACTAGACTCCTTTGCAGTCTCACGCGGTCGGTGGCTCACTAGGGATGCACTCTTGGGGAATGACACACTAGGGATGTACACAGTAAGGAGTGGCTTACTATGGGGGAAAGAACCACGTTGGGAAAGAGTGCTTGGTTCTTTTTTTACTCTTGTGTCTCGCTTGTGGGTGGTTTGTCCATTGAGAATTGCCCCCTTCTGTGAACGGTAAGGGGGTTTATAATGCTTCGCTGAAAAGACTCTGGTGCAAAGACTAATGATAAGTGTTCCTTTTGGATTTGCTGGCCTCTGGGTGTTAACGGGAACCGCCGTGTCAAATGTCATTGTGAGGCGTTAATGCAACGTGGCTGGTGGTGGTCGACAAGGGTCTTCCCTCGCGTGGGTTGGCTAGACTACTATTGGTAAGCGGATACAGCGATTTCCCATGATTGACCACCAACTGCATTGCTTGAGACATGTCGTGTGATGGAACAGGTCATTTTTCTCTAATAACCTTTGTCAATAAACTAATAAACTAATACCCATAATAAAATAATATAAATATCTACAGAAAATCGGATAGAGTTTTCTCTAAAATTGGATAAAAACTGATACGAACAACCTAAATAAAAC
This sequence comes from Nepenthes gracilis, assembly GCA_033239525.1. NCBI lineage: Eukaryota > Viridiplantae > Streptophyta > Magnoliopsida > Caryophyllales > Nepenthaceae > Nepenthes > Nepenthes gracilis. The sequence goes on along the minus strand of BSYO01000010.1, from coordinate 11,144,543 downwards.
ACATAGTTGATAGACTTCAACACATATTCACAACACAACACAAGATCATTCAAACACCATATTTATCCATGGCTCCAACATGACAGTCCTATCCACTATATCGGTTCAAAAGTGAGATACCATCTAGGAACCTATACAAATCCAAAATCAAAATGCAAAAGTAAGACTAAATCCATAAGATAATCCTGCGGAAGTAAAAACAGTATCCCAACATAAAACATAATATGCCACGACTGTAAATACGTAATTTTCATCCACAAAACTAGTTATTTACATTTATTATAATCAAACTCCAAATGTTCTTTAAGGGACTTTAGGATTCCTCAAGACTTCTTTAACGAAATCCTTTCTTTATTCTTACTCATCAGGCAGTAGCTCTACTATCTCAGGTGGAGGGGTGAAAACAAGCAAGTTAAGCCGAAGCCCAACAAGGTACCATAAAAGCATGCAAATGTAATTTTTATACAACACATAAATACAATAGAGGAAAAGCCATGGGATTATCAAAGAACAAAAATGCACATGGAAAAGTGAGAAAAGTATTAATCATTATAAAAGTACGTCGAAAATCATGAGTCAATTTCAAATTTCACTTATTCTTCAAATTCAACTTTATTATCCGAAGAGATCTAAACCAGTAGACCCGACTAACCAAGGGAGCGAATAATCGATGATAGATTGTATCCACTCTATACAATCCAAGGCCAAAGTTTAAAGGTTCTCATTTTCCAAAATTCAAAGTTCAAAAGTTTCTATCCTCCCAATTAACGTTTCGCGGATAGGCGGACCATATATCACTCCATGGATGGAGCTATCATCAATTATCACCGTAACGTTCTAAGGCACATAGGAGAACCTTACTTGGCTATACGATAGTCCTAGGTCTGATTTCTTACTGATTTACTTAACTGAAGGGATCATTATTCTTATTTCTTTAATCTTAACTCATCATGCCTCAATGGCCAATCAAACGTTTACAAATAATCTTTCAGATAGTTCTGAATACTCTCCAAAAATTTTAACAATATAACTTTTTACAAAATCTCGGATAAAAATCATCCAACAAGCTTAACAATATATCAAATAACATGTCCATCACATTTCTCAAAATTTTAGAACCAAACATACCCAAATTTTCAAATTAGGGTTTGAGGCAAATTGTTTGAATATAAATTAAACACAAAACTTGAGCCAAACAACAAAATTGAAGCCACAATTCATAATAATCATGCATAAACATAAAATCTAGCCGTAAAATAATAAGAAACATGCATTATTTGTAACAAAACTTAGGGGACGAGGGTTTTAGAATATAAATGTCAAGGTGGAGATATTAAAAAGTGATAAAAATGGAAAACGAAGTTCGGGGTATACTTGCCTCAACGTGATTTATTGATTTTCTTACTCTGATCGGACCGGATATGGCGAAGAATCCCTCCTCCTTCTCTTTTCCTCTCTTCCTCCTTCGTGCTCTGCGTCTTCTCTCTCCAAACCCTTCCTCCCCTTCCCTTTTTATGAACTCGAAAGAAGGTCAGTGGGTCAAAAAAAAAATGTGACTAGCGCTCGAGCACCTATCGAGTGTGCGGTGAGCATAAGTCTGGAACAACTGACGCCGCCCGGGTGGCTCGAGCAACAGCAAGCCTAACCATTCTATTTTTCAGCGATTCCTTTGCGCTCGAGCTAGCAGTCTGCGCGGGCTTTTTCTTAGCAATCTGTTTTTGGTGCCCTCTGCTGGGCTCAAACCTAGAGCGTGCCCAACCTGCATCAACCTGCAGTATTATAATTTTTTAAATTTTTTAAAATCTACTTATCCTAAACCTAATTATGTTAATTATATTAACTTAATGACTATGATATACTATGTTCTAGAAATTGGGTCGTTACAATCTCCCTTACTTATAAAAATTTTGTCATCGAAATTTAACGAACCTCCAATTTTCTTAATTGAAGAAAACCTTTCTTCAATTAAATGATTATCCTAAGAAACCTTAAGCATTCAAATCGCCTTACTATGTAGCACCTGATTCGTTCTTTAAATATCTAAATTCACCAATTCCGAAGGCAAATCCAAATTTATTAATTACTTTTCCAACCTAGTTCAAAACCTTAAATGGGCAAAAATTTCTTATTTCAGTTAACGTTAAGCCTTGAAAATGATTAGTCCTTCTGATCATCAAATTTAACCTTAAAATACATGAGTTTATCCCGTTTTCGTTGCGCAACTCTGATTAATCATTTAACTATGAATCATCTAGTTACAATTCACCACCTTATTTGATTTAATCTTACATCCAAAATTCTCTAATCAAGTTTGACCTCGACATAAATCTCAAATCACAATTAAACCTCAAAAACAAAACACTTTACATTCTCATTATTTCGATGGTATATCCTCAAACCGACATCTCCTTCAATCACCAAATACAAAATCCATATTGATAAGAATGGTCGATTATCACCAAACTAACAATACCTACATATCCTTGATATACATGGCCATTCACTCCTAGCCCCTTCAATCACATTTTTCGCTATTCTATCTAATCATTCATATTGCGAATGCTCGATTTTCTTACAACTTATATCCATTGACTCATATAGGGCACCTAGATTATACAGCAACCATAATTCAAACAATCTCAAGATAGCTATCCCATAAAAATAATTCCCACAAATCCTCAAATCCCAATTCTCAAATCTCAAAACCCAAATACTAGCAATTCTCAAGATCTCGCTAGCATGTCGATGAGCGTACTGACTAAATCCGAACATGTCTTCTATATTTCACAATGAGTGAGTCATTCTAGTTGTCCTGAAACAAAATCATAAGGACTTCTCATTTTAAAATTTCATAACTCAAATATTTCGAATATAATTCTATCTCCTAATTTAAGAATCAACATACTATTACCCAAACAGTGGGCCTACTCATGATACACCATTGACAACTCCTATAAAGTATCGAAAGCATATCAATTCTAAAGACTCCCAACATCATTTGCCAATACTAGGGTCCATTCTCCTTAAAGACATTGAGGTTCATCTTCGCAATCCTCAAATAGGTGTAGCCATGTACAATATCATAGGATCGTCTTCCCTTAGTGCCATAACTATTTTGACCTTTAAAATTATTAAACAAAAGTTATCTCCAAAGGCAATACCCACAAGTTCTAAAAACAAAGACTTCAATTACTAATTCTGATCTATGGTGGAGTAACTCTAACTATGGACTCTTCTTCCACTTAACCCACGAACAACCATCCACATATGATATGGAAAACATATTCCTAGATTTTTCTCAAAAATGTCGCATTACATATCTCATTTTTTATTTATAATATATCTCCTCAAACCTCCAAAATCATGGGATAATCACTATCCCCCATAACTAACACCTATAATTCCTCAAGGTAAGGACCTCATCGGCTAATCCTAACTATGGGCAAAATAATTTCAAATACTAAGCTACTCCCCCACCTGTTGAGGGTAGCCACCTATTGCGATGCGAGATGAACATAATTTTATCCTTCCTCAAAAACATTACAGTCTACCGTAACTTGAACAAAACAGCCAACAATTTTCCTTTAATTCCTCAAAAGCTATCTCCACATATCCCATCATTATGAATATTGATCATTCCTAAGCCTAATGCCTCACGACTCTATGGTCCTTGGGAAATGCTTGTCGGATCACTTATTAGATTTAGTTAAACCCAAGAAGACCATATACCTTTACAATATAAATCATCTTTCCCAATTAGCCACCACTTTAGTCCTATGGATTTAAAATCATGCTACTGAAGATGCCACAAGCTCCATAGAGTATTTTCTCAACTAAACTCGCATTCCTTTCCTCAAATGAACACTCGATTGACTGTCTTTCTCAATTCATAAGGTTCACAAAAGAATACATAGGTACATCCATGGGACGACCTAAAATTTTCAAGGTGGATATAACATAACATACAAATCATGGAAAAATAAGAAAATATATAAATTTCAAATTAAATTAAATAGAAATCAAATCTCCATAAATAAAAGAATATCTTCATCCACATTTGAGGGTGCCGTAGAGTCCTGAACTATCACCATAAGTGCATTAGCTGAAGCAACGAGCTTCTTTGTTTTCAATTTCTTGGGTAGAGGATAGTCCTTGATTCGATGGCCTTGTTGACCACAATTAAAACAGAAAGTAAGTTTCTCCCAAATGCTTCTTCCCACAATGATCACAATTTATCATAGATGCCTAGGTACCTAGCACTACCTGAATTTTGATGCTACATTTCCCTTTATCAGACACCTTTATCTTTTTAGCAAATTTCAGGGATCTCGAACTGAATCCTACACTAAAACTCATTTGACTAGCTGCTCTCTTAACAAAAGTTTTTTGAGTCTCAAGTTCTCTTTCAAGTATTAGAGCCCTATCTAAAACCTCAGCATAAGTTTGAAGCTTTGGGTCACCAACTGACTCCTAATATCATCCTTTAATCCTTGTTGAAACTTCTTGGCTTTCCTTAATTCATCTTCCGTAATATATGATGCATACCGTGACAATTCAACAAACCTCGCATCATATTCTGCTATAGTGTGATTTCCCTGCCTAAGCCGCATAAATGCCTTTTCCTTTCAATCTTAGAGGCTAGAAAGAAAGTATTGTTCTAAGAAAGCCTCCTCAAACATTTTCTAAGAGATTTCCTCATCAGGCAGACCCAACGCCCTTTTCTTCATAGACCACTAATTATCAACTTCTCCATCTAATTTATGAGCTATAAAAGTAATCTTTTCCTTATCAAAATATTGAATGATCGTAAGTATTTTCTTTAGTCTCCGAATCCAAATATCCACATTTACCAAATCTGGTTCTCCTAAACATTCAGGCACTTTTTTGCCATAAACCTCTCATGTGCCATTGGGGCGGGATTTACTGAGGTCGGCTCTTGTACAGAAACCGAAACAGGAACCATATGACGTTACTTCATCGATTCTAGTATATTAGTCATTCTCCCCAACAAGTTTAAATATTCAGCCTCTCGACCTTGGGGAGTACTAGCATCTCAATGAGTAGTCCTTCTTCCTCTTCTACTAACCATATTATTTCCTATAACCACAAACATCATAACATTAATTATCCTCATATAATCAAATTATTAGAATCACTCAATACATTCATAATAAAAATCCAAGGGCCAAAACCTAAACATTCGATCTAATCCTAACTATTTCATCTTACCTCAACTTAGAACAGATCAACTTGAACCTTAAACCCAAATCGATTAGCCTAGACCTAAAATCAATATCAATCAACTTAGGTAATCTAACTTATGCAAACTAGGATACCTAGGACTATCCAATCCAACTAAATCATCCTACACCTTCATCTACTTATTCGATCAATCTTAATCGATTCTAAACTTCCTCATACAATTCAAATCAAATCTAAGATATCTCTTTTCGCTGATACCAACTATAATAGAACAGATCATTTTTTCTAATAACCTTCATCAATAAACGGATAAACTAATACCTATTATAAAATAATATAAATATCTACAGAAAATCGGGTAGACTTCTCTCTAAAACTGAACAAAAATCAATACAAACAACCTGAATAAGACACACAATCGATAGACTTCAACACATATTTACAACACAACACAACACATGATCATTCAAATGCCATATTTATCCATGGCTCCAACACAACAATCATATTCACTATATCAATTCAAAAGAGAGATGTCATCTAGAAACTTGTACAAATTTAAAATAAAAAAGTGAAAGTAAAATTAAATCCATAAGATAATCTTGTGGAAACAAAAACAGTATCCCAACATAAAACATAATATGCCATGACTATAAATACATAATTTTCATCCACAAAATTAGTTATTTACATTCATTATAATCAAAATTTAAAAGTTCTTCAAGAGACTTCAAAACACCTCAAGGATTCTTTAACTAAGTCATTTCTTTACTCTTACTCATCACACAGCAACTCTATTGTGTCATTTGGAGGGGGCAAAAATAAATAGGGTAAGTCAAAACCCAATAAGGTACTATAAAAGTATGCGAGTGTAATTTTTATATAACACATAAATACAATAGAGGAAAAGCCATGGGATTATCAAAGAATAAAAATGCACATGAAAAGGTGAGAAAACTATTAATCATTATAAAAGCATGTCGAAAATCATGAGTCAATTTCAAACTTCACTTATTCTGCAAATTCAACTTTATTATCAAAAGAGACCCAAACTAGTAGACCCTACTAGACGAGAAAGTGGATAATTAATGATAGATTATCTTCACTCCACACAATTCAAGGCCAAAGTTAAAAGGTTCTCATTTTCTAAAATTCAAAGTTTAAAAATTTATATCCTCCCTATTTAATACCTCGAGGAGAGGCGGACCACGTATCACTCCATGGACGGAGCTATCCTCAATTGCCACCATAAAGTTCTAAGGCACGTTGGAGGACTTTACCTGACTGTACGACAGACTTAAGTCCGATTTCTTACTGATTTACTTATCAGAAGGTATCCATATTCTTATTTTCTTAATCTTAACTCATTATACCTCAAAGGTCAATCAAACATTTACAAATAATCCTTTAGATAGTTCTGAATACTCTCAGATTTTTTTAACAGTATAGCTTTTTACAAAATCTTGGACAAAAATTGTCCAGCAAGCTTAACAATATGTCAAATAACATGTCCATGATATTTCTCAAAATTTTAGAACCAAACATACCCAAATTTTTGAGTTAGTGTTTGAGACAAACCGTCCGAATATAATCGAATACAAAATATGAGCCAAACAGTGAAATCGAAGCCACAATTCATAATAATCATGCATAAATACAAAATCTAGCCGTAAAATCATAAGAAATATGTATTATTTGTAACAAAACTTAGCAGACGAGGATTTTAGGGTACAAATGTCAAAGTTGAGATATTAAAAAGCGATAAAAATGGAAAACAAAGTTTGAGGTATACATGCCTCAACTTGAATTACTGATTTTCTTACTATAATCGGACCGGATGTGGCGTAGAATCCATCATCCTTCTCTTTTCCTTTTTTTCTCCTTCGTGCTTTGCATCTTCTCTCTCCAAACCCTTCCTCCCCTTCCCTTTTTATCAACCCGAAAGGTCAGTGCGTAAAAAAAATTTGACTGGCACTCGAGTGCCTATTGAGTTTGGGGCGAGCGCAAGTGTGGAACAATTGACACCACCCAGGTGGCTTGAGTGAACGAGTCTAACCATTCTATTTTTCAGTGCCACCTTTGCGCTCGAGCGAGTAGCTTGCGTGGGCTTTTCTAGAGCAATTTGTTTTTGGCGCCCTCTACTGGACTTAAGCCTATAGCGAGGCTAACCCTGCATCAACCTGCACTATGATAATTTTTTTAAATTTTTTAAAATTTACTTATCACAAACTTAATTATATTAATTATATTAACTTACTAACTAGGATTTGCTATATTCTAGAAACTAGGTTGTTACATGCCGCACCAACATCTTCTGCGCTGCTAGACTTCTATAATTGAGGTGGAGGGTGGATTTTGTTATGATTGGTGAAATTGCAGAGGCTATCCCCTGCGGTTGGACCGTTGGTCCCTTATGGGCATGTACATAGTAAACAGGTTGGTTGGATAGCTTCTGGGTTTCGCTTCTATATTGGGCCTTGCTAGCTAATGGGTTGGCTGTCGGATCGTCCCTTACCATGACTGGACCAGCCCATATCATAGATAGACCCATCAAATAACATAAATTAAACAATAATACATTCCATTTAAACTTGACTCATTAACTAATGTTCATTGATTTGGTTGACTAAATTTCATAAATTGAGGTCTAATGATTTCTATGTAATCTTCTGAGCTAAACTTGGATTGTCTTAAGACATTTATGAGAAAAGAATGATTAGATAAAAATAAAAGGAGGAAAAAACAAATTGTTGAAACAAACAGACCTAGTATCCAAGCTTAAGTTTATATAATAATTATATTCCCACAAACTACAAAATCTGAAAATATTTAACCCGCTAGTATGGATTAAGGGGTTTGGAGATGAAAAAAATTATTTTTTAAATTCAAACTATTTATCTTTTAATTAATAGTTATGATTTAATTATTTTTAAAAAATAAAAAAATTAGTTAAAATTAATTTTTAAATTATGACCATCCATTTAAAAATCGACTATTCTAATTTAAAATATAATCCATTCTATCTCTTCAAGAGATGGAGTCCTCCATTATTATGTTAGTTTTATTGGCCAAAGCTTCCATACATTTATTGTATTATTAAAAGAACTCCTTTTTCGGATATATATACTTCGGAAATCCTATTAACGTTTCAATTTCATTCAGATTTAAAATTGAAAGAATTAATGGTCCATGTTAATACACGTTAATGGCTGCTAATAACATTTCATCATTTCCTCACCATAATTCTCCATTACTACTTGGTAACGCCCATCCACAGATAATTAATAAAATTATTTAATAAATAGAGGCAAATTTAGTTTTGTTCCTAACCCTCCTCTCTGAAAATACACCATCGACGAAGAAATTAAAGGTTTGAAAACTTCGAAACCACAAACAGAGGAGAAGAAAAATAGAGCAGGTAATGGAAGGAGGTTGGTGATATTTTTATTTTATTCCGGATTTCAGGCTTTTATGGTTGATTAGGCTGGTATAAATCATTACATTTGGTATCAGAGACATATATGCCTCTGCCTTGAACCTATTTTGCATTTTCTTTCATTTTTTTTTATTTTTAAAAATTTTTAAAGTTTTAATTTTTGTGATAATTTGATGAAAATTAATGTTGGAAATCATTAAAAAATTTAATTTTTAACATTTTTATATATTTAACATCAATTTGGGTGTAAAAATAGTGGAGTTTTCATCGGGTCAAAAATCGAGTTCGGGCGAACCCATCAAAGGGAGATGACGACTCAAATGACGTCGTTTTGCTACTGCTACAGTGTTATAGTAATAAATAATATTAAATAAAAATGAAGGGCTTGTGCTGTTTGTTTCGTGCGCAAGCTCATTTTCGCGTGTCCGCTTCTATTTTGCGTTTCCCACCATCCTGACCTGGGCCATAGGCATCGTCCACTACTGTAGCGATATAGAAAAATCGCCCTTGCACAGGCGCGAATGCAGGTGCCAAGTCTCGAACCTGAAACTTTGTGCGTGGAGAAGGTTGCAGGGACCGCTGCGCTGTAGGCGCGCTTGTGTTTATTTAAGCATTTTATATGCATATTATTATTTTTTATAATGTGCGTATATGTTTGTATATATATATATATATTTATATTTATTATTATATATAAAATTTGTTATATAATGTTTAAAAATATAATTATATATATGTATGTATAATATCTAGTGATTAATATAATTTAATTAATTAGAGATTAACCATACTGTCCTTAATTAATAAAATTATATTTTAAAATCATATATGGTATAAGAATATTAATTGTGACTAATTATTTTTTATATAATAAAATTTATCCCATAAAAAATTTTATTATATTAAATTGATTAATTAAAATAAAATATTAAATTAGTTTTCTTAATTTATTCATAGATATTAAGATTTAGAATATAATTTAATAGTTTTATCATATAATTTGATTTGAATTTATTTGAATTAAAAATTTAGCCAACAAGTAATTTTTATGTCAATTAATTCATTATGTATGTTTTACATTGGTAAAACATATTCTATATTTATTTGTTAGCCTCATTATTATTTGTTAAGTATATATTTTTATTTTTATATAATTGTACAATCTGTTAATCTTTTTGATATTAGATATAAAATTTTTAAACTAAAAGGTGATAATTATAAAGTTTGGAAGGAGAAGATTCTTCTTCATTTAGGATGGATGGACATAGATTATACTATAAGAAAAAACGAATCACTCACTCTTACTGAAACCAGCACTCTGGTTAATATAACTTTTTAAGAACGATAGGAGTGATTTAATCATCTTTATTTTGATATTTATAAAGACTAAAATTTCTATTAGTATTCATGATTCTGTCAATCAGTATAATAAATTGTGGGACTTGTTGAAAGCTATTGATGAATAATTTAAAATTTTAGATAAAACACTTGTTAGCACCCTAATTATAAATTTTTTATCTTTAAGGATCATCAGTGTTAAGGATATGCGTAAACATATTATACAAATGAGAGATATAGCGACTTAACTAAAAAATCTGGAGATGGATATGTCTAAATCTTTTCTTTGTACTATATCTTGAATACGCTTCCACCACGATATGGACCCTTCAAAATTTTTTATAACACACATAAGGATAAATAATATATTAATAAACTTATGATAATGTGTATTCAAGAAAAAAGAAGGCTTATAATAGAACAAAGTAAAAGTGTATTTATGGTTATAGAAGGAAAGATTAAGGTTCAAGCTAAGGATAAAAATGTAAAATACCTCCTCAATCTGATATCAAAAAAGAATTTAGGTAATTCTTCTATAAAAATAAGGGGCAAGTCAAGAAGGATTGAGTCAAATATCAAAAGTGACTTGAGAGAAAAAAGATAATTCATCCTCTTTTTAATGTTATGAATCTAATATGGTTAGTATTTCTCATGACACATGGTGGATTGATTATAATTCTATAATTACATTTTAAATTTTTTATAGGGTTTGCAAAATCTAAGAAAGTTAGTGGGTTGTGAATAAAATATCTTCTTTAAAAATAAGATGCATTGACATGTGAAAGTCATTGAAACATGTAATTTAATTTTGAATAGTGAATTTGTTTTGAATTTAAAAAAAAACCTCTTATATTCTAAATTTTTCTAAAAATTTGACATAAGTTTCAAGACTTATACTTTTTGGATATTTCTTTATATTTTAAGACTTATCTTTTAATTTATATTATAAGTTTGATATTGTTAAAAATGATACATTATCTAATGGTCTTTATTATTTAAATTTATAAAATAATGTCTCTTACAATACTGTATATATTGAAATTGATATTAAGCAATGTGTTGTGAATGAATATTCTTCTATATTGTGGTATAAGAGATTAGGCAACATCTTCATTGAAAGAATCAAAAAATTAATAAATGATTAAGTACTTAGTACTCTAGATTTTATTAATTTTGATATTTGTATTAACTGCATAAATGAAAAACAAACTAACAATATTAAGAAAAATGCCAAGAGGAGTTCAAACATATTAGAAATCATATACACAAATATTTATAGTCCAGATATTGGCTCATACGGTTTAAAATATTTTATCACCTTTATTGATGATTTTTTACGATATATGTATCTCTACTTACTTCATAATAAAAATAAAATTTTAGATACTTTTAAATTATTTAAAATAGAAGTAGAGAAATAATATAAAAAATAAATTAAAATTATCAGATCGGATAAAGGTAAAGAATATTATGGTAGATATATTAAATATGGATAAATGCATGGTCTATTTGTAAGGTTTCTTTAAGAATATGGGATTGTTGCCTAATATACTATGACTGATTCTCCAAACCAAAATGGTGTAACAAAAAGAAGAAATTGAATATTATTGGACATAGTACAGAATATGCTTAGCAATTCTAATCTTTCAAAATCCTTGTGGACTGAAACATTTAAAATAATAGTGTATATATTAAATCGTGTTCCAACGAAAACTATTCCAAAAACTCCTTTTGAATTATGGAAAAGTTAGAAACCGAGTTTATAATATGTACGTGTTTGGGGATACCCATCCGAAGTAAGAGTTTATAATCCACATGAGAAAAAGTTAGATCCAAGGACCATCAGTGGATATTTTATTGGATATACTGAATGGTCCAAATGATACAGATTTTACTGTCCATCTCACAGTATTAGGATTGTGGAATCAAGAAATATAAAATTTCTTAAAAATGACTTAATAAATAGGAGTAAGCAATCCAAAAATATAATTTTTAATATTGATCCTTCAGATTCTCAACCTTTTACTTTATATGATAGGTTAAAGTATACAACATTGCTCAAGATGAAATTGGTGTTGAACAACCAATTAATATCATTTCACAAAATTTTGATATTATTCCAATTGACTATGAAATTTAGAATTTATCTGAAATAGTTGTACAATATACTCATATTGAGAATGATGATATAATATTAAAAAGGTCTACCAGAATGAGAATATCAGCAATTCGTAGTGATTATATTATATCTCTGTAGGTGTCTAACTATAATATTGAAGCCAAAAATAATCCCGAAATATTTTTACAAGTTATGAGTTGTAATAAATCAGAATTATGGTACAATACCTTAAAGGAAGAGATAAATTCTATGAGTTGTAATGGAGTCTGAGATTTTATTGAGTTACCTAAATGGGCAAAAGTCATAAGGTGAAAATGAGTTTTAAGATTAAAAAAACTCATTTGACAATATTAAAAAATATGAAGTAAGACTCGTTACTAAATAATATACTCAAAATGAGAAAATTGATTACACAAAGACTTTTTCTCCTATATCTAAGAAAGATTCTTTTCATATTATTTTAACATTGGTTACTCATTTTGATATTGAATTATAACAAATGGATGTAAAAATAGCTTTTCTAAATGGTTACATAGAGGAAGAGGTTTATATGAAACAACCAAAAGGATTTTCCTCTAATAATAGTAATATTGCTCATTAGGCAATATCATCATTTGTTGGATAAAGAATAAATATAAGGTTTATTCATAAACTAATATTACCATATTCAAATATGTCTTAGAAATGTAATATATTGTAATATATGGATGATATTACTAATTAATAGAAGACTTATTATTATAATTCATATATTTATTTCTTAAAATTGAGAGTTGATGAATTTGGTTATCACATCAAGTAAATATAGACCAAATGGGAGAATGTTAACATTTTAATTTCATTCAAATTTGAAACTGAAAGAATTAATGATTTATGTTAATACACGTTAATGGCTGTTGATAACGTTCTATCATTCTCTCACCATAATTCTCCATTATTGCTTGGTAACACCCCTCCACAAATAATTGATAAAATTATCTGATAAATAGAGGTGAATTTGATTTTGTCCCTGAGCCTTTTCTCTAGAAATACACCATCGATGAAGAGATTAAGGGTTTGAAAGCTTCAAAATCGAAAACAGATGAGAAGAAAAACAGAGCAAGCAATGTGGGAGGTTGGTGCTCTTTTCATTTTATTCCATATTTCAGTCTTTTTATGGTTGATTAGATTGGTATAAATCCTTACAATCCAACAATAATTCTCTTTTTTTTTTTTTTTTTTGGCCGAGGGGGAAGGGAGGGAGGATTTTGTCCACGTTCATCATTTTAGAATGATAATACACATATTCGGGTAGGATAATAAATGGATTATTTGATCTATATTTTATCTCCTCTTCTCACACTCCTATTTTGTTAGTCTTTAGTCTTACCGGCCACTTTCGTTTCTTGATGCATGATTTGACCGTGACACTGTATGGAATGGAGATTTTTGTATTCTTATTTACGAATAAAATGCTTTGCATGGTGTTAGTTTATAGGTCATAAAAATATAAAAATAAAGTTATAAGAAATGATATTATACTTAAATTAAGTTAGATAATATTCTGAATATTTAGATAATAAATAGACAATTTCGATGGAGTGTCAGAACTGAATATTTCAAGCAGTGGATATATCCATTTTAACCTTGTTAGTAAAATAACTGGTCTAATCATTTATAAAAAGACCGAAATGTGGAATAAAATTAAGGATAAACTAATCTTCCACAACTAGATCCGATTTTCAAGTTACTATAATTTATGCAAAACTTTGTCCCTCTGGTTTGATCTTCCAACTTTTTAATTCTCTTACTAATGGTGTGATTTTGGAGAACAAGACATAGGGACCAAGAACCAATTGCCCCATATTTAAAGATAATTTTCATCAAATTATCTAAAATGGCGATTACCATGAAGAATTAAGGCAAACGGTTACCAAACGTGAACCATTAATGCCAATTGTTTAGTTTTTTTCTTTAAAACTGAACAGTCAACATTCTCCCATTTGGTCCATATTTTACTTATGTAATAACCAAAATCCATCAATCCTCAATCTTAAGAAATAAATATACGAATCATGGCGATAAGTCCTCTATTAATGAGTAGTATCATCCATACATTACAATGTATCATATTCTTCAAGACACATCCAAATATAATAATGTTACTTCATGAATAAATCTTATATTTATTCTTGGTCAAACAATTGATGATATTTTTAAAATAATTAACTAATGTGTACATAAAAATTTTTAAGAAATATCACAAACAAATAGAAATTTTATTAAATATCATTATCCATATAATAAAAATTATATAATGAAACTTAATCCCATTCAAATTATATAATCCTTGAAACTCAATGGTGGCATGCCTTTTGTCAAAGGATCAACAATTATCAATTCAGTACTAATATGCTCAATAGCAATTTTTTTCTTTAATGTGCTTATTTATAACTAAAAATTGAATGTCGATATATTTATTTCGATTACTATTTTTATTATTTTTATCCAAAAAAACAATAGTTGAATTGTTGTAATATATCTTCAATGGCCTTGAGATTAAATCCACCAACCTAAACCCAGATATAAAATTTTTCATCCATACACCATACTTTATATTCTCAAAATAAGTAATGAACTATCCTTCTATAGTAGAACTAATAATCAAGGTCTGCTTTATGAGTCCAGGATATAACTCCACCAATAAACATAAATGTATAATCAAATGTTGATTTACGTGAATCAATACATCCAGTGAAATTTAAATCGAAGTATTTTTTTTTGGTAAGTAAGTAAATTTGGATTAATTGGAGAAAAAATTTATAGCTATGATTTATCATCACTTTATTAGTAACTTGGGGATAAAGCATAAGAGTTAGGCATTCCCAGAATTACTTTAAAATCTTTCCAACATACCAACAGCAACCATGAAAAATCATTAAGAAAAATTACAATATCAAGATGATATTAAACGCGGATCCAAATCGGCACTTGAAACATATGGAATGTTTCTCATTTATTCTCGTTCAAAATTATTTTTTTGGTATTGGTTCACAATGAAAAGCCACTCCGGCTTTTTTTTTTGTCCTCAAAAGCTAACGTCAATACAAAACACAATTATCCATCATTCATGTCTATATGACAAACATTATAGATCACATGTGTCATCCATTTGAAATATCATAAAAACTTTACTACTCTAACTTTATAATAACGAGATGCCCTCAATTACTTTAAAATCAGTATATTTATGTAGCGAAAGTAAACTAAAAAGTCGTGTACACAACTTTTCGACCGACATACATATTAAAACTTTTCATACAAAAAACATATGGAATGTAACATCAATTTGAAATCGGTATGCAAAAATTATTTTTAGCTAGGTGTTTGAATCCACAAGCTCTTCAAAAAGCGGCTCCACAATGAATAATCCTCAAAATCCAAAATCTCTTGGTCTAAAACTTTATTGATATAGGTCTCCTAAAATAAACCTAAAATATCTCGTAATCTATCTCGATATATCTTAATGCCAATGACATAAGATGTATTGACTATATCTTTTATTTTACATTTATCAAAGAGAAATTATTTCACCTTATATAGCAAACCTTTATCATTTGATACAAGTAAAATATCATCCAAATATAAAATAAGGAAATAAATATTACTCCCACTAACATTTTGATATATACATTGATCTAAAATATTTTCTTTAAAATCAACTGAAGAGATAATATCATCAAATTTTAAATGCTATTAACGGGTGGATTGTTTCAATCTATATATAGACTTTTTAAATTTGCATACCAATTGCTCATCATTACTAGAAAAGAATCCTTTCAAGTTATTTGAGGATAAATCTCTTCTCTACCCACCATTTAAAAGGCGAGAAACATCCATTTATTATAATTTCATATTAGAATGAGTAACAAACACCAAAATAATACGAATAGAATCTTTCTTATATATAGGAGGAAAAAGGGCGGATAATCAATTTAACTCCTTTGGAGTAAATATTTTAAGATTACCAACGGAAGTCTTATTTTATATCTTTCGAGATTATCTAATGAGTGCATTTCTTTATCCAAAAGACCCATTTAACCCTATGACTTAGAGCCGATTTCAACTCAATAAGATTCTAGACTCGGTTTCAATTTCATTAAATTTATCTTTACAGGGCGGTTTAGATTTTATCAATGAATTCCGAGCTCTTTTCATTACAACTCGGTTAACTTATGAAAATATTTTAAACTTATTTTTGATTCTAATATTATTGTCAATCTCTTTAGATATACAATATAATCACTCAAAATTGCTAATCTTATCATTCTAGTAGACATTCTCAATGTTTTTCTTCTTACGGAGCTCCTTTTGTATAACTATTTCAAGTAAATCATAAATATTTTGGTCAACTAGAATAATTCAAAGGACGGAAATAGCTCCTTTCAATTGGTTGTTCAAAAGGACGGATTTGCTCTTTAAGGGACGGAGCACTTTCAACCGGAGCTCCTTTGAAATGAAAAGTTGAGAATATCAAAATTACCAAAAATTATTTTTTGGATCGCTGAGCACTTTCAAACTTATTAAATCCTTTTTTCAAGAATTTTTATATTTTTTATTTCTTTTTTTTGTGACGGAGCACTTTCAAAAATCAGAGCTCTTTTTGACCGAACAACATATTCGGATGGAATGCCCTTCGGACGGAGAGCTTTTGAATCTAACTTTTCTCTCAAAGGATTATAAACTTTTACTTAAGGGACGATGCTTATTTTCAAATGCATATGAGTTCATTTTCATTTTCAACAGGAGTTTCCATAACTCAAAAGCTAGTTTTTAAATATCATTAAAACCCTTTCATTTTCGTACTTAGTGCTTCGCCAAAACAGACACATTTTAAGAGTTCTAAACAAGTTTTATTTCATGAAATCAAGGCCATAATTCCAAATATATATATCATGCATTTAAACCACAAATCCCCAAAATTTTGAGTTAGGGTTTCACACATTTTTTCCGTGACAAATCGAACACTATTTTATATTGGATAACGAAATCAAAGCCAAAACATACAATAAACATGGATAAATGAAATCTAACCGATTAATCGAAGGAAATATATCTACCAAAATATACTTTAATCATGCAACATCAACATTTTAATTTATTTTTATATTATTTTTAAAGCATATTAAATAATTTTAAAAAATCTAATGTCTCAAGTACATTCTTATTATGAAGCTTTCACCTTTATATCGTGAAAAACGGATGGATTCAATAAAGGCTTCGTGAAATACCCTTCTCTCACTAGGAATGTGCTCTTACTCTCTCTCCTCAAACCCTAAAGTCGTCTTTGAAATGAAAAGGAGAATATTTTTAAACTCCTCTTGGCATTTTTCTTAGTTTTATTGGTTTGGCTTTTCTTTGTTTATACGCCCGATACAAATATCAAAATTAGTAAAAGCGCCACTCAAAGTACTCCATCATTTATTTGGGCATTTTTTAATTCTTCGCTTTAAAGACTTTCTCACTAATTGCATAGCCTCTATAGAGATTTTAATCACCTTAATCACATCTAGTTATTACGTTTTCAATTTCGGTCCTATGTATAGTTTTACAATGGGTGTCACATTTTATAAATAATATTTCATCCAATCAGATAAAACTTTATTTGATATCAAGTTTAAAATATAAATTAAAGATAAATCTGAAAATATAATAGAATATCTAAAAATGCCAATGACATAAGATGTAATATTAAATTTTTATTTTAAATTTAAAAGAGAAATTATTTTCTTATATACAAAACAAAGTCATTTGATAAAATTAAAATATCATCCACATATAAAATATGGAAACAAATTTTATTTTCGGACTAGATACTTTGATATATACATTGATCTAAAATATTTTTTTTAAATCAAATGAAAAGATAATATCATCAAATTTTAAATACTATTAACGGGAGGATTGTTTCAATCTATATATAGAATTTTTAAATTTGCATACCAATTGCTCACCAATACTAGAAAAGAATTCTTCTGGTTATTTCATATAAACCTCTTCCTCTATGTCACCATTTAGAAATACTGTTTTCACATCCATTTATTATATTTTTTTTGATATTAGAATGAGTAACATTTACCAAAATAATAGAATAGAATCTTTTTTATTCTTTAGGAGGAAAATCATATAATCAATTCCTTCCTTTCAGTAAATATTTTCTTGAATACACAAGTCTTATATTTTATATCTTTTGATATTATCATCTGATGAGTCTTTCTTTATCTTAAAGACCCATTTATACCCTATGACTTTCAACCCTTTAGGCAACTCAATAAGATTCTAAACTCTATTACTACTCATAAAATTTATCTTTTTTTTCATGGTATTAAACCATAATTCTGATTCATTACAACTCATAATTTATAAAAATATTTTCAAATTATTTTTGATTTTAATATTGTAGTCAGTCTCCTATAGATATACAATATAATCATCAAAAATGGCTGACCTTCTCATTCTAGTAGACATTCTCAATGCTGTATCATTATTCTTAATAGCAGTATATTGTATAACTATTTCAAGTAAATCATAAATATTATGGTCAACTAGAATAATATCAATATTTTGTGGAATAATATTGATTGGTTGTTCAATACCAATTTAATCTTAAGGGATATTGTGTACAATAATCAACCTATCATATGAAATGAAAAGTTGAGAATATGAATGATCATTACCAAAAATTATATTTTTGGATTAAAATTCCCACTATTTAATCATCATTTTAAGAATTTTTGTATTTTTTATTTCACAATCAAAGATTGTGAGACAAATAAATAAAAAAATGTATTCTTTAGACCATTCAATATATTCAATAAAATCTCCACTGATGGTCCTTGAATCTAACTTTTTCTCATGTAGATTATAAACTTTTACTTCAGACGGGCATCCCCAAACGCGTATGTGTCGAAAACTTAATTTTTAATATTTCCATAACTCAAAAGGAGTTTTTAGAATAACTTTCTTTGGAACCTGATTTAATATACACACTGCTATTTTAAGAGTTTTAATCCACAAGGATTTTAAAAGATTGGAGTTGCTAAGCATACTCCTCACCATATCTAATAACGTTCGATTTCTACTTTCTACTACACCATTTTGGTCTGAAGAATCAGGCATAGTATATTGGATAACAATCCCATATTCTTGAAGAAACCTTACAAATGGACCAGACATTTGTCCTTCTTCAGTATATCTACCAAAATATTCTCCACCTCTATCTAATCTCACGATTTTAATTTATTTTTTTATATTATTTCTCTAATTCTAAGTTAAATAATTTTAAAGTATCTAACGCTTTATTCTTATCATGAAGTAAGTAGAGATACATATATCGTAAAAAATCGTTAATAAAGGCGATAAAATATTTCGGACCGTATGAGTCAATATTTGGACTATAAATATCTGTGTGTATGATTTCTAATATTTTAAAACTTCTCTTGGCATTTTTCTTAGTTTTATTGGTTTGCTTTTCTTTTATACAGTCCACACAAATATCAAAATTAGTAAAATTTAGAGTACAAAGTACTCAATCATTTACTAATCTTTTAATTCTTTCAATGAAGATATGACCTAATCTCATATACCATAATATAGAGAAATATTCATTCACAACACATCGCTTAATGGCAGTATCAATATGTATAGTTTTATAAGAGGTATTATTTTATAAATTTAAGTAATAAAGACCATCAGATAATATACTATTCTTAACAATATCAAGTTTATAATATAAATTAAAGATAAGTCTGAAAATATAATAGAATATCTAAAAAGTACATGTCTCGAAACTAATATCAAATTTCTAAAGAAATTTAAAATATAAAAGGTTTTTTCTAAGTACAAAACAAAGTCACTACTTAAAATTAAAGTATATATTCCGATTGCTTTCACATGTGAACAAATCTTATTTTCGGAGAAGATACTTTGTTTACTACCCGTTAACTTCCTTAGGTTTTGCAAGCTCTGTAAGGAATTTAAAATGTGGATTGTAGAATAAGATTTAATCTACCATATGTTATGAGAAATATTAACCATATTAGATTTATAACATACAAAAAAGATTGATTATCTTTCTTCTTAAGTCAATTTTAGTATTTGACACAATCCTTCTTGATGTGTCCATTCTTTTTATAGGAGAAGTATTTGAATTTTTTTTATATCCAGTTAATGAGGTCTTTTACATTGTTTCTTCATCTTAGTTTGAGCTTTATTTTTTCTTCTTTAATCATAAATGCACTTTCACTTTCATCACAAGTCTTCCTTCTTGAATACACAAGGTCATAAGTTCATTGATTAACCATTTATCCTTATATGTGTTATAAGAAATTTTAAATGGTCCATATTATGGTAAAAGCGTATTTAAGATGTAGTGCACAAGAAAAGATTCAAATATGTCCATCTCGAGATTTTTTAATTAAGTAACTATATTCTTCACTTGTATAATATACTCACGCACACCCTTAATACTGGTGAACATTAAAGATGAAAATTTTATAATTAGAGTGCTGACAAGTACTTTATTTGAAGTCATAAATTGTTCATCGATAGCTTTAAGTAAATCCCGCACTTTATTATACTGGTCGACAGAACCACGAATACTAACAAAAATTTTAATCATTATGAATATCAGACTTGGGCGATTAGATTGCTCCTATTGTTCATAAAGAGTTACATCAACCGGAGTGTTGGTTTTAGTAAGAGCGGACGGTTCGTCTTTCATTATAGTATAATCAATGTCTATCCACCCTAAATGAAGAAGAATTCTATCATTCCAAACTTTATAGTTATTACCTTTTGGCTTAAAATTTTTATATTTAATATCAAAAAAATTAATAGATTGTACAACTGTATGAAAATAAATTACATACTTAACAAATAATACATGATGCTAACAAATAAATAAACAATATGTTTTACCAATATAAAGCATACATTATGAATTAATTGATATAAAAATTACTTGTGAGCTAAATTTTTAATTTAAGTAGATTCATCTCCAAATTATATGATAAAACTATCAAATTATATTTCACTTCTTAATTTTTATGGGCAAATTAAGAAAAATAATTTGACATTTTATCTTGATTAATCAATTTAATATAATAAAATTTTTTGTTAGATAAATTTTATTATATCAAAAATAATTAGTCACAATTAATATCCTTATATAATATGTGATAATAAAATATAATTTTATTAATTAATAACACTATGGTCATTCCCTAATTAATTAAATTATATTAATCACTAGATATTATATATAATTATATTTTTAAATATTATATAATAAACTTTATATATAGTAATTATTATAATTATATATACATATAATTACATATATGTATTATAAAAATTAATAATACGTAATTATAGTATAAAGGGAATAAAACCCGTATATTATTAACAAACGCGCGCGGCAGCCCAGTGGCACAGCTAGCCTCTTGCCCACGCGTGAAGTCTCAAGTTTGAGACTTAACGCCTGCAACGCACAGTAAACTCGCTGATTTTGTACGACTGGGCCTGCGGACATGGGCTTCGCTAGGGCCCAGGCTGCGCGCACAGATGTGAACCCGCAAAAGTGGGCCGACGACAGAACAGGTTTAATTTTTTTTATTACTGTAACATTATAGCAAAACGACGTCATTTGAGTTGTCTTCAACCTCTAGTTGGACTCGCCCAGACGTTTTTATCCAATTTTTGACCCAATGAAAACTCTACCATTTTTACACCAAAATTGATAAAAAATATATGAAAATGTTAAAAATTAAATTTTTAAATGATTTTTGACATTAGTTTTCACTCAATCTTTAAAAAAAATTGATAGTTTAAAAATTTTAAAAATTGAAAAAATGAGAAAAAATTGCAAAACAGATTCAAGGCAAAAGTTTGAGGTCTCTTATACCAAATGTTAGTAAAACAACCGGTTTAATCATCTATAAAAAGACCGAAATGTAAAATAAAATTAAGGATCGACTAACCTCCCGCCATTGGATCCGATTTTCAAATTACTGTAATTTCTGCGAAGCTTTGTCCCCCTGGTTTGATCTTCCAAGTCTTAAATTCCCTTACTGATAGTATAATTTTGGAGAATAAAATTTAGGGACCAAAAATCAATTGCCCCATATTTAAAGATAATTTTCATCAAGTTATCTAAAATTGTGGTTACCATGGAGAGTTATGGCAAAGGTTACCAAACATGGACCATTAATGCCAATTGTTCAGTTTTTTTTTCTTTGAAACTAAACAGTCAACAAACCTAACTTATGGTAAAGATTCACAAGTGTTGAGTAGATGCTGTTTAAACATTATTTAAACTCTTAAATGACACAATATTTAATTTATCTATTTACATTGAATAGATATTACCTAATTTAATAGTATTTTCAAAATATTTAAAAGGGTTTTTTCAAACTTTCTCTTTAAAATTTCTTTTGATAACAGAATTATCGTCTATTTTAAAGCCATTTACATTGCAATTGTCCACATTGAATGATATCCACTTTTGAAAGTAACAATATCAACTAAAATCCAAAGGATATGCCTCAGAAAGCCAGGATCAAGTATATATTTTTGGTCCTTCAACAACCAACATTTGGTAAACAATAATACATCAAACTAATAATGTAAAGTAAAGGAAGAGGAGTAGATCAAACCAAACGAGAAAGTCAGCTTCACTTTATGCTGACTGAATAATAACTCATAATAACTATACATATGCTGAATTAGACAATTTACAATATATATATATATATATATGTGTGTGTGTGTGTGTGTGTGTGTGTGTGTGGTTAATGATTATCATCACGGTCTTCGGGTCAGGTAGTGAGTAGCCATCAAAGACTAAGGCAACGAAAAGAAGCCAAAAGCATCCCTAAAAGGCTGACAATAAAGCAAAAGCCTATAACAATATATAGCCATCATACAAGTCCACAAAATATGCAAAACAAAATTAAAAAAAAGGGGGAGGGGGCACAATATCAAAGGCTTAACTAGATTTTGATCAAAAGATAGAGTTATAGTAATGTAATATGATAATCATATGTTCGAACTAAGGAAATAGTCTATCATCAATAAGACTGCATATTGATCAATTAAAGATTTGATTCTTCTTCAAATCCTATATATAATAGAAATTTTATATATTGAATTATCCTTTTTACAAACCCGCCAAATGCAAATTAAGCAAAAAAAGGAACTATATGTTAGATGCCTAATTAGGGCTGGTTAATACGACCAAAGTGACTCCCCCATGTCAGACTGATCTACCATGTCCATGGTAAATAGGGACCTGGCGTGAGAGGAGGTCATGAGCTTGGGTGAAGGAGATGCATTTTCAGGCGAGTTAGCTACTGTCGGATTAGGTATGTACACAAACTGTCGTAGGCGCATGTGAACCACCTCAGCTTGCGCAAGTGCTAGTTGGGTTTGAAGTGCATTTATTTGCTGTTGCAGTGATGAGATTGCACCTACACAGCCGTAGACAGGGTCACGCACCCTTGCATTTGCCTCGTATACCATTGAGCTAACTGCATCGCTACGCTGATGTACTGGCAAGTCCTGCCAATTATATTTTTGATTTTTTTGTTAGTAATTTTGGAAAGAAAGAAATATAAGCTAGTTATAATTCAAGAGATATTTTAAAATATTTAAAATATATGCCAAATAAAATATATATTACAAAGGTGAAACATAGGTCGTTAGAAGGCTGAAAAAAGAAATACATCTGAAAACATTTGTGATAAGGCATTAAAGAATGTTTTAAAATTATTTCTATTCTAAAAAAACATTAAGTAGAATAAAATAATAAAAATGAACTCATATTACCTACTGCATTTATTGGAATTTGAAAATTTGATATTATTTGCATTGTTACATGATCAATGACTTTCAACTTCTGTATTTGTTATATTTATTGGATCTTATGTACTCAAATAATTTGCTCTTTCATGTATTTATTAAAAGGAATAAAACATTTCAAATTTTAGCAGCTCACCTACCTCCGATCACTGTCCTGTTTGTCTGAATACTGAAAGCATTAGTCCGCCCTAAAAAATATGTCATGCCTACTCTGTTTTGAGGCTATGTGGACTAACCATCTAGAATTCGAGGGACTAGTTAACCAAAGCTAGTGCTCCTGCCCGAGAAACAAGACCTTCGTCTTGTTTATGCTGGTGAACCTCCTCATATGACAACTAATTAATCGTTATCGATGGTGTTGCGGCATCAAGCCAATCCCTTAGTTTATCAAATGGTTGATCTGCAAGCTCTGGTTACTCCATAACCAGTGATAGTTGATCATCACCCAAAATAGGGTGGTATACGGATGCGGTTAGATGAAAGTTTTATCATTCATCTTGTTACTGTTAACCCTAATTTGAGAGTAAAAATGATTCCTCACTCTGATTCCCATAAGTCTTCTCAATTCAAGATTGCTCGTTGAGATTGAGGGTAGGGAAGAGAAGGATAAGTTTAATGTGTTAGAAGTCCTTACCAATAACATCCAATTTTTCAAAAAGGGCATTTTCTTTAGAAATGACTAGTGTATGTAAACCAAAACTTGTTATCAAGACAAGTCTCCCTGCACATTCCAACTTAAATAATACAAATGAGAAGGCTATATTTCATCTTTAGATGAATGTTTTGATATTGACAATCATTCAAGGTAAAAAGTAAAATATTTTATCGGCCTTATAAAAGGTATATATTGGAAACTTAGATTTATAATATTGGAATCATAAAATAACAATAAGAGTTTTTTTATCTAAATTATATATATTGTCTTGCCTAAGAAAGAAAGTACTGAAGCCCTCTTATTTGACTTATATGATGAATCTTCTTCTTTTTCTCTACTGCCTCTAACTTGAATATAACAATTATGATTACTTTATTATCAACTTTTTTTATTTCACTAACTATTGATAAAAAAAAAATTATTATTTTAATAGGTCAATCAATAACAGATGATGGAAGATCGAAAGAGTTTGTTTTCAAATCATGGATACTAGTATTTACACCACGTATTCTTGCAAAGAATAGAGTTACAAAGGAAAGCAATGATATGGAAGATCTCTTTTCTAACTTTTCTCTTCAAGCCCTTTATTTAAGTATTAAAACAAGAGTGAACACCGTATTAATATTTCCTTGTAGGATGACTAATTAATTACCATTGATGGCGTTACAATATTACCAAGCCTGCCCCTTACTTGCAAAAACCCTCAAGTATACACATATTCTTCAAACAATAGCATTGACACCAACAATAACCATAGTAGCTAAAGGAGTTTGAGCAAAATGTTAGACCCGAAAATATCTTTTATTTTATCAGTAACTTTAGGTAAAAGAAAATAAATATTATCTTTTATTTTAAATGTAGCCGGTTCCTATAAAAAAAAATCCCAATTAGTATTAGAACAAAAACTGTCTATAAAGGACCTCACTGAAAAATACGCCTTTCAAAAATCACTGAAAAGATGCATGCATTTAGCCATTTAAGCCCAACTGAAACTATGGAATATAAATGTATTTGGAAACATTGATTATGAGAAAAAGAAGCTTTTAAGAAGAATTCAATGCATTCAAAAAAAATACAATTTAGAGTTAATTTGATTCTATTAAATCGACACTTATTAAAGAATATAGGGAAATTTTTAAGAAAAAAAGACATGTTTTGGTCCCAAAAATCAAAGTTGTATTCGGGAGACAACCAAATCACAACTTAAGAAGGCCATGTGCTCTTGGTGCTCGGATAGTGAGCAACTCAAAGATAGAATCCTGCCGTATTTCGATGACCTTACTTACCAAAAAAAATGGTATTTCAATGGCCTTTTCAAAAACTTTGTGCCCCTTTGCCCTGGTGAACTCCCAACCCAGTGTCCAAGTAACAATGTGTGCTATTCGGGCGATTGAGTCTTTCAAATAGTGCTTACTACAGTGTGATCAATGAAATTATTGTAATGTGATTATTCAAATGCTCGAATAGACTCTTAACACCATCATAAGTCCCACTTAGACTAGCTTCTTATTAGGAAAGACCCCTCGTGACAGTATTCTCATAGCTTATAGAGGAAAACATGATGGATCTATCATGAAAATTGACTTGGTCAAGGCATATGACAAAATAAGATGAGAATTTGTACCTAAAACCCTTGAATTCCACAATCCCCCCAAAAATCTCTCCAACCTCATCATGGAATATATATCCTCCTCCTCGTTTGCCATTCTCGAGAATGGTGAAATTTCTCACACTTTCAATCCAACTTGTGGACTCTGCCAAGGTGACCCTCTATCCTCTTACTTATTTGTCCTTTGCATTAAAAGACTTTCACATCTCATTAATTTTCAAAGCTTGTGTGGAGAACGGAAAACAATCAGTGGGAAGGACCACTCCATATCACACATCTTCTATGTAGATGACCTCCTTGTTTTTACTAAAATTAAAAATAAGCAACTGATCCTGGCAAAAAATGTCTTGGAAGGATTCTACTGGGTATCTAGGTAGTACGCCAATATTGGAAAGTTTGAAACATTCATATCCCCTTATATTAACATAGAGTCATTAGGAGCGCCCCAAGCAATATGCAGTTTTAGAAGAGTTAGAAGATCAGCTTATAGTATAAAATCTGCTTATAATCTTCTTCAATGTTACACTCAATGTGGAAGTATCAAATGGGCTAAGGTTTGGAACCTAAAATAGCCTCCTATACGTAATATCTTTGCCTTACTATTTCGAAAAAACAGAATTCTTTTGAATGCTCAAAGGCATAACAGAGACATACTATCAGTTGCTAATCATGTGACAAGATAAAAACTTGCACTCACCTTTTTCGAGATTGATACAAGGCAAGGCAAACTTGGGTGTGTGAATACATTCTATAAGACCTTACTCAAATTCCATTGTCACCAAGAGTTTTATAGCCCTCTTTATCAAGAGAAATGATGTGTGAACATGTGTTTCTTGCAACCATTTGGCTATTGGGGTTTGACTCGGATACATATAACCCGACATAGCGGAATAAAATCCGAACCCTCCCATCAACCGTCAACCACCAAAATTGTAAGTACAAGAAATACAACAATATACAATATTTTTAACGTGAAAATTATTCTCAACTAAGGAAAAAATTATGAAACAAATTTCGAATAAATCCACTATAAAAGTGTCGATAACAAGAACCCCTTCTGAAATCCCTTTACTATAATCCCAATAGAATAATTGGTGATTACAATTCTCTCAACACATCTAATAACTCACAAAAAAATATAATAAAAAATAAGAGTAATTAAATAAAAATATGCTTCTAGAAATCACCTCCAAAATAATGTACTTGACTTTGGTAATGAATATAATTCAAATAGAATCTCAACTTGATGCCAAACTTCTTTCTCTTATCTCTTTTCATCTCTTCTCTCTCTTTATGCGGCACTCCTTGTGTGAGAATGATCTCACAATCAAATCCTAAAAGGCGCTTGACACATTTTATAATGCGAACCAATGCTTGAGTGCCAGTCAGGCATGACTCGAGCATGGGCACCACTGGAATTAGCGTTCGAGCTTCACTCAAGCGAGTCTCAAGTTCAGATGTATCGGCAACAAACTGAAATCTACGCTCGAGTTTCACTCGAGCAAGCCACGAGCGCAAACTGCCTATGGGACTCTCGCTGCATGAGTGAGCATCCCAAAAATCACACAAATATCACACAATGCTACGATTACCATCTGTTTGTTGTAGCACCCCTGAGGGAGTAACCAAAATTCAATAAAATTTCCCTCACAACCTTGTGGGGGACCCTTTGCCTATTCGACAACCGTCATCACCTATCCTTCGGTAACTTTCCCTCCAATGTGATCTCGGCATTAGCCTCTGTAAGTCTAAATGATACCCTCTTCCACTCCACTGAACTTGGAGTATTCCCACTTCCCTTTAACTTCTCCTTGGCGGTAGAATCACCCCCCATTGTACTTTTCCTCGATCTCTTCTTCCTGCCACATTGACCAATACCCTCGTTGGTCTCCTTGGCATTATTCTTAGCAACCAAAGTCTTCATCATGTATCAGCTTGATCGCTAGCTTTTGCTTGCCACAACTGAGATACCTTTGGTAAGTTTTCATTGGCCTTTTTCAAACGCCATATAAAAGATTTCTTCATCAAGTTTCTCGGTTGAAATTATATTTAATCATAAACTCATGACATGTCACACACCCTTCAATATGAGTTTCATCCAATTGCTTGTCCACAAGCTAACATCTTCGATACTAACAACCCTCGACGAACAATTATTACCGAACTTTAATATCCCGTAGTCCCTCAGTGTATACTTGGTGAATATGGATTTTCTTAATATCTAATGGTGTGAGGGAATACTATCCATCACCCAATTTGTCTCCTAACTCAAGAAGTTTCATGTTTTTCCGCATGAACAACCAAAAGGTCTTTGAAAAAAGCAATAGATGATCGATCATTATCATCCTAATCCCTCTTCTCTTGATACTCGCCTCCGCTCTCATTCTCCTACTTCCTGTTAGGGCAATCTCGTTTCATATAGCTCTTATTGCCACAATAGAAGTATTCTATGTCCTAAAACTTAGACCGACTGTTATTCTTATCCGATTTGTAACCTCGGTCCCTCGATTTCTTATGCCCCCGTCCACTAATAGATACTAAGAGCCTTGACTCCTTTGATACTTCAACGCTTTCCCTCCACCTTAACTCATTCATAAATAAAGATGGGATAACCTCATCTAGATTGAGCATATTTTTTTCCAAACAACAATGTCATAATAATATGATCGTACGATGATGGTAAAGAAACCAATAATAGAAACACCTTGTCTTCCTCATTAATTTTTTCATTAAGTGCCAACATTTACATTAAAATCCGGTTAAACTCATCCAAAGACTTCTCAAAACTTTCCCTTTCCAACAAATACGGGTCATAGAACTTCTTTTTCAAATGCAACTTTGTTGTTAAGAACTTAGACTTATATCGATTCTCAAAATTCACTCAAACCTCTAATAGATCTAACAAGTCAATGACCTCTTAAAGAGTACTGTTCGTAAAATACAACTTGATTATACAATTAGTAAAATCCCTCTTATCTTACCACTCCTCCTCTATCATATCTCCGACTTATCTTCCTTACCCCGAAATGCTGTTATCGTTATGTTTTGAGTCAAAATATTTATAATTCTTTTTTATCAAAGAATAAAACTATTTTATCAATTAAATTGCTAAACATAAACTGGCAAGCTCCTCAATATTGATGCCAACATATCAAAGTTTTACAACCACTCTCTAATACCACTTGTTGTATTTCGACCCAAATATATTAACTCGACATAATAAAATAAAACTCGAACTCTCCTATCAATTATCAGCCACAAAAATTGTGAGTACAAAAATATAATAATATATAATATTTTTAACGTAAAAAATCTTTTTTAATTAAGAAAAAAATTACATAATAAATTTTTAATAAATTCAATATAAAAGTGTCGATTATAAGAACTCATTTCAAAATCCCTTTACTATAATCTTGAGTGAAGAATGAGTGATTAGAATTTCTCTCAATACTCCTAACAACCTACAAGAGAAATATAACGAGAAATAAGAGCAATCAAATAAAAATACACTTCTAGAAATTACTTCTAGAATAACGTATCCAATCTTGCCGAAAAACGAAATTCAAATTAGATCTCAACCCGATACCAAATCTCTTCCTCTTCTTTCTTTTCTGTCCTCTCTCTTTATGCGATATTTCTTGTGTGAGAATAATTTTGAAATTAAATCCTAAAACGCATCTGACACGTTATATACTGCGATGCTCCTTGAACACTAGTCAGGTGTGGCTTTAGTGTAGGTACCACTGGAATTGGAGTTCAAGCTCTATTCAAGTGAGCCTCGATCACGACTGTGTCGACAGTAAATTAGAATTCGCATTTGAGCTCCTCTAGAGCAAGCCAGGAGTGCAAACTGCCTCTTGGCCGCTTGCCGTGCATGTGAGCACCCTAATCCTTTTACGAATATCGCACAATCTTCCGATAAACATTTGTTTATTACGGCACCCATAAGAGAGTGATTAAAATGCAATACTAATTTCCATAAAAGTGGCGCAACAAAAAATGCTTTGACCGAGAGTTTAGAGCTGACCATATCCAAGGCGAAGCATTTTCCTTGCAGTTGAGGAACTTCACAGCACTCATCTCCTCACTACGGCGTCTTGGCCCTCCCGCACTAAAAGAAACATATTTCACTGGAGAGCACACTTGCGGGTTGGATCAATGCCAACATTGAAGCGAGAATGACACTCATGTTTGTCTCTACTATTACTGGAGTTGGAAGGGACGAAAAAGGATCGTGGATTTTTGGATTGACTGCCTTCTTGGGCAGTATTCACATTATCTCCGTCGAGAAAAAGTCATCCTTTATGGCTCAGGATCGAGTGGTACGGTGGAATTGAAAAGGTTTTGAAAGAATTCCACTGGGAGATTGCGACACGACATCTTACCGAATAAATCAGCATTGACAATTCCAACAAAAGCCTACTCCTTCAATTGCTGAGAGCTACTTAACAGAAGATGAGACTGCATTGTTATTTATGTTCTTCGCAAGCACAACACGACAGTAAGTTGTATATCAAAACTGGAAAGGAATTTGATTGAAGAAGCCAAAATTTGGAAGCCAGTCACATAGATAGAGCTCAAGGCAGTACTACTGCTAAAACTGTTCAAATCGGTCGGGGTTTAATCCATGTTTCTACTGCCTTTGAATAATTTTCTGTTTTTCTTATTAACGTAATAGAAAAAAAAAAAAAGATTTTCAAATTTGTCTGATAACAACATTTAGGAATAAGATTTTATTATTATTTATTCATTCTAATACAAAGTTGGCTTTCATCAAATGGCGGTGTTCTTTAGAGATCTTTCAAAATTCAAACTATCATCAAATTACATGATAAGTAAAACAAAGATTAAATTTATGTATTTGATATTCTATTATAAAATTCATACGTGATAAAAAAATATTTAATAAGATAGTATAGATATATTCAATAACTAAAGTTGAATCCAAACGGATAATATATTTTGCTAGAAACATAAAAGATTATGACAACTTATATTATTAAATAAATAATATCTATTTTATATGCTATCGTGAGATAGATGCCTTTCTCATATGCTATCAACCAATATGCCCTTTTTAAACTTGTGTAGTTTGAAAAAATCCTCCTTCTCGCTTCAAATCAATTAAATCCCCTAAATAGGACTCAGGGTGAAGCATCTCTATCAAAAAATAATAATAATAATAATTTTTGGTTAATAATAATTTATTTTAGTAAATCATTTCTAGTCAAATCTAGAGCAACATCAATTTATTTCAAAGCAAACATGTATGGCTAGCTTGCATGTTCAAAGAAATTAATAATGCTGTTCCCACCCAATAATAAAATATGATGTTGCTTTTTTGACTTTGTAACGTGCTTCGTGACTCTAATAATGACAGCGTAGCTAATCAACGTAACTGAATTATTCCTGTATTTTTAAATAATTAAATTAATTTTATCTAATTTTATTTTATACCTAAAAATACAGATTGAATCATACATATCAATAACAAATTTAGACATCGTATATAGAACCCAAACCCTAGAGTGACAGGGGTATTTTTTTTATGTTTTTTTAATATTATTTTTACATTTTGCATTGAGACCGATTTTTTTTTTTTTTTTTTTTTTTTTCCCCTCGTAAGTATTTTATTTAAAATATTTTTCTTACATTTATTTGTTTATATGTCTAATATTAGTCAAGTCGAATTAATTAATTAGTATCAACTTTAAAATAATATTTCTTTAGCCTTTTTCCAATACTTTCAAAGAGTTAATTTATATTATTTGTAATTTTGAGGAACTAATAGATAAATCTAAATTTTTAGTTTTTATGTGATGCTGCAGAACAACAAGAAATTAGGCAGAATTAAGTTTTACATGAGGTAAACATGGCCTAAGATTAGTAGAATTTTCAACAAGACGAAAAGGAAAAACCTCAATAAATTTCCCTCCACATAATGCCTTACTTCTAGAAACGAGAAATAATTTTAATATTATTTATATATTTTTAAAATATTATTAAGTGAGATAGTGTTTATCTATCTGTCTATTTTTATATTAATTTTTTAATATAAATTAATAAATTATTATATTATTTAATAATATTTTAAAAATATTTTTAAAAAATATCTCTTAATTTTATAAAATGACGGAGCAGGTTATGTTTGAACAATGGTTCGATATTTCTTTACCATTAGTCATACGTTAAAGCGAAAACGAGGCACAAGTGGAGCGCGTTCGACTTGCGCAACGGATAAGAATCATCAGAATAAAAAGCATCACAGACCATTAAAAATAAATAAATAAATAAAATAATTTATAATATTATTTCCTCAGAGGCCACATGCTCTATGCCTTTTAATGCAAGCCATACTAACGTAATTAAATAACTGACGTAATTATTTTAAGATACATCGGTGCGTATTTTTTAGTAATTTACCTTTTTTTACCTCTTATCTTTATTTGGAGTACATAAAAAATTGGTTAACTAAAAATTATGTAGTTTTAAAATTTAACTAAGAAATCATGACTTTTTTTCTTTAGTTTTTACCGTATAAATTTATATGTGTCGATTGTTTTTTTTTTTTTTTTTCCTCAAAAAAGAGTATGTAATAGAAAATTATTAACTTTTAGTAAAGGGGGGACGATCACTACTGCATTGCTAGGGTAACAGGTGGGATCCCCAACGGTTACTAACCGCTACAACCTCTAAAAGTAAAAGGTTATTGAAAGAAGCAATTCAGGTTTTACTTTTGAATGTCCTTTTGACCTTATCTCACGTTTTGCATTGCTCTTTTTTGGTTTTAAATTTAATATTTCTTTGTCCTCTTCCGTTCGGAATCATAGTAGGAGAAGATCGAGAGCATTCGGATCCATTGGTGAAGCAAATTTTTTGAATTCTGATCAAAAGATAGGGAATGAATTAGATGAGGAAATTCATAATTGCATCAAACATAAACTAAACTCAAGAATGATAATATTTATAAAATTTTAAAATTTATACATATAAAAAATAAAATGAGAAATAACATTTAAGATTATTTAGACATTAAAAGTGTAGCCATAAACAAAGCTTATCTTGAAAATATGAGTTATTTATTTTTAGAGATATAAATTAAAGATATAGACTTAAAAAATCGAGTAGTATGGTGAAAAAAGGATTCATACAGTCTACCATATTTATTCAACATAAAACTTTATTGTTGTGATCATTTTTTCAATATAAATGCAAGTATGACTGCTGTGTTTTGTCATTGAAGACTTATAGTTGTCATTAGTAAAATTCATTTTTTGAATTGATTATTCATTTTGAGATATCAAAATATTGATGCACAATGAAGTTATTTTTTGATTTGTACGTTTAATTATTCTGTAAAAAGAAAAAAAGTGGCACTCAAATCCGTGACAAACATGAATTTATAGAGATCGTAAGCTAACTATATTGTCCTTACAACTCTTCAATTATATATGATTCATATTATGTTAACAGGATAATATAAAAAATATATATACTTCTAAAGTTATATATTATTTGAATTAGTAAAGTTCACACTTTAATTTCATAGAGTAAGATTAATGGATTAAAACTTAGCCCAAGAAAAAAAAAAAGATTAATGAAAGAAAAGGCATCAATCCTCCGCCCCGATTAACACATCATTATATTAATATTTAATTATTATAGTATTTTTTTTTAATTTAAGTTTAATTTTTTTTTATTTTTTTCAATTATATTCTCAGCTTTTGTTTCATCATCAATTCTATTTTATATAAAAGATATAGCTATCATCTAAAGATTTGAAATTGACATTTATTATAATTTTTCTTTTTTTTTTTTTTGCATACAATTTAAGATGTAGTTAATTTAACTTAGTACTTTTGCATACAGAATTGATATTAGAGTTTAAGAATATAATAAAAAAATTTATTAAAAGTAAAAAAGATGATAATATTTTCGTAACCTGCAAAGTCATAGCTATATGTGACACCCACTTCCACATCTGTTCAATCAAAGAAAACCACTGTGTAAAAAGAGATGAGCAAACTAATAATATTATTAATTTATTATAAAATAATAATTTAATACTTATTATTTGATCTCATTTTAACAAATAGTTACCTAATAATGATACATTATATATATATATATAATTATAATAATTCTATGTTAAGAGTAGTATTTTTCAAATGCAAGAAGAAGAGAAATGATAAAGCGGAGAATTTATTTGAAAATTGTTTATATTTTTTGTCATACTTTTGTTCTTTTAATTTATGATTTTCTTAGGCCAAATAGGACTAATGCCACGCTATGGCATAGAGAGCCATATGTTATTGGTTTAGATATATAGGCACACCTTCAACAAAGTCCTAGACAAAATGAGCAGGGCCACATCCATCCCGAGTCACAGCCTCATTATATATTGGTCTTTTAGATATTAAATGCTTTTTAATGAAGAAATATCTAACTTATTAGGAATAAAGGTAGTATCTCCACAATCTAAGCAAAGGGGTTACAATAAGAAGCCTACCTGTCTCATCCGTCTGATATTAATAAATATTAATTAAATAGTTATATTATTTATTATTAAAAATATTATTTAATTTTAATTTAATAATAAAAATATTAAATTAATCTTTTAATACGAATTGAGTGATTGTAATTGGAAGAGATTGAATCAAATTATTTTTTAATGGGGTAGAAATTCTAAATCTTTGCAACTAAAGTAAGGGGAAGCCCTCCAGGTCTCAGTCCTCGACAATCCAAATCAACCGTGAAAGAGAGAGATTGATTTAGCTGAAGCATTTATTTGAAAATAATTTCTAAATAGTTAAACCGTTAGATTATATTTAACGGTTCCCGGACTCAGCCCTTGACATTCGACTTTCCAAATAGGCAGTGAGAGAGAGAGAGAGAGAGAGAGAGAGAGAGAGAGAGATTGATTTACCTGAAGCATTTTGTTGATATTGCTAGCGCCGAAGACTCGATGCACATTAGCAAACTTGTGTGGCTCATCCGCCGGGAAATAAGGAGCAAACACGCAGTCCGGCGCGCACTTTCTCCTTAGCAGCTTGCATGCTGCGCATGGCGACACGGCGCCCTGCTTCCTCACTCCCTCCATTAATCAGCTATATGTTCAAAACCCCCCAACCTTTACACCTAATTGTCTACAACCTTAACCCACTTGATGTAAATATATATTCACACACACTTTCGATATTGAAATATTTAATAATATAGCAAATGTTTAAAGTTAGGAAAAAAACAGAAAAAACGAAACTTGCTTAGCAGCTTGATCTGCAGGCAGCTACTTTGGCTTTATTATTTAGGCAGGAGTAAAGCAGAAGCAAGCTATGTGAATCCAAAAGTGATGGCAATGAATAATAGCAAACAGAAACTAAAGCGCGATGAGTGGTGGGAAGGGGGGGACGGGAGGAGGAGATTTGGTGGTTAAATAGACAAACGAGGGACATGATATCCTTTGAGGGTCCCACCGTGAAAGATCTTTAGATTTTGCTAGACCATAACACTGTTTCTTGTTGGATTTAATGGACCCACCCACTCGTTTCTTCTTCTTCTGTTATTTCTTCACTTAATAAGGATTAATTAAAAACTCACAATCTATTCAACCAATAAATTTTTAACTGATTTTGTGAAGTTTTAATTAATAATTTTTTCAACTCTTTTTATTTAATAAAATATTTTAAAAATACTTATTTATCTGTATTTTAAAGATTATCGGATAAACAACAAATTCTAACTTATATAGACGATTTGAGTAAGAAAAAAACTCTAAAACTATATCCCCGGATCAGTTAGTATTAATATTAGAGGCTGCTTGTCAGGTCCGGTAGCACCATAGCCTGCCAATAGAGCTTGCCGCGCTATTTGAGACCATTTGGTATGATATGACGTATATAGGAAATATGTTTATTTTCACGGGGCTGGAAACACTTGAAAATCACATGCATAGACACCACCCTCACCACAAACATGCATGCAGCAACACCTTGATGTGATGCTAAATGAAGTAAGAATGCCCTCACGTTTGCAGCAATGTAACAATATATGGTGCCTTGTAAATAGAATCGATGTCCCACTAACCTGTTGGGGTCGGAAGATTCGGATCCACCGGATCTAGCAGTAGCGGAAAACCCAAAATCCCGTTATCAATAGCCATCATTTAGTAGGAATAAGGAACAAGAGATGTACAATATTTTTTACGTGGAAACCTCTTCCCAAACAAAAGAAAGAAAAACCACGGGACACATAGTCCACCAATAAATTCACTATGTAAAATGGATTACAAACCTCCGAGATGGAGTATCCATTACACACCTGAGAATGACAAAGAAAAACCTCTCCAAAATAAACAGTAAACACTCCTTTCTTTTACTCTCTGTTTTTCTTTCTTCTCTCTCTCACTGGTCGTGCACTCATCTCTATATTTTACAAGTGTTGGTGAAACGGCAGCCTACTGTTTCACCCTTGTACACGGCGGCAGGCGCACAATACCCCTGGTGTTGTCTTCCACACTAGCCTGGTCACCACTATGGGCTTCCTCTAGACTCAAGGCCATCTCCTCTGGAAGCTTATGGTGCTCATATATAGACGTCCTAACTCCACCTAATCCCATCTGCTCAGTTGGTCATCTTGTAGATAATAGGTGCCACGTCTTCACCAGTTCCCGAGCTTCCTGCAGGCCCATACCCTGCAGACGGCGCATAATCTGCACTGTGCAGACGCGTGCTCTGCAGCCCAACTGCTAGCCTGTCGACCAATCCTAGAAAGACAAATGTCCACTGCCAATTGCCACTTTTCACAATCTCCAAGGCCCAATACTCAGCTGGTCAACTTCTCGTTGACCGTCTTCTGTTGTCATCCGATCAACCTCTTTGTTGACCGTCTCCGCCGCTCCGTCCGCCATCCCCAGTGCTCCTGAACCCTCGGGACGGTCAACCTCCCGCTGATCGGATTGGTGACCGTCCGCTGGTCAATCTCCATTGACTGTCCACTATTCTCCTCCGGTCAAGGTCCCGTTGACTGGAAACAGTTCTTCGAATTTGATCTCCATAAATCCTCCAATGACAAACCAATTTGTTGGGTTACCCACAAGGGATTGACCTGACCCAACAAACTTTCCCTCACGACCTTGTAGGGAACACCTTCGCCTTTTACCCGACGACCGTCATCGCCTACCTTCTGGCAGCTTTCTCTCAACCGGGAATCCAGCTTGGCCTCTGCAGAATGATGCCTTCTTCCGCCCTGCTGAACTTGGAGTACTCCAACTCCCCTTCAGTTTCTTCCCCGCGGTCAAATCATTCTGCCTTGCCTTCGCCACCTTAGCTCCGCCGTTGACCCTGCTGGCTC
Source organism: Nepenthes gracilis (assembly GCA_033239525.1). NCBI lineage: Eukaryota > Viridiplantae > Streptophyta > Magnoliopsida > Caryophyllales > Nepenthaceae > Nepenthes > Nepenthes gracilis. The sequence continues at coordinate 11,106,937 of BSYO01000010.1, read as the reverse complement.
TGCCGTTGGCCCGTTGATTCCGGTTGGTCCTACTGGTCTGCTTAGCCTCCGCCGCCCTTGGCCCTCCACCTTGGCCCTACACAGTCGCGCTTTAGCTCGCACGGCTCCGTCCTTAGCCTACGTCTCGCTATGCTTTTTTTTTTTTATCCATCCATCCAGTTCCATACTAAATGGTAAACTCCTCCACGATGACACTAAATACACTTCGATCGACACAGACCTCGGCCGCTCCACTTCTGCGGCACTTCACTAGGCGGCTTCCACTTGCGACGCTTCACTCCACTCCGGCAGTAGGTCAGCACCTCCGCAGGTAGCCCTTTTCGGTCAGCACCGTCTGCAAGCAGCCCTTTCCGGGCCTTGGTGGATCTCAACCAGCTCTGATACCACTTGTTGGTATCAGCAGAGACTTGACTGTCTCTGATACCACTTGTTGGGGTCGGAAGATCCGAATCCACCAGATCCGGCAGTTGCAAAAAACCCGAACCCTAGTCATCGATAGCCACCATTTAATAGGAACAAGGAACAAGAGATGAACAGTATTTTTTACGTGGAAACCCCTTTCCAAACCAAAGAGAAAAAAATCACAGGACACATAGTCCACCAATAAATCCACTGTGTAAAATGGGTTACAAACCCCCGAGATGGAGTATCTGCTACACACCTGAGAATGACAAAGAAAAACCTTTCCGGAGTAAACAGGAAACACTCCTCTCTTTTACTCTCTGTTTTTCTTTCTTCTCTCTCTCACTGGTGGTGCATTCCTCTCTATATTTTACAAGTGTTGGTGAAACAGCAGCCCGCCGTTTCACCCCCGCACACCACGGCCGGCACACGGTAGCCGGCGCACAGCACCCCTGGTGTTGTCTCCCACACCAGCCTGGTCACCACTCTGGGCTTCCTCTAGACTCAAGGCCATCTCCTCCGAAAGCTCCTGGTGCTCATATATAGATATCCTGACTCCACCTAATCCCATCTGCCCAGCTGGTCATCTTGTAGATAATAGGTGCCACGTCTTCACCAGTTCCCGAGATTCCTACAGGCCCATGCCTTGCAGACGGCGCATGCTCTACATTCTGCATATGCGTGCTCTGTAGCCCAACTGTCAGCCTGTCGACCAATCCTGGAAAGACATTTGTCCACTGCCAGCTGCCACTTTCCACAGTCTCCAAGGCCCAGTACTCAGCCGGTCAACTTCTTGTTGACCGTCTTCTGCTGTCATCCAATCAACCTCCCTGTTGACCGTCTCCTACTGCCATCTGGTCAACCTCCTTGTTAACCGTCTCCTGCTGCCCATCCGCCATCCAGTAGTGCTCCTGTAGCCCTCAGACAGTCAACCTCTTGTTGACCGGATTCAACTGGCCGTTCGCCGGTCAATCTCCATTGACCGTCCACTGTTCTCCTCCTTGACGTTGACCGGAAATAGTTCTCCGAATTTATTCTCCACAAATCCTCCGATGACAAACCAGTTTGTTGGGTTACCCACAAGGGAGTGACTAGACCCAACATAACGCTGGTTTTCATGGTGGTACCCCTTAACGTAGAAGGCTTCATGGGACACTGGTTCCAAGATCCCATGTTATCAAGCCCGTTTGCGGGTACGTATCAGAGGTCTAAAAATGTGGGATAGGGCCCTAAGAAGATGCATGGGGACAACAATTCTAGCTAATAAAAGAGAGTTGCAGTACCACCTGCTGCCTTGCCAGATGTTTCTTATGTATATGCAGTGGACCACACCAAGCTGCCAATGCAATGGTGACATGGAGCAACAAAAATTTTGTAGCGGAGAAAAAAGAGAAATTACACTAGGAGACTGGGTAAGTGACCACTGTATAAATGATCACTTGCACTTTCTGCTTGGATATTCTATGGATATCAAACAAAATAACATAGTACTAGTCATGTAAAAGCTGTCAAATCGGAGGTGGAGCTGACATAGGATTTTGAGATGCATTGAATCAATTCATGATGGGTTTGTTGGGAAAAATAGTGTCACACAATCTTAAGCGTGCACACAGTAGTAAACTTAGAAAAAGGAAGTAGAGGATAATACCAAAATTTACGTGGAAAATTATCCACAAGTCAAAGGGAAAAATCACGGGACGTTTTGTCCACAATAAATTTTTACTATGTAAGTTTTTACGCCTATACAAACTCTAGGAGAAGAGAATGAGAGCAAGAGCACAAATCACTCACAGTGTACTCTCTTCACACTCTTTCATACTTAGAAAAACTCACACACACATCTCATCGTCTCAATGCAGCATACATATTGTGAAAATCTACAAAATATTATGTTCCGTGAACAAATCTGTCATTTCCAAAATTATAAATATACTCTACAAATTTGTTGAACCTTGCAATAACAGTGCGCACTTAGCAAAGATCGCACAATATTATTCTAAGATCACACATGTCGGAAAAATCTTTTGAGATGACATCAAATGGGCCCAACTCTGATTACCCATTCGAGTTCCTACCGCTGCTTGCCTCATTGGCTAGTCAATTCATTGACCGAGGTTGATGATGCCGGCTGTCGGCATCATGTGTTGTCGGCCGAAGTGATTTATATGCTGCCGGCTGAGGTTGATGATGGGCGAAGATGATGAAGGCCATAGTAGATGAGTTAGAGGAGACCGGAGTGCATAATGATATTGATAAAGCTGGAGTTGATGTTGAAGTTATAGAAGCCAAAGTTGATATTGATGAAGGAGCCGGAGTTGATGATGAAGTAATAGAAGCTGGAGTTGATGTTGAAGTTATAGAAGCCGGAGTTGATGTTGAAGTTATAGAAGCCGAAGTTGATATTGATGAAGGAGCCGGAGTTGATGATGAAGTAATACTGGAGTTGATGTTGAAATTATAGAAGCCGAAGTTGATATTGATGAAGAAGTCGGAGTTGATATTGATGAAGGAGTCGGAGTTGATGATGAAGTAATAGAAGCCGGAGTTGATGTTGAAGTTATAGAAGTTGAAGTCGATATTGATGAAGGAGCTGGAGTTGATGATGAAATAATAGAAGTCGAAGTTGATGTTGATGTAGAAGCCGAAGTTGGGTTGATGATGATGAGATGGAGGTCGGAGCATGATGGAGGTCAGAAATTGGTGGGGGTCGGAGCATGAAGATGAGATGCTAGCCGGAGTAGATCTACCTACTTCATTGACTCTTTCCACATACCCAGAGTAAGTAAATTGCCCCTGTGACGAAACGGATCATTATCCTTTAAAGACCTTTCGTCAATAAATAAATAAAACTAATATTCATAAAATCTACAGAAATTTTGGTAGAATTTTCTCTACAATTGGATTGAAACCAAAATTTACAACCTGTTCAGAAAAACTTGTACAAGCATGTAACTAAACAAATATAACAATTCATCCTACAACACACATACACAGAACCCAAAACTGTCATATCATCCATAGCTCAAACACAGTACCTCTAACTACTGTATTGAATCTAAGATAGATGCCATTTAGAATCGAAATGAATCTAAACATCAAAACAATGCGGAAATAACTATAACCATGAATCATCTTGCGGAAGCAAATTCAATATGTTCATCGTAATACAAATGTTGCTATATCATAAGAATATACAATCTTTAATTCAAAACTAATCCTGTACATCCAAAATTCTTCAAGGTCTCCATATTATTTAAAGATCTTCAAGCCTATCAAATATTTTTCATTCTAGCTAAATCTTATTTTCAATTTTTATCGGATTTTAGTGTAACTGGAGGGGGAAAAACAGAAGAGTGAGTCGAAACCCAACAGTGTACCATAAAAGCATACAATTTAAACAGTTATATATATATATATTGCAACAGAAGAATATTTAGAAAAATATCAAGAATATATAGCAAAACGAATAAAGACAAATATTAATTTGTCATGAAAGCATACTAGAAGTCTTAACCTGGGTTCAAACTTACTTATTCTCAAATCTCATTAGCTTTATTAACCAAAGAAGAATATTTATATGAATATCACAAATATATAATAAAACAAATAACATATAATAAAACGAATATGGAAAGATGTTAATTTGTTCTAAAAGCAAATCAAATATTTTAAACCAAGTTCAAACTATACTTATTCTTAAAATCTAACTTTATTAACCAAATAGGCTCAAACTAGTAGGCTCTACTAGTTAAGGGAGCGAATAATCGAGGATAGATTGTATTCATTCTACACAATCAAAAGCCTGAACTAAAATATCCCATTTGATGGGATTTATGTTCTGAAATACCGTCCTACAGTATGTTTGAATTCTGAACTGAATCCTCACAATTTTACGTCCCGAGGAGAGCAGACCACGTATGATTCCGTAGATGGAGTTATCCTCGATTATCACTATAACATTCTAAGACATGCCAAAAATCTTACCTGACTAAATCATAATCTTAGGGCCAATTTCTTATTAACTCACTTAACTAACAACACATAACTAAAATGCTGATATGAAATTCCTTAACTGAAATGCTCAATTGAGACATTTAATTGAAATACTTACTGAGATACTAAACTGAAACGTTTAGCTAAAATACTGAACTGAAATACTTATCTAAAGGGATTCTTGCTCATATTTTCTTAGCCAAATTTTCTCATATCGGAAAGCCAAATTCAAACTTATATATTCAGCCTTTAGAAAAGTTCAATGGAGTTTCCAAATTTCAGTCATACAATTCCATGCAAAGTTTTTCAAATACAAATCATCTATTAACTTTATCAAGATACAAATTTAACACTTACACCTCAAACTTTCAAGTTCCCAAACAAAATTTTCTAAATTTTTGTTTTAGGATTTAGGGTATCCAGATATGAATCGAGCACAAAATGTGAGCCAAAACATGAAATCAAAGCCATATATCATAATACATATATAAAACCATGAAATTTAACCAAAAATCCCCAATTTTTCGGATTAGGGTTTGAAGCAAAACCATCCGGACAAAATCGAATGCCAAAACATGGATTAAACATGAAATTGAAGCTACAACTCACAAAAACATGCATAATTACAAGGTCTAACCATGAACTTGTAGAAAATATACATTATTCATACAAAATATGGGGAGCGAGGGTTTTTAGAGCATAAACATGAAGATGGAGATATCAAAATGCCAAAAAAATGATGAAGGAAGTCGGAGATATACTTGCCTGAGGTCGGTCTATAGTTATTTTTACCCGGATCGGAATGAAACGACTGAATTCCTCCCCTTCTCTTCCCTTTCCCTCTTCACTCCTATGGCTCCTTCGTTGCTGTTGTGCATTTTGCCTTCCCCTCTTTCCCAAATCCCATTTTAAAACAAAAAGGAGAAGGAAATCACGTACTGCCCGTGACTGGCACTCGAGCACCAACCAACTAGGCACCGTTTGTGCATGGGTTTCTGTTATTTGCAGCCGGGTGCGCCCAAGGCACCACCCGAGAGTCAAGCCCTGGAGCTATTTTTTACCTCCCAACTAAAATTTTTTGACATTTTTCTTAACCCAATTACCTTAAACATACTTATATTAATTCAATAACTAGAAATTATCATATTTTTGGGATCAGGATCTCACAGTTCCTACCAATTTTGCTAACCTTCTAAAAGAAAAGTATTAAGCAGGTGACTTACCTCACCTACTATCACCTATCCCATCCTCTATAAATATTGAGCTCAATAGTGAGGAAAAGAGTTGAAAATATATGTGAAGAAGAGAAAAGTAAGAGATGAAGAGGAAGAAAGAGTCTTGGACCAGGTTGGAGTGAAAAGTTTGAAAATTGGGCAAATGTACTCTCCGTTTTTAAGTTCAAATTTTAAGAATGTTTTAATGTAAGAGTACTTCAAAACTTGTTTTCTATGTTCACTGCTTTTGAATATCTCTATTTCATTACTTACAAAAGTATATGAATTTCATGAGTTGGATTTAAGTTTCATAATTTTGAATTTGTTACTCTTGACTCGGATTGCATGCTTTGGCACATATTTTATGTTCAAATTACAATCGGACTGCTTTGCATAAATGTAACTCCTAACTTTGATTTCATGTTTTGGCCCATGCTTTATGTTCAATTTATGTCCGGATTACTTCACATGAAGATCCTGCATGGAATTAGAATGACAAATATGAAGGCCTTTTGAATCTGTCAGAAGTATGGAAAACGTGAACTTTGAATCGGCTTTGAGATATGATGAATTTTGATCGACCTATGAATGAACAAATAAGATCGGACCTAAAATTGTTACACAGTCAGATAAGGTTATCTGGCATGCCTTAGAACATTACGGTAGTAATCGGGGATAACTCCATTCATGGAGTAATATGTAGTTCGCCCCTCCTCTAGACGCAACAAGAGGATAGAAATTTGAATTTTGAACTTTGAACTCTAAACTTTGAAGATGGAAATGAAAATGGATATAACTTTTGAATTGGGACTTTTGATTGTGTGGAATGAATATAATCTATTCTCGATTACTCTCCACCTTAGTTGGTAAGGTCTACTGGCCTAGATTCCTTTGAACAATAGAGTTAAAAATAGATGGGCCAATAAAAATGATATGAATTATGACTTTTGAAATTTGATGCTAAACTGTGAACTTCAGAATTTGACCCTAAGATATGGACTTTAGAAATTGACATTGAATTTATGAACTTCAAAAACTTGTATTGAACGATAAAGTTATGTGCTTTGAAAATTGGTGTTGAAATGTAAATTTTATGAACTTCGGAAATTTGTAGTTATGTACTTCGACAATTGACATTGAGATGTAAATTTATATACTTCAGAATTCGGCATCAAACCGTATACTTTGAAAAATGACGTCGAATTAAGAACATCAAAAAGACATTAATCATGAAATTTTGGTACTTTCCTTGATTTTATTTTATTACATTCATGATTTACATTGCATGTTTTTGGTACCTTGTGGGTTTCGGCTCACTCTATTAAAATCTTTTCTCCCCAAATGAAACTGTAGAATTGAAATCGGACGAGTAGGAATAGAAAAAGCCTAGCAATGAGGAATTTTAGAGTCGGAAAGCTCATTGAAGATTTTGGAGAAGTTTTTTGTTAGTTCTAAATGTAATTATCTCAACTTGTGAAAGAATGATGTATATGAACCATGACTATGCTTCCACTTGTTCACATTTTAGAATAGATCTGTTTTCGCCATCAGCCTTTGGTTTTGATCAGGTTTTAAATGGTATCTTTGTATGAGTTTTGGTTTAATGATTAGAAATGTTAAAAGAGTTGGAGCCGTGAATATTTCATAACATTAGATGAACCTGTAAATGCATTTTTGTTTGCAAGTTTCCTTCAAAAATGAATGTATTGGTTTGGTTCGGACCATCATTGATGGAAGACAAAAAAAATCGTTCAGTCATAGTTGGTATTTGAGAGAAAAAAGAGATGCCTTAGGAATGATTGATCGTAAAGTGGAAGTATAGGCTTAAGTTTAAATAGGACCCAGGCAAGGATTATTAAGGTTAGACAGGAAGTTTAGGTGCAACCTTTAGGCAAGTTCTAAACTTTCCTGAATAATTGTTAGCCCCTCCCTATAACCTGATTCTCTGAGGTTTGTTAATATTATCCTATTCTCAATATAGGATATAAATGGCCCATAGAAGAGGTAGAAGAAATGATCGGGGTGGTCGCTGGTATGCCCCCAGATTGTGAAGTAGAGTAGATAAATCTGTTAAGAAGAATGACGAATATAGAGTTAATGGAGCAACGCCATATGGCTCCGGTCCCAGTACCAGAGCCAACTCTGATAAATCCTGCCCCAACAACATATGATAAATTCACGACAGAGAGAGCACCGAAATTCTTGGGAGAATCGGATCCAGCCAAAGCTAATATTTGGATTAGGAGAATGAAGAAGATTTTCACGGTGATACAATACAGTGATTAAAAAAAAGTTACCTTTGTAGCTTACAAATTGGAATGAGAGGCCGATAGTCGGTGGGCTATGCAAAAGAGCGTGTTTGGGGTGCCCGATGAAGAAATTACTTGGAAAATGTTCAAAGAGACATTTATGAAAAAATATTTTCCCTCCAATCTTCAAGATCAGAAGGAAACAGAGTTTATGTGGCTTAGACAAGGGACCCGTACGGTGGTTGAATTTGATACAAAATTTACGGAGTTGTCCCTTTTTATGCCTTTGTGGATGATGAATTGAGAAAGGCAAAGAAGTTTTAGTAAGGATTAAGGGACGATATCAAAAGGTAATTAGTGACTCAAAAGTTTCAGATATATGCGGACATTCTAGATCAGGCATTAATATTTAAGAAGGAGTTAGAGATATAGAAGTTTTTCACAAAGAAGGCCGCTAGCCGAACAAGTTTTAGCTCCAAATCGAATGTGGGGCCCTCAATGACGTCTAAAAAGGCAAAGACATCAGTTAAGGGGAATAGTATAATTGAAGCCCAATCAGTGACGAACCCTCAAACATCGGTTACTGATTGAACTCATTATGGAAAGAACCATGCTAGGAGACCCTATTTTAAGGCAATTGGGGCATGTTTTAACTGTGGTCGGTAGGGTCATTTGATGAAAGATTGTTCATTGCCCAGGAAGTTTGAAGTAAAGAAACCAACAGTTGGGGATAAGGCTTTTGCTGTGACGGTACAAGACCCTAATACATCTCCAAACGTGGTTGAGGTACCCTCTTTATCTGTGGAATTTCCAACCTCTGTTTTATTTGATTCTGGTTCAATACACTCTTTTATTTTTCCGTAATTTGCATGTTACATTGTGTCTACCCGAGAATTTTGAATTTTTCTTTAGCTGTTTTGACCCTTATCGGGTCAATGTTATGTACCCATAGTGTGAAGTTGAGGTGAATGAGAAATGTTTGATGGTAGACTTGGTATTGTTAGATATGGGTGATTTTAATGTTATCTTAGGAATGGACAGACTAGCAAAATACCATGCTAATATTGATTATTTTCAAAAAAGGGTGTGTTTCAATATCCCTGAAATTAAACCCTTCTCATTTCAAGGTATTAGGAGAAAGGAAATGCCTATGATGATTTCTGTTTTGTATGATAAACATTTGATAAAAAATAGATGCCAAGCTTTCTGGCGTATGCCAATACTATTGAGAGTCATAGTGTGCTAGCTAAAGATATTTTGGTGGTGTGTGATTTTGAAGATATATTTTCCGAGTAGTTGCCTGGACTACCTCCTCATCGAAAAAATTAAATTTGAGATTAAGGTTATGTTCGGTATTATTTTGATTTCTAAAGCACCCTATCGTATGGCACCCGCTGAATTAAAGGAATTAAAATTACAGTTGTAGGAATTGTTAGACAATGGATTTATTAGACCGAGTGTATCTTCATGGGGTGCGTCGGTGTTATTTGTAAGGAAGAAGAACAGATTTCTGTGGCTATGTGTGGACTACCATGACTTGAATAAAATCATAATTAAGAACAAATATCCCTTGTCATGTATTGATGATCTATTTGATCAATTACAAGGATCTCGGGTATTTTTAAAAATTAATTTGAGGTCTAGATATCATTATTTGAGGATTAAGCAAGAGAATGTGGCCAAAATTGCTTTTAGAATGAGGTACGACCACTATAAATTTCTTGTGATGCCATTTGGTCTTACAAATACTTTGACAACTTTTATAGATTTGATGAATAGGGTGTTTAGACCTTATCTTGATAAGTTTGTGGTAGTATTTATAAATGACATTTTGATGTACTCTAAGAGTCATGAGGAGCATGAAACCCATTTAAGGATCATACTCCAAGTGCTTTAGGAAGAGAAGTTGTATGCTAAATAAAAAAGTGTGAATTCTGGTTGAAAAAAGTGATATTTTTGAAACATGTGATTTTCAATAGAGGAATTGCTATAGATCCAAAGAAAGTAGAGGCCGTTACAAATTAGAGTCGGCCTATGTCTGTTATTGAAGTCTGGAGTTTTCTTAGTATGATCGGATATTATAGGAATTTTGTAGAGAATGTTTCTCAAATCGACATGCCCCTGGCTTAGTTGACAAAGAAGGATGCCAAATTTGACCGGATAGAAGAATGTGCTTGGAGTTTTCAGACATTAAAGGATTTCTTAACAACAGCTCCGGTGTTGACAATTTCGGATGGTTCAGGTGGCTTTGAAGTATATTATGATACTTCTAAGGCTAGTTTAGGAGATATGCTAATGCAAAATAGTAAGGTGGTGGCTTATAGTTCCAGACAATTGAAGGTGCACAAAAAGAACTACCCAACACATGATCTAGAACTGGCTGCAGTGGTGTTTGCCCTACCTTTATGGAAAAAGGTTTCTTATTTATTTTGACCATAAGAGTTTAAAATATCTGTTCTCACAAAAAGAGATTAATATGAGGCAGAGGATATGGGTGAAATTTTTGAAGGATTATGACTGCAAAATACAATATAAGTCATAGAAAGCTAATGTAGTGACAGATGCTCTGAGCCACCGATCAGGCTATATGACAAGCTTACAAATTAAATAAATGAAAATGTTGGAGTACTTGAAGCAATGAGATATTCAACGGTATATTTGGGACGATCAGATGATTTTATCATACCTTCAGGTACAGCAGGAGGTGATAAATGAGGTAAAGGAAAAGCAGGTGAATGACTCCTTTCTTATGGATATTGTGGGTGATTTGAATAGAGATTCCAGAATTGATTTTAATGTCCAATCCGAATGAAGTGTTGAGATTTAGAGATTGTTTGTGTGTGTTGGACGATAAGGAGTTGAAGGTGAAAATCTTAAAGGAGGCTCACCGATCTCTATACACAATCTATCTGGGAGAGAATAAGATGCATCAGGACTTGAAGAAAATATTTTGGTGAAGGAACATGAAAAGGGACATCACGGCTTATGTAGAAAAATATCTTGTGTGCGAATAAGTAAAAGTTGAAAGAAGAAAGCCATCTAGGTTATTGCAACCAATGGTGGTTCAAAGTTAAAAATGGGATGATATTACTATGGATTTTGTGTCTGATCTACCAAGGATTCCTAGAAATCATGACGCCATTTGGATTATTGTTGATCGGCTGACAAAATCAGCTAATTTCTTGGAATCATGATAACTTACTCTTGTGATAAGCTAGCATAGCTGTATGTGAAGAAAATTGTCAGACTTCATGGTGTGTCTGCTTTCATCGTGTTTGATAGGGATCCCCATTTTGTTTCAAAGTTTTGGAAAAGTTTGCATAAAGAATTGGGGACGGAGTTGAAGTCCAGTATTGCCTACCATCTCTAGACCGACAGCCAGTTTGAACGTATAATTCAGATCCTCGAAGATATGTTAAGAGCCTTGGTGCTAGACATGAAAGGGACTTAGGATAATTATTTGGCATTGACAAAGTTTGCCTATAATAATAGCTATCTGGCAAGTATAGGCATGACACCTTTTGACGCGTTGTATGGAAGGAAGTGTAGGTTGCCATCCACTGGACGTAAACTGGAGGCAAAAGAATCTTGGGTCCCGAAATCGTTAAAGAAATGATGGAGAAGATAAAGCTAATACACGAGAACTTAAAAGTTGCCCAGAGTAGACAAACAAGCTATGCAGACCGGAGAAGATTAGAATTGAAATTTGACATAGACGACTTTGTGTTTTTGAAAGTGACACCATCTAAAGGAACGACCAGATTTGGGGTAAAAGCAAAAACTGAAATCGTGATTCATTGGCCCTTTTGATATTTTAGAGAGGATCGGAGAAATGGCTTACAAGTTGGCACTACCACCTAATTTGGTGAATGTGCACGATGTATTCCATGTATCAATACTCAGGAGATATGTCCACAATCCCACACACGTGATCAAGTTCGAGCCTTAGATGATTGACAATAACTTATCCTACATTGAGGAGCCAATGCAGATTTTAGATCGGAAGGATCAAAAGTTATGAAGGAAAACCATCTCTCTGGTAAAGGTGCTCTGGAGAAATTAGTCACTTGAAGAAGTAACTTGGGAACGTGAAGAAGAAATCTAGAGCAAGTATCCCTACTTATTTATTTAAGGTCTATAACTTCATTTAAATTTCGAGGACGAAATTTCCTTAAATAGGGGAGAGTTGTAAGATCCTAACCCTAAAACAAGATAATTCAGAAATATGAACCGAACTTAGAAATGTTAACCGAATTCAGAAATGTTGACCAGAGCGATTTTGAAGTAAAATGCCGGCGTAGAAATTGATGGCCAAAGTTGTTGATCACCGGAGAGGATAGTTGGATGGCCGGAGTTAATTCATGTGCTCTTGGCCGAAGTGATTCATATGCTACCAGTCGAGGTTGATGATGGGCGAAGATGATGAAGGCTGGAATGGATGAGTTGGAGGAGGCTGGAGTGCATGATGATGTTGATAAAGCCGAAGTTGATGTTGAAGTTCTAGAAACCGAAGTTGATATTGATGAAGGAGCTGGAGTTGATGATGAAGTAATCGAAACTAGAGTTGATGTTGAAGTTATAGAAGCCGAAGTTGATATTGATGAAGGAGCCAAAGTCGATGATAGAAGCCGGAGTTGATATTGATGAAGGAGCAGGAGTTGAGGATGAAATAATAGAAGCTGAAGTTGGGTTGATGATGATGAGATGGAGGCCGGAGCATGATGGAGGCCGGAAATTGGTGGAGGTCGGAGCATGAAGATGAGATGTTAGCCGAAGTAGATCTACCTAACTTGTTGGCTCTTTCTACCTACCCAGAGTAAGTAAACTATTCCCACCTATTTCGTTGACCTTCTAAAAAAAAGTACCAAATAGGTGACTTATCCCACCTACTCCCGCCTACCTCATCCTCTATAAATATTGAGCTCGATAGTGAGGAAAAGAGTTGAAAAAATCTATGAAGAAGAGAGAAGTAAGAGACAAAGAAAAAAAAGAGTCTTGGACTAGGTTGGAGTGAAGAGTTTGAAAATCAGACAAGTGTACTCTCCGTTTTTAAGTTCAGGTTTTAAGAATGTTTTAATACAAGAATACTTCGGAACTTGTTTTCTATGTTCACTGCTTTTGAATACCTCTATTTTGTTACTTACAAAAGTATATGAATTTCATGAGTTGGATTTAAGTTTCATGATTTTGAATTTGTAGCTCCTGACTCGGATTGCATGTTTTATCACATGCTTTATGTTCAAATTACGATCAGACTACTTTGCATAAATGTAACTCCTAACTTTGATTTCATATTTTGGCCCATGCTTTATGTTCAATTTATGTCCGGATTACTTCACATGAAAATCTTGTATGGAACTAGAATGACAAATATGAGGCCTTTTGAATTTGTCCGGAGTATGGAATACGTAAACTTTGAATCGGTTTTGAGATATGATGAATTTTGACCAAACTATGAATGAACAAATAAGATCGGATCTAAATCTGTTACACAGTCAGATAATATTATCTGGCATGCCTTAGAACATTACAGTGGTAATTAGAGATAACTCCGTCCATGGAGTGATATATGGTCCGCTCCTCCTTGGGACGCAACGAGAGGATAGAAATTTGAACTTTAAACTTTGAACTCTAAACTTTGAATATGGAAATGGAAATGGTTATGACTTTTAAATTTTGGCATTTGATTGTGTGGAGTAAATATAATCTATCCTCGATTACTCTCTCTTTTGTCTCTTTTGGTCTACCAGTCTGGTCCCTTTGAACAATAGAGTTAAAAATGGAAGAGTTAAAAATGACATAAATTATGAATTTCAAAATTTGACACTGAACTGTGAACTTCAGAATTTGACCCTGAGATATGGATCTCATAAATTGATACTAAATTTATGAACTTTGGAAACTTTTGTTGAACGGTGAAGTTATGTGCTTTAGAAATTGGTGTTGAAATGTAAATTTTATGAACTTCGGAAATTTGTAGTTATGTACTTCAGAAATTGACATTGAGATGTAAATTTATATACTTCAAAATTTGACATTAAACTGTGAACTTCGAAAAATGACGTCAAATTAAGAACTTCGAAAATGACATTAACCATGAAATTTCGGTAATTTCTATGACTTTGTTTTATCGCATTCATGATTTACATTGTATGTTTTTTGTACCTTGTTGGGTTTCGGCTAACTCTGTTAAAATTTTCTCTAGATGAGACTGTAGAACTAATACCGGACGAGCAGGAATAGATAAAGCTTAGCAAGGAGGAATTTTGGAGTCGGAAAGCTTATTGAAGATTTTTGAGGATTTTTTTGTTAGTTCTGAATGTAATTATCTCAACTTGTGAAAGAATGATGTATATGAACCATGACTATGCTTCCACTTGTTCACATTTTGGAATAGATTTACTTCCGCCATCTGCCTTTGGTTATGATCAGGTTTTAGTTGTTATCTCTGTATGAGTTTTTGTTTAATGAATAGAAATGTTAAAAGAGTTGGAGCCGTGAATATTTTATGGCGTTAGATGATCTTGTGAATGCATTTGTGTTTGCAAGTTTCATTCAAAAATGAATGTATTGGTTTGGTCTGAACAATCACTAACGGAAACCAAAAAAATAAATCTGTTCCATCACATCATGTCTGACCCATTCTCATCCGTTCGGACTTTTTCAAGCGTCAATAGTCCAGCATCAGTAATATCTCTCACCCAATGGTATCGAATATCAATATGTTTCGATTTTGAATTGAATGAGAAATTTCTACAGAGATGCATAACACTTTGACTATCACAAAAAATACATACTTTTCTTACTTGAAGCTTAGTTCTTGCATGAACTTTTTCATCCAGAGTATCTTCTTATAAGTCTTGGTCACTGCAATAAACTTAGCCTCGGTGGTAGAAAGGGCAACACACTTCTATAACTTTGACTGTGAGGAGTCTACTCCTCCAATAAATTTTATCAAGTATCCCGATGTAGACTTTCTAGAGTCAACATTACCTGCCATGTCGGCATCCGTGTATCCAATCAGGTGAGGCTTAGCATCTCCAAAGCATAGACACAACTTAGAAGTCCCTCAAAGATACCTCATTATCTATTTCACCATAGACCAATGCTTCCTACGTGTTTTGACAAAAGTGACCTAACTGTATTAATAGCATGTGCAATGTTCGGTCTTATACATACTGTTGCATACATCAAGCTACCTACAGTCAAGGAGTAAGGTATGCTCATCATGCTAGCCTTCTCAGCATCCGAAGATGGACACTGTGCACTAGTCAGCCTGAAATGACTTGTAAATAGTGTGCTTACTTGTTTGGACTTATCTATATTAAAGCGTTGGAGCACCTTCTCAATGTAACTTTCTTGAGACAGCCATAACTTTCCTGCCTCTCGGTCGCGAATGATTTTAATCCCTAAAATCTGTTTCGTTGACCCAAGATTCTTCATTGCAAATGACTTTCCGAGCTGCTTCTTGAGTTTCTTAGTCCGAGCACTATTTTGGCCAACCATTAGCATGTCGTCCACATAAAGGTGGAGAATGATAAATTCATTATTAGAGAATTTTTTCATAAAAATATAGTGGTCAGAAGTAGTCTTTCAGTATCCTTAACATACCATGATAGATTTAAACTTTTTATACCACTGTCTTGGAGCTTGTTTCAATCCACATAGGATTTTTCTTAGACTGCAGACCAAGTGTTCCTTTTCCTTAACCTAGAAACCCTCTACTGCTCCATGTTGATTTCTTCTTTAAAATTGTCATGAAGAAATTTCATTCGAACATCTAATTGCTCCACCTCCAAGTTTAGAGTCGTAGCCAAACCGAGCACAACTCTTATTGAGGACATTGTTACAACTAGAGTAAATATTTCATTGAAATCAACCAATTTCCGTTGATAAAATCCTTTTACTACCAGCCTTTCCTTGTACCTCGATTTTGAGACATTCTCATCCGTCTTCAATCAGAATACCTATTTGTTCTTCAAAGCATGCTTTCCCATTGACAATTTTGACAGCTCAAATGTATGATTCTCATATAGAGAACCAATCTCCTCTTGCATGGCTTCCATCCATTCATCATTGTGCTCATGTTTCACTGCCTCTTCAAAGTCCTCAGATTCTCCTCTATTAGTGAATAGGACGTACTCACTAGACAGCAGACGTACGGACGGTCATCTGTCCCTTGTAGATCGTCGGACAATAATTTTCTCTGAGGTACAATGAGAAGAAACTTCATTATAATCCTCATGAGGTGCAATGACTGCCTCATTATTGTCTTTGGCTACTCTTGGGCCAATGTCCATGGACCGAAGAGGTATTAGATAGTCAGTTTTAACGCTTACCTTGTCCGTTCGGCCATTGTTAGATAAAGCATTCTTGTCACTTCTAATATTTTTAATGGTCTCTTCTTTAATAAAGACCACATCCCATGATCAGACAAGTTTCTTTTTTACTGGGTCATAAAATCTAAACCCCAGATCATCTTCCCCATAACTCAAAAAGATGCATTGTTTGATCTTTATCTTTAGCTTGGTCCTTTTATCCTTGGGAATGTACACAAAGGTCTTGCACCCAAACACTCTAAGATGGTTGTAGGACACCTCCTTTTCTACCCATATCCTCTTAGGAGTTTCACCATTTAAAGGTTTATTGGGTGACCTATTGATAATATAGGCGACCATCTTTAGGGTTTCAGCCCAAAAGGATCCTGGAAGCTTTGCTTCTGGAAAATATACACCTTACCCTTTCCAACAATGTGTGGTTCATGTGCGCTCAGCCACACCATTTAACTACAACATCTTTGGTGGCGTCTTCTGATGTCTGATGCCATGAAACCGATAGTAGACATCAAATGTCCTAATGTACTCACCCCCATTGTCACTTCGGATAGTCTTCAACTTCTTCCCTGTCTAACGTTCCTCCAAAGCATGAAAATGTTCAAATATAACGAGGATTTGGTCCTTGGTCTTTAGTGGGTAAACCCATAGTTTTCTGGAACAGTCGTTAATTAAAGACACGAAGTATTTTTTTGGTAAGTAAATTGTATTAAGATAAAAATAAAAATTACAAACACCAATGTTCCATCTCTAAGTGTTTTGCCGACATGGAGTTAGAACAAAGATCATTTGCACCATGGAACATATCATGAACCCAAAGAAAACTACGAAAGGAAACAATCGGAGATACATCCATTATTTGCCTTCAACCAAACTATCCAAAATGCAGAAATACAAGCTAAACAAGCTGGAGATAACAAAGACTTCTTGCACTATGCTCCACCATTTGCAGCCGGGCCGTCCATGCGCCATTTAGCACCTTGGGCACTCAACATGTTGACCGAAAAAATCAAAAGGCCATTCATTCTGGTAAAACCAAAAGGAAGTAGCTACTCCAAGCAAACAGTAAAAATGTTCCATATCGGTCAAACCGCACTAAACTACCCACAAAGCGCCATCCACTCCATACCGGCAGAAACCAAACTATCCTAAGCCAATCCATACCAGTAAATCCAAGAAGGGCATCCACAACGGCCATGAAAATGCATACCGGCCAAATGGAAAAGACCGGCCAAATCGACCAAACTAGCATAAACACGCATACCGGCAAACCAGACAGCAAGAAGGCATTTCGTTCGGAATGCTTTTTTTTATTCCATTCTTGCAAGTTGTGCATCAAATTGGCATAAACACATCATACCGGGCAAAAATACAAGACCGCCCAAAAACACCCATATCGGCAATCTAATACAAACTAACAAACCAGACAGAAAGAAGCAATCTTGGTGGTATGGTCATTTATTTATTTTTCTCTTTTTTATATAAAGCATATTGGAATGATGTGACAAATCAAGAAGTAGCATCATACTAGGCAATAGGCACAAGACCGGCCAACAAATGCCCCCATACAGGCAAGAAGCACATTCCGGCAAAAGCCAATCGTGCCAAATGATCCACATCAGCAAATAACCATACCAGGCATATTACACCTAACCGGCACAATACCTAAACCGGCAATAAAACCATTTTTTGCAAAAAAACACCATACCTGAGTTTTTTTTATACGAAGTATTTTTTTGGTAAGTAAATTGTTTAAGATAAAAATAAAAATTACAAATTTCAATATTCTATCTCCAAGTGTTTTGCCGATTTAGAATTAGAATAAAGACGTTAGGGTATTTTTTGAGCACCATGGAACATATCATGAACCCAAAGAAAACTACCAAAGAAAACAATTGGAGATACATCCGTTATTTGCCTTCAACCAAACCATCCAAAATGCGGAAACACAAGCTAGGCAAGTTGGAGATAACAAAGATCTCATGCACCATGCTCCATCATTTCAGTCGGCCGGGCCGTGTGCCATTTAGCACCTTGGGCACTCAACGTGTTGACCAGGAAAACCAAAAGGCATTCATTCCGGTAAAACCAAAAGGAAGCAGCTACTCCAAACAAATGGTAAATGTGACGGATCAGGTTATTTTCCTTAAATAACCAACCTCCATCAATAATCACATAAATAAAGCCCATAAATAATATTATAAATTTTTTACAGAAAATTAGGTAGAGTTTTATTTGTAAATCGGATGTTTATCAAAATATAAACACCTATATCAACCCAGTATAATAATCCACAAACACAAACAACTTAATTTCATAGGATCTTCGACGCCTTGACATATAACATCAATACAAAACTACAAAGGATCTAAATTGCCACTACTTAGATGTGGTTTCAACATTGTGTATCTATACACAATGTCGGCCAAAGAGAAATGCCACAATATCTGTGGAAGCATAAATAATCCAAATGACAGCGAAAATTAAACTACCTAATCATTAGTCATTTATACAATATACATTAATAAACCCAACTGAAATATGAAAGTATACATTTAATTACAATCTACAAGGTATAAGTCTTCCGATATGGTCTTCCAAATCCCCAGCCTAGTTCGCTTCCAACCTCTATGCTATCCCATCTGGTTTAACAGACTTGTACTAAACTAGAGATAAGGAGAAGTAAGGGTGAGTTAAAAAGCTCAGCAAGTGTAATCATACATCACTATTAAATGATAAATAACAACGGAATTGATAATGGGGTGAGGGCTATATGTACTAACAATCACAAAGGAATAGGAGAGGAAAAGAAAAATTAGGAATGCATAATGCCATTTATCATATTTTACATCATTTATTATTTATATTAATCTTTGCAAATTAGAGCCAGCAGGCCTTACTAGTAAAATATGCGAAAAGATGAGAAATGATCATAATAACCCATATGATCTAAGGTTCAAACGACATACTCGACATCCAAACAAATTGCTCATAATAGGCCAAACACCACATGGCATAGCGGTGTGCCAATCACCCGCTATCCTAACCTCTCGCGATCCAGGGGTAGTCTCCGTCCTTTCACAGTAGTATCTTAAGGCGTGCCGTGAACGTCACCCACTCACATAAGCGGCCGGGATATGCGGCCAAAGTAACCCTTGGGCTTCTACCGTGATGTTAATGGCCAGCTAGAGAATACTACCAAATGAATATAAGTCCATGGTCCCTAGTTTCAAGATTAATTATTCTTACGAGGGAGAATCCACCAAACTTACAAAACAAATATCTCCATCTAGGAGATCAAATCCATCAAATTTCCAAATGTGAAATTTCCCTCCAAATATTCAAAAGCTTATTATCTTGCTTGCAAACTAACAATTCAAATTACATTCATGAATATCGTAATTCATGGAGAAGGGCAAAATTCCTTACCACCATTGAGAAAATTCATCTTTGGGTCCTCCGAACACCATTCTTTACAAACAGACTACAAATACTTATTTTGAAGCTTACATTTATACTTAAACAATTAGACATGAATCTTATAACAATTAAATGGGGTGGAAGCATGCAAAGTTTTTATTATATCTTGGGTGAACAGTAACAGTGGTCATTTAGAGCATTCAGACGCCACAAACGGGTCAATTTTTATGAGATCGGATGTCCGGTCAATATATATATAATTTGGATGTGGTGATTCATATCTTGGAATTAATTTAACATTTTATGAAGGAAAAAATGGGAATTCTAAATTTGGGCGTGGGTTAAGGCTTGATGATATCAAACCGGACGATTCGGATAACAAATTGGACAAATAATCACATATTTTTGAACATTAATCATAGGCTAAGTAATTTTTCACATTTTGAGTGGGTATCAAAACAAGGATAAAAATTAAAAGAGAACAAATATTAAGTATGAGAACATTTGCTTCAACGTGATCTCCGTTTTTTCTAACTGACTTGAGCTAAGAATCAGACCTGAAGGCATCCATTTCTCCTCTTCTCCTTCACGCAGTTCCTTCTCGCACTGGACTCCCGCAGCTGCTGCCACTGTTCCACCACGTCATCCAGCCGGTCCACTACCATGCACGGTCATCACCGGCCACTATTATTATTATATTATATATATATTACATTTTCTTTTAATTTCAAAATTTAAATCAATATTCAAGCAATTGAATGGGCGTATTCCTAGTACCGATCCAACAATTCTAAATATTTCTCCAAAATTTTTATAATATTTAATTAATTTTTATCACATCTAAATTACCTAAAAATAAATAAATAAACCAAATTAAATCGAATAAAAATATTCGAAATATTACATTCTCCACCACTTATAAAAATTTCGTCCTCGAAATTTAACGAACCCTGAAATTCCTTAATTGGAGGTAATCTTTCTAGATCCTTCCTAGTGTTCCAAAGTCACCCCTCGGTTAAACGATTATCCCTGAAGACCTTAAACATCCGAATCATTCTAATTCTTATTACCTGGTTCTTTCTATCATAATTCTAAATCTACCAAGTTTGAAAGCAAACCAAACTTATTAACTACTTCTCCGACTTAGCTTAAAACCTTAAACGGTTAATAATTCTTACTTCAATTTATGCTAAGTCTCAAAATAATCATTCATTCATAACCTTAAATTAAACCTTAAAATATATGGGTTCACCTTGTTTCTGCTGCGCAACTCTTATTAATTTCTTAACTACGAATCATCCATTGAAATTCACCACTATATCTAATTTAACTTGACGTCCAAAATTCTCTAATCAAGTTTAACTAAGATTATGGCATAAATCTTATATCAGAATCAAACCTCAAAGTCGAAATACTTAATATCCTCATTATTTAGTTGGTATACTTATAAACTGACATATCCCTAAAATACATAATCCATGTTGACAAAAATGGGTGATTTATCAGCTAGTCGGTAATTACCTACATATCCTTGAAATACATGGTCATCCACTCTTAGCCTCTCAATTATATCCTAAGACTTTTGAAAGTTGTGAATCCACACATACTTTCACTATTCTATCTAATCATTTATTTGCGAATTCAAGATCTTCTTACAACCTACATCCATTGGTTCATATAGAACACCTAGATTATTCAACAATTATAACAAAAGTCCCAAGATATCTATACCACAAAGGCAAAGCACACAAATCCTCAAACTACAGCCAAATTAGAAACTGCAGTTAAAACAATCACCGAAGAATTCGATATGACTTTAGGACATCATGAAAAATCTCAAAACCCAATTACTTAGCAACCTCAAGATCTCGTTGGCATACCGATGAGCCAACTTATTAAACCCGAATGCATCATTTATAATCGAGATGAGTGGGCCGCCCTAATCGTTCTGAAACAAAACCATAAAGACTCCTTGTTTCATAGTTTCATAGCCTTAATACTTCCGATACAATTCTTCCTCCTAAGATCAAAAGTAAAGCATTCCATATAAAACATCAAAGACATACCAAATCCGAAGACTTCCGATATCAATTCTTGATCATACTATTCACTTTCCTCAAAGACGCCGAGGTCCACCTTTACAGTCCTCAAATTATCGCCTACACTATGGCATAATCATTTCTTCTTTATGACACAACTCCTCAAACCTTTAGAATCATAGAATAATAATTATCCTTACAAGCAACATCTATATTACCTCAAGGTAAGGACCTCATTGATTAATCCCGACTATGGGTGAAGCAATTTCAAATTATAGGCTCCTCTCCCACTTAATTCGAGGGTTGCCACCTATCATGATACATGGGTAAAAAATCCTAATTTTTCTCAAAAATATTACATTCTACTATCACTTACTAGACCCCATTAGGGGTTAACCTAAACATTATGGTTGACAATCTACCCTTAATTCCTTAAAGGCTACTTTCTCATGTCTCATTCCTATGGATGCTAATCGCTTCTAAGCTAAACATCTCACGGCTCAACAATCCTTTGTGACATAAATCAATCTTCCTAATAAGCCACTGCTTGAAGTCCTACAGGTTTGAAATCATGCTACCAAAGATGCCACATGCTCAATAAGGCATTTTCTCAAACTAAACTCGTGTACCTTTCCCAATTGGGCATTCGATTAACGGTCGTTCACAATCCGTGACACAATCCTCAAACAGAATGCATACACCCCATGTTCTCTTGAATTCATCAACGAAGTCATCACAAAATTGACCTAATCATGTCCGGAAGATCCAATCATAGGACTCATGAAACGCCAACGAACCTACAAAACCTAGATGGCGTTGCCAGAGCTGATAATGGTTATATCTTAATTCTGAAGACTACCGTAGCCGCAATTCTCGATTATCCTTAATCGACAATGCGATGGATACATATCAATCATAGAAATTATCAAGTCCTTGTAATAGATCTCACAAATTATCTATTAATTCACAATGCCCATTTATCAACCATCTATCTCCCGAGCAACCAAATTCTCAATTATCCACAAATGACATCATCAATTCGTCTTATCACCCCAAAGGCTCCAAAGCATCCATAATGGCACCTAACTAATGCCCCCTTCAATTTCATATGAAATCCTCAAAGATTTTCACAACTAAATTCCATAGTGACCTCTAATGATGTTAGGGGTGGTCTCATTTATTCGATAATTTAGACAAATATTCCCATCATGGCTTGTGGGCACAATGACACTAATTTCCTAATACCTCCATCAACTAATCATCACTAATATCATATCAAGGATTGGTGCCGTAAAACAAGTCAACTCAGCCAACCCTTCACATTTACGGGCCCCAAAATATCATAGATATCGATATAATTAGTATAAGGCTTACGATCCTCAGATAAACAAATAAACTTAGAAAACTTCAATAAAGCATAGATTCTAGATCCCAAAATAATGCATATTTCAAAATATCAAGATTTAAAAACTTTACCTTCCGTCACGATGGATGACACTTCTATACTTCGTGAAGCCTTGATTCCAAGTACTAGGCTCCTTAACTATCTGACTCATGGAATAAGGACAATCCCTATTCATGCGGTCGAGCTATCCCTACTTGAAACATATTCCCAAAAATCCCATCGAATTAAGATACTCATTCATAAAGCATTCACAATAATTCCTATGATATTTCTTCATCCTTGAGACATGTAATCCTTTTCACATCAATTACCTGAGGACTACTTCACCTTCTATTTCATATGGGTCGACGTTACATGATCGTAATATCATCTTAATTCTTAGGATCAATGTCCCATCCTCTATGGACTCTAAACTACCCAAAAGTTTAGACGCTTTAAGCATCCCTAAATCAATATCCTAAGATTCGTTAACCTCAAAATTAAGTCCTAGTTATTCCAACCTCAACCCATTGCTCCCACCTCATCCATCATACTTAATACATCGATCAAAGACTCCTTCTTAACTAGTTACTATTCCAAGGACCTCAATTCAGGGCCTATCAAGCTTAAACTTCGAACCAAAACCACTTAACCAAGGCCTCAAATCAACACCGATCAATTCGAACACAAGGTCGGCACTAATCAAATTGAAACCTCAAGATACCTCCCAACAGCTCCTCCCGACCTCATGGTCGATCACTACCATAAGTAAACCCTTATCTAGGAGCCACCATGGTTACTTATACCCTATCCGAAAGCAACGCAATACGGGTTAGGTCACGCTCCAGACACTAACTAGGACCTCATAAACTAGACAACCGAACTTGTCTTCTAATTTTAACTTAGTTCACGCCTAAGATAGTCAAATCAGGATAACTAGAACTATCAAATCTACTTAATTGTCCTATACCTACGTCTACTTTTCAAATCAATCTTAATTTATCCTAAACTTTCTCATAAGATTCGAATCAAACCTAAGGAATCTCTTTTTCTCTCATACCAACTACAACGAATCGGATTATTTTCCTTAAATAACCAACCTTCGTCAATAAGAACATAAATAAAGCCCATAAATAATATTATAAATTTTTGTAGAAAATTAGGCAGAGCTTTATTTATAAATCAGACGTTTGTAAAAATACAAACACCTATATCAACCCTGTATAATAATCTACAAACACAAACAACTCAATTTCATAGGATCTCCAACGCCACGACGTAAAATATCAATACAAAACTACACATGATCCAAATTGTCACTACTAAGATGTGGCTCCAACATTGTATATCTATATACAATGTCGACCAAAGAGAGATGTCATAATATCCTGTGGAAGCATAAATAATCCAAATGACAGTGAAAATTAAACTACTTAATTATTAGTCATTTGTACAATATACATTAATAAATCCAACTGCAATATGAAAGTATACATATAATTACAATCTACAACATATAAGTCTTCCGATATGATCTTCCAAATCCCTAGCCTAGTCTGCTTCCAACCTCTATGCTATCCCATCTGGTTTAACGGACCTATACTAAACTAGAGATAAGGAGAAGTAAGGGTGAGTTAAAAATCCCAACAAGTGTAATCATACATCACTATCAAATGATAAATAAGAACGGAATTGATAATGGGGTGAGGGTAATATGTACTCGCAATCACAAAGGAATAGGAGAGGAAAAGGACAATTAGGAATGCACAATGCCATTTATCATATTTTACCTCATTTATTATTTACATTAATCTTTGTCAACCAGAGCCCGTAGGATTTACAAACAAAAGGTGCAGGAAGACGAGGAAGGATCATGATATCCCACATGATCTAAGGTTTAAACGACGTATTCGACGTCCAAACAAATGGCCATAATAGGCCAAACACCACATGGCATAGTGGTGTGCCAATCACCCACTACCTTAACCTCACGCGGTCCAGAGGCAGTCCCTATCCTTCCACAGTAGTATCCTAAGGTGTGCCATGAACGTCACCCGCTCACATAAGCGGCCGGGATATGCGGCCAAAGTAACCCTTGGGCTTATATCGTGATATTAATGGCAGCCAGAGAATACTACTCAATGAATATAAATCCATAGTCCTAATTTCAAGATTCATCATTCTCATAATGGAGAATCCACCAAACTTACAAAACAAATATCTCCATCTAGGAAATCAAATCCATCAAATTTTCAAATGTGGAATTTCCTTCCAAATATTCAAAAGCTTATTATCTTGCTTGCAAACTAACAATTCGAATTACATTCATGAATATCGTAATTCGTGGAGAAGAGCAAAATTCCTTATCACCGATTAGCAAATTCATCTTTGGTTCCTCCGAAACACTTTTCTTTACAAATAGAGTACAAACACTTATTCCGAAGCTTACATTTACACTTTAACAATTAGACATTAATCTCATAACAATTAAATGGGCTGAAAGCATGTAAATGTTCCATTATATCTTGGGTGAATAGTAATAGTGGTCATTTAGAGTGTTCGGACTCTGCGAACGGGCCAATTCTTGTGAGATCGGACGTTCGGTTGATATGTATGTACAATTTGGACGTGGTGATTTATATCTTAGAATCAATTTAACATTTTATGAAGTGAAAAATGGGAATCCCAAATTTGAGTGTAGGTTAGGGCTTGGTGATATCAAACAGGACAAAACGGATTACAAATTGGACAAATAACTACATATTTTTAAACATAAATCATAGGCTAAGTAATTTTTCATGTTTTGAGTGGGTATCAAGACGAAAATACCTGAAAAATCAAATAAAAATCAAAAGAGAATAAATAGTGAGTATGAGAACACTTGCCTCAACGTGTTCTACGTTTTCTCCAACTAACTAGAGTTGAAATTAGACCCGAAGACCTCTATTTTTCCTCTTCTCCTTCGCATGGTTCCTCATCGTGCCAAGCTCCGCAGCTACTGCTGCTGCTCCACCGTGTTGCCCAACCGACCGTCGCCATGCATGGCCATCGCTAACCACCACCGACCCGTGTGCCGCCTCCACGGTGCCATTCTCCTCCTCTTTCTCTCCCTCTTTCTCTCCCCTAAAACCCTCACCCAAACCCCTTCTCTCCCGTTCTTCCCTTCTGCTTCTTATGTTTCCATCGTTATTATTATTATTATTATTATTATTATTATTATTATTATTATTATTATTATTATTATATATATATATTATATATATATATATTATGTTTTCTTTTAATCTAGAAATTTAAATCGATACTCAAGCAATCGAATGGGCACACTCCGGGTGCCGACCCAATAATTTCAAATATTTCTCCAAAATTTTTATAATTTTTAATTAGTTTTTATCACACCTAAATTATCTATAAATAAATAAATAAACCTAATTAAATTGAATAAAAATATTTAAAATATTATAGTAAAAATGTTTCATTTCGTTCAAACCGCACTAAACTGCCCACAAAGCACCATCGCTCCATATTGGTAGAAACCAAACTATCCTAAGCCAATCCATATCGGTAAATCCAAGAAGGCCATCCACACCGACCATGAAAATGCATACCGGGCAAATGGTAGAAGACCGGCCAAATTGACCAAACCGGTATAAATATGCATACCAGCAAACCAGACAGCAAGAAGGCATTTTGTTAGGAATGATTTTTTTCTTTTACTCCATTCTGGCGAGTTGCATCAAATCGGCATAAACACATCATACCGGACAAAAGCACAAGACCATCCAAAAGCACCCATACCGACAATCAGACACAAACTGGCAAACCAGATAGGAAGAAAGCAATATACTGGCATGAGGTGTCAAATCGAGAAGTAGCATTATACTGGGCAATAGGCACAAGATCGGCCAACAAATGCCCCCATACCGACAAGAAGCACATTTCGGGAATAGCCAATCATGCCAAATGATCCACATCAGCAAATAACCATACCGAACGTATTACAACTAACCGGCACAATACCCAAACCGGCAAAAAAACCATTCCGGGCAAAAAACACCATACCTGGTTTTTTTGTTTTTAACGTACTAGCACCCATACCGGTTGGATACAACATAGAAAGACATGATGTATTGGGCGCCACTAAAGGACTTCTCTTTGAATGGTCTATATACATCGGTATGTACCAATTCAAGCACCTTGGTCTTTTTGTAGAATGAGTCTCCTTAGAAAGAGACTTTCATCTGCTTTCCCACAAGACAGTGAGGACATGTCCTCAACTTAACTTCCTTTACGTCCGGTATAAGGCTCTTTTTGATCAAATGATATAATCCTTTTTCATTCATATAGCCCAGCCGGAGGTGCTACAAGTCCGAGGTCTTTATGCTGGTAGCAGCGTTTACCTGACCTATTTCAGCAGAGGCTTGCAACATGCAAAGGCCCGACATCTTTTTACCTCGGGAACTACAAGAGACCCTCTAATTAGTTTATATCCTTTATCACAAAAGACGTTACAAAAGTCAGTATCATCTAGTCTTCTTACTGAGATGATATTCATCCAAATGTCAGGAATATGTCGGACATCTCTCAAGATCAATCAAGTGCCATTATTAGCGACGAGAGACATATCACCAAAGTCAACAACTCTAAATGTTTCCATAATCCCCATCTTCAACACTCCAAAATACTTGGACTATATGAAGTAAAAAGACCATTCCGAGAAGTGACGTGGATGGATGCTTCAGTATTCACCATCCCGTCAGTTGCCTCTTCAGCTAGATTTACAATGTCATTTATTTCACATGTTAACAGAAGCTCACATCCTGTGATCACTGAGACCGAGGACTTTTGTTCACCTCGTTCCTTTTCTCCTTTCTCCTTCTCAGCGCTCTCACGCTTCCATTTATAGTAATGTTTTTTGATATGGCATTTCTTGTTACAATGATGGCACTCAAAGTTTTAAAACATTAAGCGAGACTTACTCTTGCCCTTCTCTCCAGACATTGGACCATGGCATTTACTCCTTCCCTGTGATTCTATCACGAGTACATCAATATGAGCAGAGGTGGAGGTCCCTTGAGACCGCTTGGACTCATTCATGAGTAGGAAATCAATTACCTTGTCCAACTTAAGCATGTCTTTCCCAAATAGTAATGTTGTGACGATGTGATCATATAAGGTTGGTAAGAAAGCCAGCGACACCAATGCCTTGTCCTCATCCTTGATCACCTCATCAAGCGCTGCCATCTGCATTAGAATCCGGTTAAACTTATCCAGATGC
Source organism: Nepenthes gracilis (assembly GCA_033239525.1). NCBI lineage: Eukaryota > Viridiplantae > Streptophyta > Magnoliopsida > Caryophyllales > Nepenthaceae > Nepenthes > Nepenthes gracilis. The sequence goes on along the minus strand of BSYO01000010.1, from coordinate 11,078,625 downwards.
TTCCCAAAACTTTTCCCTTCAAACAGGCGCAGTCCATAAACTGCTTCTTCACGTGCAGCATTGTAGCCAATGACTGACTTATATCAGCTTTCAAGCTTTTTTCAAACCTCCGCTGGATCTGATAATCCAAGAACCTCCTGAAGAGTGTTATCTGCCAAGCATAGCTTGATAGTGTAGTTGGCAAGATCTCTTTTATCTTATCATTCATCCTCGGTCAAATTCTCTGACTTCTCATCTTTTTTTTAATACTTTTTGTTCCTTTTTGGGTCAATATGTTATTTATCCTTTCTTACCAAAGGATGAAGTTACCTTACCCGTTAAATTGCTCCATACTGAATGGTAGATTATTTAAAAATGACGACGCCATTCAATCAAAAGCTTCTCAAACCTGGTGCTCGATACCACTTGTTGAAAAAATGGCGTCACACAACCTTAAGCGCGCACATAGTAGTGAACAAAGAAGAAGGAAGTTGAGGAGAATACTAAGATTTACCGAAAAAACCCTTCACAAACTGAAGAAAAAAATCATTGGATGTTTTGTCCACAATAAATTTTCACCATGTAAGTTTTTACGGTTATACAAACCCTAGGAGAAGAGAATGAGAACAAGAGCACAAATTACTCATAGTATACTCTCTTCACACTTTTTCACACTTAGAAAAACACACACACACATCTCACGGTCTCAATGCAGCATACATATTGTGAAAATCTACAGAATATTCTGTTCCCTAACCAAATCTGTCATTTTCAACAATATAAATATATTCTACAAATTTATAGAGCTCTGTAGTAACGGTGCGCACTCAACAGAGATCGTGCAATGTTCTTATGAGATAACGCATGTCAAAGAAATTTTCTGAGTTGGCATCGAATGAGCCCAACCCTGATTACCCATTTGAGTTCCTACCGCCGCTTGCCTTCTTGGCAGGTCAATTCATTGATCGGTCATTTTCCTCAAGAGCATCCGTTGTGCCAATTCAAAAACTTGAGACCTTGGCCGATTAATGTGTTGACCGGCCAATTTTCTTCTTTCCCAGTCAGCGCGTTGACCAGCAATTTGCTTCATATATCGGTCAGCCTGTTGACCGGAATAATGCAACCGGCAAATCCACGTCCCTTCCAATTGCAACATTGGCCAGTCAACTCGTTGATCGGCCACTTTCCTCCTTGGCAAATTCTGTGCGCCTGTCGTCGGCTATTTCCCTCCATGGCCAATTTGCCACTTTGTTGGTCAACAAATGTTGACCGGAATTCCTCCACAAATTCCACAGACACCATGCACAGTCCTCGTCCTTGTCTTTAGGCTACATCCTCGGACTATAAGTCACTTTCTCACGGGAGTAACACCAACAGGGTCAAATTGGCTTAATCTAAAATCAACTATGAAAAAGCACGTTTCGGTGCTACCGTGTTTCGACCCCGTTAAATATATAGCGGAAGCAATAAAATAAATTAATTAAATTAAATATCCGATACACGTAAGGGATATTTAACTCTAGATGTATACGGAATTAATAAGCATGCACAACATAAACAACAATAAGCAATAATAATAAAGATCCGATTTTTGGTGACGAAGTGAAAACTCGATACCCACGGTATCGAGAAAAACACTCCGGGCTTCAACGGCCAGGAAGCAATGCACTATGAAAATCAACTTACAGCCCGGTGGTAACGACGCCGCTAACCTAGCCGACTTACTCCCGACACGTGATCCCTACCAAGGAACTCCTTGGATTTGCCCGCTGCAACGGAACCGACACCTTCGGTCTTCAAGCCAATCTTCCTCTCGTGCCACTTGAATTGCCAATCACGAACGGATCTCCTTCTTCAACGCACCAACGTCTCCAACGAAGGTAGAAGGATGAAAGCTTTAATGGTGAAAGAAATAGAAAAAGTAAAGAGAAAACCTTTAGAACATGGAGCTCAAAGTTGTAGCTTTTGGTTTTCTCAAAAGGAACAATCACAATGGAGCACAAGAGCCTTTCTCCTCAAAGGAGGCACGAAAATATTCAGCTTTGAATCCTTAGGGTTTGAAAAACATAAGCCAATATTTATAGAGGAGCCAAAAACGCGTTCAAAAATCTGCCCGTTGGGCGCCGCCGAGCGGGGCTCGAAGCGGCGGCGGCCGTAGGGTTTCGTGGGAAACCCCGAGGCCGCTCGAGCGAGATCGAGCACGCAGCGGCGGCCCCCATTCGGGATTTCGGCTCGAGCGGCCAGCGAGCATGCATCAAGCGGCCCCCATTCTGGTTTTAGGCTCGAGCCGCCCGAGCACGCATCAAGCGGCCCCATTCTCGGATTATGTGCTCGAGCGGCAAGCGGGCACCAGGTGCGAGCGGGCGGTCCTTGGGACGGTGCTCGAGCGCGTGGAGGGCGGACCAATGAATTTTAATGAATTTTAAACCGACCACCCACAACCCGACATCAATAAAATAATACATATGGTCACGGAATATGCCAATAAGACAAATGTCTCTAACAATCTCCCCTTTGGCAATTCCGTGACAAAACTCGAAAATAAATAAAAACAAGTAAATCACGGGTTGAGACACCACCGAGATAAAACCCGTGTACATGAAAACCTACGCCTAGTAATACACAAAAATTATAAAACAATGTAACTAGCTACGCGAGAGCTGTTGAGGCGATGCGATGAAGTCTTGCGGGGACATCAGTATACTTTAGTGTCCGATCAAGCAAGGTTAGTACCAACAGGACAAAAGATAATAACAATTTAATGGCATACATGGTACATAGGCATGAGAACATACAATAATATAACATACAACAAGACTCCCCCTAAAGAAAATAAACAGTACTCCCCCTCAAGTAATAATAACTTGAACTAATATGCAAATAACAAACTCCCCCCAAAAAAATAGAAGGCACCCCTAATCTCCCCTATCAAACTAATCTCCCCCTATCAAACTCCCCCTATCAAAGAGAACAAGTCTCCCCCTTTTTGTCACGAATAGCCAAGGGGTAATTTAGCTCACTTTTCTTAATCCAGACTTGTCTCACGGAGTGTATTTTTGCGTTCAACCTATTTACTTGTGCATCCAAATGCTGAAGGTAATCAATAAATTTATTCAATTTTAGCCCTGGTCTTTGGTTGTGCAAAAATTTCAAGGTGTAACACCGTGGACGAATGTGACCAACTTGCCCACATGCATGACAAGTAGGCACAAACTTAGGGATAGAGGAATTGTTCATAACCTTGTGATTACCTAGATTAGTAGAGCTAAAATGGTTATTCATACGTTGAGGTATGGCCTTGATGACTTTGGGTGAGTGGGCATGATTATGTGAAATTTTCTTGGCGGGAATAAACACTGTTTTACGTTTCACGTTATTTTGGACAATATTAGAGGCATACCCTAAACCTTGTTTATTTCCACCACTTTTTCCCAATCCGAGCATGTGATCTAATTTTGTGGACCCATTTATGAATTGTTTCAAATCTTTTCGAGAGGCCTCAAGATCAGATTCTAAAGTTGTTATTTGTTTAGTACATGAGACTTTCAGATTCTCAATTTCTTGAGTTTTAGAATCTAATTCGGATTGAAGAGCTAATCTTTCTTGTTCCAGCTCAATGACCCTACTGTTTAGGGTTTTATTTTGTTTCTTTGCTTTCAAGCATTCCCTAAACAGTTTATCGTAAGCTTCTTGAAGGCCATCAAATTCAGCTTCTGACTCGGCCTCAGAGTCATCAGATTGATCAATATTATCAACTGAATTTCCACACATGGAGGTCATAAATGCCATGTACTTGACCGGCCCATTTTCAGAACAATTTTCACCATCTTCTTCTTCGTCATCGCTAAGGGTCACATTAGCTTTGAAGGATTGGCCTTGTTGGCGTTTATAGTTTGGGCATTCAGCCCGATAGTGGCCAAAACCTTTGCATTCATGACATTGAACTCTTTGAGTAGCTTTTGATTTGGAATCCCTAAGCTCATGTCGATCTTTCTTCTCAAATTTATGTGATCGTTTTAAGTCCACATCTAGTTTCTCTGACGAAGAGTTCTTTTTCCTTAAGAATTTTTTAAAATTCTTAACAAATAACGAAAAATCGTCATCGCTACACGATTCTTCATCGGAATCCCGATTTCGCTCTTCCCTACTTGATTTTAAGGCAATTGATTTTTGTTTCTTTGATTGAGGCAATGTGAGCTCATACGTTTGTAGGGATCCTACAAGTTCTTCAATTTTTAATTTATCTAAATCTTTGCTCTCTTCAATTGCCGTCACTTTGGGTCTAAATCGTTCAGGAAGTGATCTAAGAACTTTTCTCACAATCCTATTTTTCGGGATTCGTTCTCCTAAATTAAACGTGGAATTGACAATATCATTCAATTTTGAATAGAACTCATCAAAGGTTTCATCATCTTGCATTTTTAGTTCTTCGAATCTAGTGGTGAGCATTTGTAGTTTTGAATTTTTCACTAGTTTCGTTCCTTCATGAGTGGTTTCTAAAATATCCCACGCATCTTTAGAAATCTCACACATTGAGATTCGTTTAAACTCATCGGGAGATACAGCCATAAAAATAGCATGTAACCCATTACTATTCCAGTTGCAAGCATCAAGTTCTTCTTTTGACCACAAAGAAAGAGCTTTTAGCTCATCACCACTTTTAGGTGGAGTCCACCCAATTTGGGTACTCGCCCATACACGCTCATCCATTGATTTAAGGAAGGCTCTCATCCGGACCTTCCAATAAGCATAGTTACTCCCATCAAAGAAGGGAGGAACGGAGAGTGATCCACTAGTATACATCTAGATCGGGGGTCGCGGATCGGGGTGAGTCTCTGATACCAATTGAAAAAGCACGTTTCGGTGCTACCGTGTTTCGACCCCGTTAAATATATAGCGGAAGCAATAAAATAAATTAATTAAATTAAATATCCGATACACGTAAGGGATATTTAACTCTAGATGTATACGGAATTAATAAGCATGCACAACATAAACAACAATAAGCAATAATAATAAAGATCCGATTTTTGGTGACGAAGTGAAAACTCGATACCCACGGTATCGAGAAAAACACTCCGGGCTTCAACGGCCAGGGAAGCAATGCACTATGAAAATCAACTTACAGCCCGGGTGGTAACGACGCGCTAACCTAGCCGACTTACTCCCGACACGTGATCCCTACCAAGGAACTCCTTGGATTTGCCCGCGGCAACGGAACCGGACACCTTCCGGTCTTCAAGCCAATCTTCCCTCTCGTGCCACTTGAATTGCCAATCACGAACGGATCTCCTTCTTCAACGCACCAACGTCTCCAACGAAGGTAGAAGGATGAAAGCTTTAATGGTGAAAGAAATAGAAAAAGTAAAGAGAAAACCTTTAGAACATGGAGCTCAAAGTTGTAGCTTTTGGTTTTCTCAAAAGGAACAATCACAATGGAGCACAAGAGCCTTTCTCCTCAAAGGAGGCACGAAAATATTCAGCTTTGAATCCTTAGGGTTTGAAAAAACATAAGCCAATATTTATAGAGGAGCCAAAAACGCGTTCAAAAATCTGCCCGTTGGGCCGCTCGGCGGGGCGCGCGGCGGCGGCCGTAGGGTTTCGTGGGAAACCCCGAGGCCGCTCGAGCGAGATCGAGCACGCAGCGAGCGGCCCCCATTCTGGGATTTCGGCTCGGAGGCCAGCGAGCATGCATCAAGCGGCCCCCATTCTGGTTTTTAGGCTCGAGCCGCCGGCGAGCACGCATCAAGCAGCCCCATTACGGATTATGTGCTCGGCGGCAAGCGGGCACACGAGCGAGCGGGCGGTCCTTGGGACGGTGCTCGAGCGCGTGGAGGGCGGACCAATGAATTTTAATGAATTTTAAACCGACCACCCACAACCCGGCATCAATAAAATAATACATATGGTCACGGAATATGCCAATAAGACAAATGTCTCTAACAAACTATTTGAAGCCTAGAGAGAGGGGCGGGGGATGGGAATGTTATTCAATTTTCTTCGTTTATTAACTGCTATAGCACTTGGATGCTCATCAACAGAAGAAGGCTTCTTTCTTTCTTTCCCTGTGGCAACGGTAGAAGGCTTCATCATTAAAAAACGTAACGCAACGGAGAATGAAAAAGTATGCAAAAGGAGGCGGGGCTAGAAAGATGGAAGGGAGAAGTAATGGTGGCTTGGTTTCTACTTTCATTATTTAAATATATTACGTTTGAAGTATGATAAAACATAAAAAACCAAGAAATTTCGTTGCCGGTTATTCAGTCGAACATGATTATTTTTGCTGTCATTTTTGTCATCAACAAATTTAACTCCAACCGTACATTTTGTTAGTATATATGACCAATTAGTTTTTGGTCTGGTGTAATCTCAACCTTGTGCCTATATGGCTTCATAGGTGCAATTTCAAACTCAGTCATTATATGTATATAAATAATATCAATAGTGAATATAAGATTTTATCATCATTAAATAATTTATTATTGTCAGAGTATTAAATTTTCAGTCATTAAAAGTATATAGATATTATTATTACCAACTGAAAATTAGTATCACCACTAATATTCTGTCATTAAAAGTTATTTTTTGTGGTGTTTGGCTAAATACTTTTTTATTTCCGGAGAAAATCATGAATTTTTGTTTCTAGTGGGACTCCAAGTTTGATTTCTTTTTCATTCTTTCTTTTTTCTTCAACTATCTAAACCGTTTAAATTAAACCAAATCGAATTATTAGTAACAGGGTGGCATAGGCAAGGTTTCATTGCGATTTGACTTTTCATCTAAGCTGTATTTTCAGTTTAGTTGCAATTTAAGAGGTTTAATAGAATTAAACCAAACCATATTGCACATATATATGCATACTCCTTGGCTAGAGTTGAGACTTTGGTTGATATGGTGATCATCTCCTCGACTGTTGTATCCGCTTCAATCTCCTTCTCGACTATATTAGGTGCTTTCTTGATTAGTGATTTTATCCCATTTTGTCATCTCCGTGCCCTGCTAGGCTACTCCTCTTTAGTATCGGATGGTTTGGGCTCAACTCCTTCTATCTCCTCTAATCCTAGTGCCTCAATGATTGAGGTTGGTCTATCCAAAGATATTCATCTTTCTAAGTAATCTAAAAAAGATACATAGGCCTAAAAATTAAAACCCCTTCAAGTCGTTATCAAATGATGTAAATCACCACTTGCAATGTTCGGGGTCTCAAGTATTTTGATAATTTGAGCGATGTCTGTCAATATATTTCTTCATCTCAATACTATATTTGTTCCTTCTTAAGACTTTGTATTTGTGTTAGCTCATTTAATTATTTTTTTTACTTCATCTTGAGATGTTAGAATTGGGCTATGAATTATGGTTGTTTGGCTAGAGGTCACAATTGGGTTGGCTGAAAGCCCTTCTTTGGTTGACTAGATCGTCCTCGACACTCATAAACAAGTTATCCATTGTAAAGTTACAAAGATTTTATCTTCTAACTCCTTTTATTTCTCCTTTATTGTATTGTTCTAACACAAATATTACTACAAGGTGCCTTTGGAGTCATTAGTTCTCCTAACAGTCTTCCCTCCTATGGGCTATTTTAAGGGATTTCAATGTTGCTAGGCATGGTTCTGAGATTTTGAGTGGTAACTTGTGCTAGCTCTATGCATGAATTTGATTAATGTATGAACTCCTGTGACTTCTAAATCTTAATTTTGATGGTTGCTTCTTCACATGGCATAATAAGAGGGATGGTGACTCCACATCTGTAAGAAGCATGATAGGGTCTTAGCTAACATTGCTTGGTTCTCTGCTCATTCTTCCTAGTCGGCTTCTTTTGTCTTAGATCACTCTCCTTGTCTTCTTTTGCCCAGCAATCCTGCTTGATTAAAAGGCGGGTCTTTTAAGTTCAACAACCTTTTTGTATGTCACCCTAAATTTAAAGAGGTTGTCTTTGATCATTGACTTTCTTATGTTTTTCATTGCCTCTAAATTAAAAGCCACCAATTTTTGTTGGGGTCACTCCCTCGTGACATTTATGTCCGCAGACTCAAAGGAAGGAAAGCACACGGGCTTTCTTGAGTGGTCTGAGAAGCCTGTCATAACGGACGAGGACTCATCAGAGGCATCATATCCAAGAGGTTGCTGAGGACATGGATGATGACCCTGAAAGCGTAGGCCTTGACTCTCTCTCTTCCGTAGGCCTGTTGTAGCCGCATTTTATAGGTGGGCAGTTCACCCACTCTGATTGGATGTTAAGACGACTGTAATTTTTAAGGTATCAGGCCTGCCATTCTAGCACGTCGGGCGTGCGCCTGTCATGACAGGCCTAGGCGGCGTGGTCCTGCCACCCTAGTGCCAGTAGGGTAGCCGAGTGACCACTAGGCCCTTTGAGTATATAATGGCTTGTGCCCTTGCTTGGTGTGTAGTAGAGGGTCTTGGAGTGTATCTTGGAGTGAGCCTTGAGAGAGCTGTGGGTAAGCCTTGTTTGTAAAGATAGAGTGAGAAACACTTCTAGAGAGAGATTGTGAGATATACACTTGAGATTGTTTTTCTTTTTGTTTGAGTTTGTGTAACTAACATACTTGTAAATAATCCTTTTTATAGTGTATTCTTCGGTAGTTTTTTCCTTGGTTGAAGAAGGGTTTTCTACGTTAAAATCTCGTGTGTCTTCTCTCGTTTTTCTATCTCTACTTTTGGCTGTTCAAGAGCTCTGCTCTGTATTGCTGTCCGAGTATTTTGTCCACTCGGTCACCGCGCCTTTCATTTTTGCACCAACAAGTGGTATCAGAGCCAGGTTCTTTGAACGGTGATCTTATTACTGGTTGCTATGGAGGTGGGAAGCAAAATGACTTGCTTAAACGGAGCCAACTTTGACATTTGGCAGAGCAAGATGTCAGACTTACTCTTTGTGAAGTCCATGTATAATCCCGTTTTGCCACAGAAAAGCCGGTGACAAAAACGGACGAGCAGTGGACGGAGTACAAGCAAGTGTGCGGCTATATCCGGCAGTTCGTGGACGACAACGTATACAACCACATTCGCGGAGAGACGAATGTCAAGGACCTTTGGGAGAAACTGGAAAAGCGCTATGCCACCAAGACCATAAATAACAAAATTTATCACTTGATGAGGCTGATGCAGATTCGGTACAAGGACGGCTCATCTGTCGCCGACCACTTGAATGAGTTTCAGGGCTGCGTGGATAGGCTGACTGGCATGGGAATCAAGTTTGAAGATGAGGTCCTCGGACTCTGGCTTCTAGCAACCCTCCCGGACACATGGAAGGTTTTGAGGATCACCATTGCCAATAAAGCTCCTAACGGCGTGGTGACTTTGGAGATGACCAAAGGAGCTGTGCTGAACGAGGAAGTGAGATGGCGTGCTCAGGGTACGTCCACCTCTCAGCAACTCGAGGTTCTTGTCTCCGAATCAAGGGGAAGGAGCCGAGGACGTGATCCAAAGTCTGAAGACAAATGGCGGAGTAAGTCACATTCTTGGTACCAGAACATGGAGTGCCACCATTGTTGCAAGAAGGGCCACATCAAGAAGTGTTATTATAAGTGGAAGTATGAAAACGCTGGAAAGGAGATGGGCGAAAGAAACGAGGCGAGGAAGAGTCCTCGGTCTCTATTGTCACAGGAGGTGACCTCCTTTTGGCCTGCGAGTCTGAGGACTCTGTAAGCGTGGCCGAGCAGGCCTCTGACTGGGTGGTGGATTTTGGCGCATCCATTCACGTCACCTCCTCCAGGAGAGAGTTGTTCTCCACTTATACTCTGTGTGCCCCAGGAGTGTTGAAGATGGGCAACATGGAGACGTCCGAGATCATTGGATGTGGCGACGTCTCCTTGCTGATGAACAGTGGAGCCCGACTGATTTTGAGAGACGTCCGACACATCCCTGATATTCGTATGAATATCATTTCAGTACGATGGCTTGATAATGAAGGCTACTGCAGCATCTTTTGTGACGGCAATTTCAAGTTGACAAAGGGCTCCTTGGTGGTTGCCCGATGAGTAAAGGTCTCAGGCCTTTACGTATTCAAAGCCCAGGTCAAGGTGGCAGAGGTGAATACCACAAAAAGTGTGGAGTCCTCGGGCCAGTGGCATAAAAGGCTCGGACACATGAGTGAGCATGGCATGAGTCATCTGGCCAAGAAGGGTCTCATCCCAGAGATGGATGGAGACAGGCCGAGGACTTGTCCTCGCTGCATGGCGGGGAAGCAACGGAGAGTCTCCTTTCAAGGAGACGTATCTTCCAGGAGGTCCGAGATCCTTGAGCTCGTCCACACGGATGTGTGTGGTCTCCTCCCGGAGAGGTTTATTGGAGAAGCACAATACTTTCTCTCCTTCATTGACGATTGCTCGAGGAAGCTGTAAGTGTTCCCACTCAAGACCAAGGATCAAGTCGCAGGAATCTTTGAGTAGTTTCATGTCATAGTTGAGCGTCAGACCGGGAGGAGGTTAAAGGCCGTCCGGAGCGACAACGACGGAGAATACATTGGGACCTTTGATGCCTATTGCAGAGCTCGCGGCATCAGACATCAGAAAACTCCACCGAAGACGCCACAGTTGAATGGCGTGGCCGAGAGGATGAATCATACCCTGATGGAAAGGGTCAAGTGCATGTTGTCTGAATCCAGGTTTCCAGGATCCTTTTGGACGGAGGCCTTGAAGGCGGCCGCCCATGTGATCAACCAGTCGCCAAGTAAGCCTCTGGACGGGGAAGTTCCAGAGAAGATTTGGACCGAGAAGGAACCAGCTTACAACTATCTTCGGACATTTGGCTGCAAGGCCTTTGTTCATGTTCTGAGAGATGAGGGGAGCAAGCTAGAGCCAAAGACAAAGTAATGTGTCTTTCTGGGCTATGGTGAGGACGAACTTGGGTATAGACTCTATGACCCAAAGGAAAGGAAGCTGGTCCGATCCCAAGATGTGGTCTTCATTGAAGAAGAGATCATTGAAGACATTGGGAAAGAGAAGAAGTCTCAACCCAATTCTTCCCGAACGAACAGAGTTGATGTTGATGCTGTCCGTCCAGTGCCTCTTGAGTCCGATGTCAGCGGATCAAGAGTGGCTGGCAACCATGGTGAGGCAGTTCCAGAGCCTCATGAAGATCAAGTTGAAGATCTGGCCCCTCAACAGGCCGAGGTGGCCCCTGTGAGACGGTCGTCCAGGGAGAGACGTCCGTCCGTCTGCCTTCCAGCAAGTGAGTATGCCTTCCTCACTGATGCTGGAGAACCAAAAGATTTTAACGAAGCCATGTGTAGCGCTCAGAAGAATAAACGGTTGGAGGCCATGAAGGAAGAAATGGCCTCTCTTCATGACAACCATACCTTTGAGCTGGCTAAATTGCCCAAGGGGAAGAAGGCCCTGAAAAACAAGTGGGTCTTCCGGTTGAAGACGACCGAGGACGCGAGCAAGCCAAGACACAAGGCACGGTTTACGGTGAAGGGTTTTGGTCAACGCAAGGGTGTTGACTTTGATGAAATTTTCGCACCCGTTGTGAAGATGTCCTCGGTCCGTGTGGTGCTCGAACTGGTAGAAGTTTTTGATCTAAAGATAGAACAACTGGATGTCTGGACAGCTTTTCTCCATGGAGATCTTGATAAATAGATCTACATGGAGCAACCAAACGGTTTTGAAGTTAAGGGGAATGAAGGACTGGTTTATCGTTTGAAGAAGAGCTTGCATGGACTGAAGCAAGCTCTGAGACAGTGGTACCGAAAGTTTGAGTCTGTCATGGTCAGATGAGGATACCATAAGACTACTTCCGACCACTGTGTCTTTGTCCAGAAATTTTTAAAAAATGACTTCGTCATCCTCCTCCTTTATGTGGACGACATGCTGGTTGTTGGACAGAATAGTACTCGGATCAAGGAGCTGAAAGAGCAACTGGGGCAGTCTTTCGCCATGAAAGACCTTGGACCGGCGAAGCAGATTCTGGGGATCAGGATATTTTGCGACCGAAGGGACAAGAAGCTTTGGCTATCCCAGGAAGGCTATGTTGAAAAAGTGCTTCAGCGATTCAACATGCAAAGCTCCAAACCTGTCAGTACCCCTTTCGCCAACCATTTTAGGCTGAGCAAGCAGCAGTGTCTATCCTCGGACACTGAGAAGGTGCGCATGAGTAAGATTCCTTACTCTTCGACCGTTAGCAGCTTCATGTACGCGGCCTTATGTACGCGGCCGGACATTGCTCATGCGGTTAGCCTTGTGAGCAGATTTCTCTCAAACCCAGGGATGGAGCATTGGTCCGCGGTAAAGTGAATTTTCAGATATCTCCGTGGGACCTCCAAGACGGGTTTAAAGTTTGGAGGAGAGAAACCTCAGCTGATTGGGTACATGGACGCAGACATGGCCAGGGACGTTGATTCTCAAAAATCAACGTCCGGATACTTGGTGAAATTTGTGGGAGGGGCGGTCTCCTGGCAGTCCAAGTTGTAGAAGTGCGTCGCTCTCTCGACTGCAGAAGTAGAGTTCATTGCCGTGATTGAGGCCTATAATGAAATGCTTTGGATGAAGATGTTCGTCCAAGAGTTGGGTCTATGGCAAGAGACGTACGAGGTCCTCTGTTATAGTCTAAGTGCCATTCAGTTGTGTAAAAACTCCTCATTCCATTCCAGGTCAAAGCACATTGACGTGCGTTATCATTGGGTGATAGATGTTTTTGATGATGGGCAGCTATCAATTGGAAAGGTCCGATCGGATGACAATGGCTCGGATATGTTGACTAAAGTTTTGCCAAAGGTCAAGCTGGAAGCTTGTTGTGACATTGCCAGTCTGACTAACTTCACTCCCACTCGGTCGTGAGGAGAAGTTTGTTGGGATCACTCCCTCGTGGCATTTATGTCCGCGGACTCAAAGGAAGGAAAGCACGCGGACTTTCTTGAGTGGTCTGAGAAGCCTGTCATAATGGAGGAGGACTCATCAGAGGCGTCATGTCCGATAGGTTGCTAAGGACATGGACGAGGACCCTGAAAACGTAGGCGTTGACTCTCTCTTTTTCGTAGGCCTGTTGTAGCTGCATTTTGTAGGTGGACAGTTCACCCACTCTGATTGGATGTTAAGGCGGTTATAATTTTTAAGGTGTCAGGCCTGCCATTCTGGCACGTCAGGCATGTGCCTGTCATGACAGGCCTAGGCGGCGTGGTCCTGCCACCCTAGTGTCAGTAGGGTGGCCGGGTGACCACTAGGTCCTTTGTGTATATAATGGCTTGTGCCCTTGCTTGGTGTGTAGTAGGGGGTCTTGGAGTGTATCTTGGAGTGAGCCTTGAGAGAGTTGTGGGCAAGCCTTGTTTGTAAAGATAGAGTAAGGAACACTTTTAGAGAGAGAGATTGTAAGATATACACTTGAAATTATTTTTCTTTTTGTTTGAGCTTGTGTAGCTAACATACTTATAAACAATCCTTTTTATAGTGTATTTTTTGGTGGTTTTTTCCTTGGTTGAAGAAAGGTTTTCTACGTTAAAATCTCCCGTGTCTTCTCTCATTTTTCTATCTTTACTTTTCGCTGTCCGTCCGAGAGCTCTTCTTTGTGTTGCTATCTGAGTGTTTTGTCCGCTCGGTCACCGTGCCTTTCGTTTTTGTGTCAACAATTTTATCTTGAAGGATCTTAGTCGGATAGTAGATGATCTCACCCATGCTATCCTCAAGACTCTTGCTAATTTGGAAAGGCCTAATCGACCGTCCAACTTCATCCTCTTTAGGTTGATCTCCTTTAAGTTGAAAGCAATTATCTTGTATCCCAATGTAGGAAAGTGACTTAACCAAGTAGAATGCCAAGATCATATGGTTGTCTAATGGTGATTGCTGCACTAAATTTTTCTTCCACGCCATCAAAATCTTGCTTAATAGGAGTTGTATTCGTGCTGTTACCAAACATGATGAATCCTATGCCAACACTACTTGATAGATTCCTAAGGTTATTTTCTCTTATTTTCGTGATCATTTGGGTATTGTGTCAACTGGATACCTTTTGATTAAGGATAACCTACGACGATTTGTATGTAATAAGGTCCCATATGCTCTCTTTCCTTCCTTGATGGTTATCCCCTCGGCTAATGACATCCATGAGGTTATTTTCAACATTGATGACTCTAAAGCTCCTGGCTTGGATAGTTTTTTCTTTTTGGCTAAGTTCTTCAAATCTTCATAGGATATCATTGGAGAGTAGATTTCTTGTACTATTATGGACTTCTTTCTTCATAGCAAGCTTCTTAAGAAGATCAATGTCAGGCTTATTTCTCTCAATCCCTAAGTGAAGTCCCTTAGTAAGGTTTTTGATTTTCATCCAATCATTTGCTGTAATATTTTTATAAAGCCATCTCTGAAATTCTTGTTTGAAGACTTAAAGAGATTATGCCCTTGCTTGTGGACAACTCTCAAATGATCTTTATTAAAGGAAGGCACATTAGTGGCAATATTTTTACCCTACAAGTTCTTCACAAATATTACATTAAGCAGGGCTTTCTCATTGTGCTCTCAAAGTTTTTCTTATGAAGTTTTTTGATTCCGTTGAATAGGATTTTATTTTTGCTACATTTCGATTTATGGGATTTCCTTTTATTTTTGCGAATTAGATCAAGGATTGTATTTCCACTTCTTTCCCTATATCCATTAATAGTGAGGTTGTGGGCTTCTTCAAGGATTGTAAGGTGCTTTGTTAGGGAGAATCTATCCTTATATTTTCTTTATTTGTATGGAAGTCTTTCACGACATTATTATCTATCATATCACTCACAACCCCAACTTCACCTATCATTTGAAATGCAATTTAACTAAGACGGCCACGCTTGCTTTTGTAGATAATATATTCCTCTTCTAGCTTGCTCTGATTGTTCCTCAATGAATATTCTAATAAAATCTCTTCATGTTTTCTCTACTCTTTCTTGGCCCAATCCTAATGAATCTAAGAGTAAATTCATCCTTTGTTTAGACAATCCTGATTATGTAAATCTCATTCGCATTGTTATTAGTTTTAAGCATGGCTGCATTCCTATCAAGTATTTTGGTGCTCTGCTGATTTTGTCTAGATTATCTCATTTGGACTATTGTGTGCTTATCGACCTTGTTTCCCCTTGTATTAGTTCATGGAGTCTTAATCCACATAATTTTCAAAACTCATCAATCTTTCTTGTAGCACGCCTAGCATTCAAGTGTGGCCTCACCTTTTAACCTTATAAATTGACACAATTATTTCACAAGATTTAATATCTAAGTCATAAAGCCTACCGAGAATACATCCATTAAGAATTATCCTTAATAATACATATCCAAGCCCATAGATACATCAATCTACTTCAAGTTAGGCCCTGACATTCGAGCGTGATATCCCACATTGATTACACATAGAGTCAATCAACCTATAAATTCATAGATCTATACAGATTAAGTATTAAAATAACAATATTAAAAAATCTCCACACTAGAGTTCTTATTAATATAAGTCAATAACAATTATATAAAGTATCAAACAAAAAATCGATAAGATTTATGTAAGAAATAAGTGAATTTGGCCATTAGCATATTGGCATTCCAATGTTGTATAAATGCTTGTTAAATCATAGTGTAGCATTTGAGTATGGGCTTAAAAACCTATCAATACCAGGTAAAAGTTGATATAAAATAATTAAAATACTGATGAAATTTAACATGTATATTCTACATCACGTAGTCTATCATATCTTGCCATTAGAACAGATTAACTAGGGATGGAAGGCATGGCTTTAGAATAACAAGAAAAACGAAGAACTTTCAAGAGAAGGCATTCTTCCACTTGCTTTAGGATGTGTGCATAGCAGCTCTCAGCCTCGGACATTTGCCAAAGACTATTCTACATATTGATCTCCAAAGACATCTCCACAAGGCTTGGCTCCAAAGGATGGGAAGGCTAGGAGTAGAAGGGTTTTGCTATATTTCTCCTTCTCTGTCTTTGTCTTCGTGTGGCCGACTATCTCCTTCTCCCTCTCGAGTGGCTGACTCACAATTGATATCAAAAGGATTCGATGGGATGGCTAGGGTTGATGTATATAGAGAGGGGAATAAACTAGGGTTTTCTTTGAAAATGGGTGTGGGGGAGGCGCCTCAAGGGGATTTAATGAGCTCGTCTTCACTTTTTCCTTTTTCTTTTGATTAAGGTAACCAATTATTGATAGTGAGGGAGAGGGGAATGGTAGCCGATAAGAGGGAGCAAGAGGGCCGCGCCTCATAAGGTGAAGTTAGGATTTAGAATGGCAATTTAGGGTTTTTAATGAATTGTGATAGTTTAAGATATTTTTATTAATTTTTAGTATGCTAATGAGTTTGTTTCGTAATCCTAATTATAAATATAAGTGTAATCTGACATTATAATGAATCATAACTTATGATGTAAGATACTGAAGATAATTTTATTATTTACCGAATAAATTATCAAAATATTATTTGAAAGTATTTACAAATTCATTTGTTCAGAATCTTTATAAGATCAGTCCATACTTATCTGTAAATTATTAGCCTCATAAGATTTAATTTTTTATTATTTTTATAATTAAAGACCTTAACCAATTAAAAATTTAATTAATCTAAGTTAAAAATACAGGGATGTCACAATTAGTGTTAGTCCAATATTGCTCATAATGCCCTCTACACATTCATTCGTGGTTAGTTGGATTTCCTACTTGATCGGAACCGCAATGACTATTTTTCTTGGACCTTGAACTTCATAATATCATTTCAGTTAAATCAGCCTAGCGTGTGTTTCAACAGGGCTCTCCTGTAGTCCCGTGGGCTTCCCTCACCTAGGGAAAAGATGCTATCCTGTGTCAAAAATGTATTCCCTTTTTTGCCATTTGATGTAGGCTTTCAATGCTTGATAGGCTTCCTTTTACCGCACATGCTCTCTATTTCTTTTGTAGGTCGACTGTTTTGTTTTTTCTAGTAAGTAAATTATAGGTTGACTCTGATATGTACAATCATCCTTTCTTTTCGTATAATGTCACCAACTTTATTTAAAGAGATATTTGTAATAGATTAGGCTCTCGGAGCCTAATCCTGATTAGAAGACAATTTATCTTTCAGTATCTCACCTTTAAAACGGTAAGTGTAATCTCTATTCAAGTGTCATATCATACTTACTACTACTGTATATTATATTTAAAAAGTACAGAATAAAACTAATTTTGACAGTTTTATAATTTTTCCTAGAAAGCAAATCATCAATATTATCTTGGATTTTCTGGTGGGTAATTGTCCCTTTTGCCTAACCATCTTTCTCATCTGGTCAGCTCAATTTGAGATGTTGGGGGCTGGACCTCATCTTGTAATGTTTTTCTTTCGCTTTTCTTATGGTTTATGAGATATTGAGCGGTATAATTTTGTAATTTTAGATATGTGGTCCTGATTGGTTTCAGACACTTGCTTTGAATAAAATACAATCTATTATTTATGTAATTTACTTATTTATAAAAAAATATTTTTTAAATATTATATTTTATTATTTTTATATTATTTTTCTAATTGAATAGTATGTTATAAATCTTTTTTCTCATTGAAATATTATGAACAAAATTTAAATTTGATATTGTATTATTTCTCAATTAAAAATAATTTTTCACTTAGAATATTATTTTATATTTCTTTTTTTATATATTATTAGTATATTTGTTTCACTATTTTGAAAATGTTTGAGATATTGTTTTTACTATATTAATATCACTGTTTATTTACTTTGATTTTTCACATTATATATCAAATTAAACAAATGATTTCTTAGACAAACAAGGTTAATACCACAACCCGTATAAACTATTCAAATCATTCCAACTCGCCTATTTATGATTTGGACAGTTGCTTCAACTTACGGCTTGGTTTTATTTTGTAAGGTTCTAAACCATGATATGCAATTTGATTATTGATTAATCTCTAATTCACACCAAATGCAATCTTGTTCACCCATAATTAGGACATGCCATTTGAGCTCAGAGTATTGTACTTTAATCAGCTTTCTTCTTTTCTTTTTTGTCGAATTTGATGATATGTCATGGATTTAGTGACAGGGCTTCATCTTTTTGTACATTTATTTTCTTAATATCATCTTTTATAACTTGTCAAAACCAAAAAAGAAAAAGGGTGGTAGGGGAAAGAGGTGGCTGACGATGGCGGTGCAGCGGTGGGTTGTGGGGCTGTCGGGATCTTTTTCTTTTCCAATTTCTTCAGTATTTTTTTTGTTTTTCATTGGAATTATTGTGTGTTTTTAATTTTTTTAATATCCCTCTTTTGGTTTTTTTTTTTTCTTTTCTAGGAGTGCTGGTATAGGATTGTTGGGTCCTAAGCATGTCCGCCAAGAAAATAGCTGATTTGGTCGGAGAATGATGGAAGATTGTGAAAATTGAAAAGGGCTGAAGACTATGTTTTGCCTTTAAAAAAGGTTGAGGATAGATCTACATAATTTAGAAAGTTAGAGCATAATTAATGTGATATAATGACCCAAAATTAATTAATAATATAGTAAGTTGTTACAATTGAATTTTACAAGAATAACTATAATTTTTCAGTGTGATGGGTTTGGCAGTGTCATGGGCCCACACGGTTCCAAGTCCAACCGACAACGCAACAAGGAGCTCAACAAGTAATGAGCTAAATCTTAGCAATGAGTTCAATCAGACCCAAGCCAAAGTGGTGATCAAAGTGAAGCCCAAGGAGTAAAGTGTCAAAGGGGATAAACGTCCGCAGCCCAACTGATGACGCAATCAAAAGGACTAATCTGAAAGGGCCCTCGGTAGGCAGCTAATAGAACGATCAGAGTATGCGTATGCAAAGCGCTACTTGAAACCACCTGACGATTGGACCAGGGAACCACTCACAGCCTCCTCACTATAGCAAGACGATATCTGACGAGGTGGTTCCCATCAATAACCTAATGGCTGGCAAATTCTGGTGGAACACCTGTCCCAAACCTTACTGCCAGACCTTCACCCCCAAAGTATTACAAAAACTCCTCACCATGGTTAGTCAAAAGGGGGAGAGGGGGGGAGTAATGACGTCCTCCTAAAAACAACTCTTAAGGGGGAGCAACTCCCGATAGAGGGCAACTCTCAATGAAAAAATCATCCACGTATGAGACTTAAGAGCCAAGAAAGAACCAAGCTCTCTTTCCCAGTACAGCTCTTTCTCACTCATAATGAACCACTCCATGTCAAGTATATCCCTAGTGAGCTACTCCCTACCAAGTACATCTACAATGAGCCATTCCCTATTAAGTGTATCCATAGTGAATCACTCCCTGTCGAGTGCATCCATAGTGAGCCACTTCTTACCGAGTGCATCCATAGTAAGCCACTCACCGAGTGCATCCACAGTGAGCCACTTCCTACCGAGTGTATCCATAGTGAGCCACTTACTGAGTGCATCCACAATGAGCCACTCCCTACTGAGTGTATCTATAGTAAGCCACTCTCTACTGAATGTATCCATAGTGAGCCACTCGTCGAGTGCATCCACAGTGAGCTACTCCCTATCGAGTGTATCCATAGTGAGCAACTCCCTACCGAGTGCTCCATAGTGAGCCACTCACCGAATGCAACCCTAGTGAGCCACCGACCGTGTGCAACCCTAGTGAGCCACCGACCGTATGCAACTAGAAAGGAGCCCAGACCTCCTTTCTCTCGAAGCCACCTCCATCAGGTATACCATTAGGAGTCCAATCCTCATTCCCCTCCAAGTCGCTCCCCTATCGGGAACACAAATAGGAGCTAATCCTCCTCTCACATCCCCATTCACATGTAATTCTGTATCATTTAGAATCCTCATTATATTTTTCTATTTTTTGAAAATAATTTCTGATTTGAGCGTCGAATGATAAATTGGGAAGTCAATCTAGTCAATCATCTGATTTC
The DNA here is from genome assembly GCA_033239525.1 of Nepenthes gracilis. Lineage (NCBI taxonomy): Eukaryota > Viridiplantae > Streptophyta > Magnoliopsida > Caryophyllales > Nepenthaceae > Nepenthes > Nepenthes gracilis. The sequence continues at coordinate 11,058,791 of BSYO01000010.1, read as the reverse complement.
TTATTTGTAATTTATGGTGTGCAGATCATAGATTAACAGCGATAGAAATCATACCCGCTCTAATTCGACCCGCAGTGAAAGATCGAATGACTCCTGAATTTGTACCACAACCCGAAAATCAGAGACGTATCATTGGCGCCGCTAGTACCCATGGGAAGTTCCAGCTCACTGCCTAGGCACATGGAAAGAGACCGAGGCAAGATTAGCGTTGCCATTGTGGTGACTAGCCGCCCATTAGCTGCGGAAAGGTTCTCCATGAAGTCCGACACCACAGGTGGACGTTCATCTGATTCTACCAACCTTACCGAATCAGTCGAAGGCCAGGACCCCCTCAGCAACTTGAAGGTCGTGTCCTCCCCACAAGTGGGAGGACCAGAGGGAGCATGACTGTGTAGAATCGAGGAATGCACTAAGAAACCACCAGGTCTCCTCCATGCTGCGACCTCGTCTCAATAAGGAAAAGATGGTCCAACCTCAAAGTCAAGAGTCTTTGGTCAATCTGCGGCCCCGGATGGATGAGGTGCCCAAGGGGCAACCAAGATCCAATCGAGATGCATAACAAACCATTGATAACGGGTCTCACAAAGTTGGGACTCGAGGACACTACCCCCATAGTCTAAGTTGGGAGGCCCCACCTCAAGGAGAGGAGAGACAACCGCCGAGACAGCCATCAAACACTGACTTCCCCTTCAAAGAGGGAAGGGCCATACATCGTCTCGACGATTCTCCAACCTAACGCATGAGAGTTGCGTGCTCGGGGTGACAACTGGTCCCACATATCAAGTCCAAGTATGCTGAGCAAGCATCACAAAGCGTGCTTGTAATGTGTGCCATGTTTGGATCAATAAAATAGTTGTTATATTCATCTTATGCATGTTTGCATGAATGCTTGCATAACATTGAATAAAATCTAATGACCTTGGTTGTCCCTAAGTAGGGCGCGTTGTGGCTCGCTTATAAAACCAACCTACAAGTGGTTAGAAAATTCCGGCTTAGGCAACCGAGAGGCCCAAAGCGGTCAAAATCACACGACTTTGGGGCTCAATAACCTGGCTTCCATCCCCCCATCAAGTAGCCGTCAAAACCTTAAGGGGCATCTCCAAGCATGCATGTGACGATTCCAGACTGGACGAGCACAATCAGCCAACATGGTCGGCTGGTTAGGCTTAGATGCTTGCAAGTAATGATGTCCTCCTGACAAGAAAGAAAACCAAAGTAGCAACATGCATGCAATGACCTATGACTCCACCAGAGTCCGGTGACTATGGTCTAAAAACCTATCACCTTGAGTAAGGCTCACCCATTGTTGTGTTACAACATGAGCATAAGAGGGCCAAGGCGCCCAAGAAAAAAGAAGGCAAGAATCACCATAGGAAATATCAAAGCTACCAACTTTCCCTAAACACACAAGGAAGACCACCTATCCAAGACGAAGAAGTTGCAAACCAGTCTAGAGAAAGACCGATAACTCACCCGGGGGCTCCATCAGGACGAGACAAGAGTTAGGCAACCCTCATGATGAAACTCTTCGACTTTGACATCCATTAACACCAACACCTATTAGAAGAGGAACGGTAGTTAGAAGGTCTGGTATGCCTAGTCGGATTGCCAATCGAAGGAGATAGAAACCAACGTGACGCCAATGCCCTTTTTCGAGCAGGTGCTGAAGAAGGCGCCTTGCTGGTCCCTGCGGGTCCGATGATTCCTTTGGCCCCAAAAGGCCTTTGACGCCGAGAGCTCAAAGTGGGATCCCATGACAGTCCTAGCTGCGATATCCAACTCTCCACTTGGGCCACAATAGCCCACACAGTTCAGATAATGGTAGTTAGGCAACAAAATGACTATGCCACGACTGACCGTGCCTGACGTACAATGATGGTCGAAGTGAAGTTGGGAAGAAGAGCTCGACACACCGGGAAAGCAAAATAATGACAATCAGCATCCTTAGATCCTTTTATTAAAAATTACAGCTATACAATGGTGATGTCCAGCGGACTCAAAACAAAACAGGAGAATAACATACTCCTATAGGCTATTTGGGACCATGACCCCTCAAAGGGTGTGGTCCCACCTCCGAAAAAATAATAACAACCTCTTGGTGTCTGGCTCCAACATTCCTCGTGTCAGGGTAACTGACGGGGAAGTCTAGAGCGGCCTAAGAGACCATGCGTCGGCTAAAACAAACGTTTTCCTGAAATCACCCTCTCAGCAAAGGGGCCACCTCCTCTGAATAGAATCTAGACACCAGGTCCCTCTCCCGCTCGGCACACACACCTATCAGGTCAATGAGTCGTAGCTGCTTCATCTAGGACTCGTCCTCAAGCATAGTGATCCAGGCCAGGGCCTGAGCATGGGCATCCGAGAGATTTTCTACTCTAACCTCGGACTCGAACAAAGAATGATCAAGGTAGTTAGCTCGATCCTAACTTTGAAGCGCCATGCCAATAGTATCATTGATCCTTCGTTTCATCTCCTCTTTGTTGACACGGTCACACAAAAGGCAGGCGACCTCCTGCTCTAGAGAGCGGACGTTCTCTTCAAGCCTATGGAGCACCCGCTATAACAACCAAAGAGAAGAACCGGTCAATTAGGTGAAAGAGCCATTAAGAAGCACAACCACAGAAAGCAAAAAATCTTACCTTACGATCAAAAGGATGAGAGGATCCGATGGATTCAAGGTTATGGGGCCCCTTTACGACCTCTTGATGCTCCGAAGCTCGAGCAATAAGGAAAAACTTAGCACCACCAGCAACAGTGTTCTCTGAAAGAGTAGCCCCCATCTCCTCTGATGATTGGTCGTCATCGCTTCTCCCCTCTGTCAAAAGCATAGAGGCGGAGGATGGTGGCACCTCCGACGAGGATGCAACAAGAATGGGGAGGCCTGACAGTATCATGGTGAGCCATCTATGAAAGTGTTAGGAAGATGGTAGAGTAATGCTAAATGGAATGCTCTTAGAGAAAGAAGCAAAGGCACACACCAAACGAAAAGAACGGCGAGGAGAAGGGATTGATGCAATGCTTATATAGCTAGTTCCTAGAGAGTCGAAGGGCCTTGTCGCCATAATGGCTGCGATACGTGTCCTCACCGTAGCACACCACAACACGTCTTTTTCCATGCGTCATTGTGAGCCATTATGGTAGTTGTCACATCTCCTCCGCAATCGAAGCGCTTAGACACTCTAGTTGATGTGACAACTTTGTGACCCCCAAAAGAGGCTCCCAGACGGGCCAGTCTTGACTCACCGACTAGTAGGTGACAGTTCTCGGAGGCATCATAGAGAGAATGCCATGAAACAGATGACCTTGAACATGGGCATACCAGCACCTCCTTGGCCAAGTGCTTAGACGAGGGGCCGAGGGCCGGATTAAGATCAATGCATCTAGAGCTCCTCTCATCATGACAGCTGAGACCAAAGCCACGAAGAATGGAAGAACGAAGAACTCCCACCAGTCAGCGACGGTGCATGAGCTGCTCAATAGGGGCGGTCCCAAACCTTCTAGACACAAAAACCCAAAGCCTTTGAGAAGGTTACTCACCAGCAGAGGTCAATGCGAAGCGTCGCAAGCCAGCCAAATCCCTACCCTCAATTTTCCCCAGTGTCAGGCATGCGGTTGATGAGTTAGCTAGTCATGGACAACTACTCCAGGGCCTGTCTCCAAGTGACATGGTCTGATCCAGAGCCTTTCGAGAACTCTTGGGAACCCGACTCTTTCCCGAACAACATGGCTGATGGAGCCAACCTGCTATAGACCCAAAGTAACCTCGAGTGTGACAATGCTTGACTAGCCACCCATTGTCCCGAAGGCAGTACTCACTCGTAAGACGCAAGCTGTTTCATCGTCTCTACTTGCACAGCAACCTCAGTGCACCGCACCTTGAATGCCATTGGCGGATCGTCCCTAGCATGGCAACCATGGGGCCTATCCAATCAGCCGGCCCCTATCTAAGCATCAAGGCATACTGCCACACATCGGATCCCCACAAAATTGAATTAATAAGCCGATGGATTACCAGTAAGTCACAATGCACAAAAGCCATGCAATAAAGTTGAAAGTCAAGAGACAAAATGTAAGAGAAATAGCAAAGTTTCAGTCATTAATTTCCTTTACAACACACAAAACTTATATCAGGACATACACAAAAAAGGAAACATTTGGGGCAGATACCTAGCGGTGTTAGGGTGTAAAATCGGTTCTAGTAGGACAGTAATAACTAAAGTATCCAATAACTATTCGTTACTTATCAACTCCTAGATCAGGGGTCGACCGCCACACCATTTGAAAAGGATGCCATTCCTGGACAAAGGGAGGGGCGCGATACTACCACCATCATAAGAAAGGCCTCCCTATAGAAGATCCTCTGCTGAAGCCGACCTTAGCCTATGAGGGTATGACCCGACCTATAACAACAATGATGGTTCGACCATGGCAAAATTCCAAAAGTGCCCCCTCTAGCAACCTCCCTAAGCAACCCTCTAATAGAAGGAACCGAAGACCAAATCCTTTCCGACAAGTTGAGGTGGCGTAGTAGAATACTTGTGCCTTAGAGTTCCTTCAAAGTCTTCACCGTTGGACAGCCACATGGAGGAGGACTATGGAAGTGGCCAGAAAACTAAGCCATCCCCATCACAACAAGGAAACAACCCTAGAAGGGACATAATGGCAAGCTCCAACCATAGCTTCCAGCCTCCCAAGTCTTTTACCAACCTTGAATGGCCGCAACGGGGATTCCAGACAAGCTCTGAGCACAACTTTCAACCCCAAAGGATGCGCGCAAGTCTTCCACCATGGCGGCTTGGGACTCTCTCCTTGCTCGATCGTTCACATCATTGGATCAAGGGAAAGGTAATTTATGGCATGGAGCAAAGAGAGCACCCATATTTATACTCAGAGTAAAGATCAACGGAGCCATTAATTTGAAGGGCCATGTCCGTAGCGCCATCAGCAGAAGGTCAGCTCTAGGCCTCGAGGCTACCCTAGAATCTTTCACAGAAAGACTTAGTTCAGTTGACGCTTTGCATGGAAAGGCGTAGGAGACACCAAAGGGGAAAGCCTCGAAAGGAGGCATTTTGGAAAGAAGCATACAAGCTGGCCTGCACTGAGACGTTCCATCATTGTATATACCAAAAACTGGCAAAGTATAGTTTCCCAATATTGGGGGGCTAATGATGGGTCTAGTAGCATCATGGGCTAATATAGTTCCAAGCCCAACCAACAGCACGACAAGGGGCCCAACAAGCAACGGGCAAAGCCTTAGTAAAGAGTTCAATCCAGCTTAGATCAAAGTGGTGATTAGAATGAGGCCCAAGGAGTGAAGTGTCAAAGGAGATAAGTGTCAACGGCCCAACCGACGATGCAGCCAAATGGATTAATTCAAAGGGGGTTATAAATAATGAGTTTGAGGTTCTTGTGATCAGCCATTCAAAACAACCATGTGAATAAACGGTTGTAATGCAACTCTCATCGCACCTTATTTCATGTAAGAGAAAATACAATGAGAAAATATGTGGCAACCTAGCCCATGATTGCTTGGATTTGACACCACGAAAACCATCAATATCAAAAACATTATCCATATCATAATATAAATGATAAATTATGATCTCTCAAGTCAATAATTTAGATACATCTAAATTTTAATGGGATAAATATAGCCCTAAAATCTATCATCACAAAATAAATGGTATTTCAATGTATCTCTTCAACAAAAAAAGAAAAACATATCCAACTAAGCTCTAAAGAATGCTCAATCTATAGGCCTTCCTCCATCTCTTGGATCAACTATCGCTATCACTTGTACTACTCTAGAAGAAAAAAAAATAAGAATGAGCCAAATATCTAATAAATAATTTTAACTAAAGTTAACAATAGTAAAAATCAAGCGATCTATAAAACTCATTTGTTAGTACAAATTTCAAATACATGATAAGATACAATATATGTAGAAAGTAATAAGTATTCCTAGTTAATAATAAAGCAACAACATGACAACAATTAATAGGTCTATAAGAAAACCTCAATGAATGATGCTAACAAATTACGCCCATGATATCAATTTTATGAACAATATTGATATCTTGAAGGATACCTACTGAATTCTAACAAATTTCAATAAATATCATGAGATCTTAAAATATCTAAGATATTAAAGCCCTCCCTTGGATTTTTTGAAAATCCTAGTCAATGTAAGGTTACAACAATATAAGGTAACAACAGATTTTTGTGATTTTATTCTAATATTATAAGCAAAGGTAGCTTTTTACATCCTTGTTGGCTAGGTAAGCATTTTGAGGTTACCAACATTTATGGTAAGCAACTTTTCTTATAATTCTCCAAGAGTTTATACCTATAGCATATTCCTTAATAGCCTATGATACTCTCCGTTTATGATATCTCGGATATCAGCTCATATAATAGTTAAAAAGTTATAAATATCACATCTCAAAATTAATCGATTTCTACCAATAAAAATATAATAGATATTAAAAAATTATAGATTATGCTAGAGTCTCATAGAATCTTTTTACTTAAATACCTTAGAATTTTTATACGCTATTATTTATTTAGTTATAAAATGCTAAAGAATATACTCATATAAATCGAGGGGTAATGCTAACAAATAAAGAGAATAAGAAAATTGAGAAAATCAATATGAGTACTTAAGTACCCCATATAATCAATTCTCAATAAGGCTCACAAAAATCCTCCAAATAATAAGGCCAACCTTAGGGTTTCTCTTTTCATACCATTCATTCTCAACATATAGAGTGACAATTCACTAACATATTTAAACTCACACTATACTTAGCTACACTAAACGGCCTATTAGAGGGTATAAAGTCTCATCTTCTAACTACTCATATTTTTTGCCGAGGCTAAGAAAATTCCTAAAATTTTGACCCAAGTCACAACTTTTCATTCAAGTTATCTTATACATGGCATTAAGGATACAGCCACCATATACATGGCCTACCCCATGAACACACTATTTTATTAGCATGTGGTCAATCATTCATTAGGAAAAATCATAGATCTATGATATATCAACATACAACTACTTCTAAAATATATTTTTATTCTTATAACTCCACAGTAGGCACACAGCCACCTTGAAGTTTTTCACAAAATGAATATCTCCATCATATAACCTATCATTTAATAAGGAAAGCTATAGATCTATTATAAATTATCATACAATTTATACACATATATTATTAGCCCTTCTTAGTCTTTATCGTACCCACAGCCACCTAGAGTTTATGCATACTACTTTTAAATTTCTGCTACTTTATTGTTCTAGTCCAAAACTATGGATCTAAAATGATCTATTAAGTATAATAATATTTCTACATAGAGTTATCAATCTCCACTATTAGCTTTAAAAATCCAAACCCCCCTAAAATATCATGATTATGCTACTAAAGCATACAAAATGAGGAATTCAACATTACAGGATATTATTTTAGTAAGATATTTTGCATGTCATTTTTCAACCATTAATTGACTGTTTATTTGTCCATCACTAAATTGAGATATATACTGAAAATATGGAGGATAGGAGAACCGAATTTCTCAAAGAACATATGAGAATTATTTAATAGAAATCAAGAATTATACTAAAAGGTCATGAAGATCACTTGCTTTAGGATGTTTATTTAAAATATCTCCCACGGTGGTGGTAGCAATGCTTTTTAATTCTTTGCTATATTTGTCCTATATATTTTGACATTCTCTTTTTCGATAATTGCCATTTTTTTTTCATGAAAGAAACTAAGATTGCGACATATATTAGTAGTCTTTTTGTTGCTTAGCCGATTATTAAGGGAAAAGAATATGAGATTTAAATAACTTAAGTGGTATTTGCCTTATTTAATTTTCCATAGTGGGCAATGATAAGATCTTGCCTGATTCTTTACGTGCCAAGGACAATGGAGCCGTGCTAAGAAATCAGATGTCTGCCAATAAGTTATAAATTAAAAAATAATAATAATTAAAAATAAAGATATGATAAGATTGCAATCAAAATTGCTAACAGTTGTCAAAACATTAAAATTGGGGTTCCTTGATAACTTCAACAACTATATATATATATATATATATATATATATATATATATTAGATGTAACTTATTGTTATTTTGAATTTATAATTAACTATTAAAAATATTCTCATTTTTTTCTTTTAAAACTAATTGATTCTCAATTTTTATTTTCTAAATTTCATAATTAAATGATTTTGAGACCAGAAATAGTTAATTTTCGTCCAAATATTTTATAAAATCTCCTAAATTGAGATTTGTTTTATGTCTTTTTTTTATACTCGCAATATAGAAATGATAATATTGGACTTGGAATATAGTCAATTTGACTTTTTTAGATAAAATAAAATAAATTCTAAAACAAGAATATTACATAAAAAACGATTAAAAAATTAATAATAGGATTGTATACTTTAATTAATAAATTATTTTAAACTGTATTTAAAATACATAAATTTGGTAATTATTTTGATATAATAAAATTTATCCCAAAAAATTTTAATTGTGAGATAAAATGGGTAATATTTTTTAATTTGTAATTTTTTGTCTGATTCGATGGATTTATTTACATTGGTAAAACATTAATTTTGTAATTTGTTAGCCTCAATTTTTGGATGTTAAGCATGTATTTATTTTTGCGCCTATTCAATCAGTAAATCTTTCTCGATATTAGATGTGAAATTCCCGAACTAAAAGTAACTAAAGTGTGAAATGGAGAATTGGGCTCCATTGATTATGTGAACCACCGGCTCTTACCCTAGAGGATAGCTTTGAGAGATGGAGTTTAATGTTTAAAGCTCCTATTCAGGTGTGATCATCGGCTGAAGGGAAAATGACTTAGGGAGGTGGAAGAATGAACTCGAAAAATCTAGAGGTGAAAAGTGTGTTTGGCCATTTTAAAGGGAAGGCTTTAAGAAATGGAGGATTACCATGTTTGTGCAAGAGTGAAGGCTTGGTTATGCAAAAGAAGGAAGGCTTTAAGTCAAAGGGGAAATATCAAGAAGGACTAAGTTCTTACAGAAAAAGAAGGGACACGAAAAGAAGGAGTTTCAAGTATCAAAACTCTGAAAAGAAAGGTAAGTGACTTTGTAGAGATGAAGGATTGAGTTTCATTAACAATCCATATTTCTAAATGCATCTGGCGAAAGGAGTGAACAATGCATCTTATCAGGAAACTTTAAGAAATGTAATTTAAAGTTTTATTGAGACCTTTTATATTCCAAATTTTCTAGAAATTTGATTTGCAGTGTACCATTTGGATATTCCTTTACATTTTCGGACTCATTATTCGATTTATCTTATAAGAGCAACTTGGTCTTTAGAGATAAAGAACTATGACATATCTTTCAAAAGATTGATAAATGTACTTAGTACTCTAGATTTTCTTGGAGACAGTTTAAAGGAAAGCAGACCAACAAGACTAAGAAAAATGCCAAAAGGAGATGGAGGATTGAGATGACACGATATATATGTATCTTTACTTGCTTCATAATAAGCCTTGGATGCTTTTAAATTGTTTAAATGGGACAACTTTCAAAAGTGAGATGGAGGATTAAGCTAGATATATCAAGATGGACAAATGCCTGGTCCATTTGCAAAGTTTCTTCAAGAAATGGGCGTCTAATTCGGACCAAAAAAGATCAACTTATTGGAGAGTTGGATGCTTAGTAACTCGAACTTCCAAAATCTTTGTGGAGTGAAGCTCTTAAACGACGGTGCTAAACCGGGTCCTAACAAAAGCTGTTCCCAAAACTCCTTTTGAGTTATGGAAAGCTAGGCAACATGTACGCATATGGGGATGCCCATCCAAAGTAAGAGTTTATAAAATGGAGAATTGGACCCAAGGACCATAAGTGGGCATTTCATTGGATATCTTTACCGAGTACTCTTGGCTAGGGGGAATCAATTAAAATTGAGAATTAAAAGATGAAGAGATGAAGGATTGAACTCCACGCCGATTGTGTGTTTGAACAACTAATCAATGTTATTCCACAAAATGTTGATTCTATTCCAAAGTTGACCATGTGGCTTTAAAAGATGGAGGAATGAGCTCCTATAGGTATGCTCGATTGGGAAACGGTTTAAAGAGATGGAGAATTGAACTTTGCTCAATGTGTTTGCCTAAAGGGGAGAAAGTCATAGGGTGTAAACTTTGAGAAATAAGGCAAGATTAAACTCTTCTCCGTATCTAAAAAGGACTCTCTTCGTATAATTTTAATTTTGATAAAGAACAAATGGATGACTTAGAGTTTACATGAAACAGAAGATTTGATGGTGAGCAATTGGTGTGCAAATTAAAGAAGTCCATATATGGATCAAAACAAGCATCGCTCAATGGTATTTGAAAGATGAAATTATCTCTTCATTCGGTTTTGAGAGATGAAAGACTAAGCTCTATTTTAGTGCGTATGAGGTGAAACAATTTCTCTCTAAAAATTTTGAAATGAAGGATAGGGTGATGCATCAACTTTGGCATAAAGATAAAAGATTAAGACCTATATCAATAAGGTTTTGAGTGATGAAAGATTATTGACCACCCATTGTGAATGGTGGCTTAATGCCGAAAAATGAGATAAAGATTCCGTAGTTGGAAGTTTGATGCCCATTTGCGATTGGAATGTTGGGAAGATTTCGAGTAATCCGGGGAGTGCACCCGGCCAAAGGTCAAGGTACCAAAGATTTTGAGAGACCGGGCGGATTACGCTCCACTGTTGATTCTCGTAAATTTTACTCGACCATGGAGTACAAAGCAAACTTTTTGAAGATGGAGGATTGAGTTCTAGGCTTAGAGTGGTGATTCCATCTCAAGGCCATTAAAGATATTTTTGCGATAATTCAGGGGGCTAAAAATAACTTCGGTTTTTAGCCATAAAGGAGCGCATTAAAGGAAAGGAAATTGCTATAAGCTCCACTGAATTGATGATCGCCGAGCATGCCACCATTAAACTCTTATTCGACTACTAGTGGAGACAATGATATTAAAAATTCCTATTTTATTGCCTTGCTAGAGTGAATGGACAAAGAATAAACATAGGGTTTATTCATAAAATAAAGTTTAGGATGACTTGGGAAATTAATATAATGACGTGGAAGATATTACTCATTATTGAGACTTATCGCCATCATATATTCAAATCTTAAAGTTTGAAAAATTGATGATCTTAGTTATCACATCAAGTTAAATATGGACCAAGTGGGAGAATGTGAGCGCCCAATTAATCGACCTGGCCCATGAGCCGATCGAGCGAGCCAAACATGAGCACGGATCGGAGTGTTGTTCTAAAATTTGAGGATGTATGTGTCCCGAAATAGCCCTTGAGCTAACTAAGAAAAGAGAGGGAGAGTATATCAAGCACTACACCATCTGGATGCTTGGGCGTAGTTCAAATGGCCGGAGGTATACTTAATCGATTTTAAATTCCGCATTTATGGTTGTTTTAGCCACATAAATATCTAACAATACATACATCATTTTTTTCATAACTTATTGTTATTTTGGAATTAAATCCTACTTGATTCTCAATTTTTATTTTCTAAATTTCATAATTAAATGATTTTCCAGAATTAGAGATTCGTCCAAATATTTATAGAGATTTGTTTTATGTCTTTTTTATACTAGTAAAGTTATTTCGCAATATATAAATGATAATATTGGAGTTGGAATATAGTCAATTTGACTTTTTAGATAAAATAAAATAAATTCTAAAACAAGAATATTACATAAAACGTAAAAATTAATAATACTGCATACGCAAACTGTACTAAAAACTTTGCCCCAAAAATTTTAAGCGAGATGAGTAATAGTTTTTATGGAGGATTTGGTAATCACGGGTGCCTACGGAGGATAGCTTTGAGATGGACTATTGAGCTCCTATAGGTGTGCTTGGCTGGAAAATGACTTAGAGAGGTGGAAGAATTGCAAGTAGGCTTTTCTTTCCCATGGAGCTTGTTAGAGAGATATGGCAATTTTTATTTAAGAAAAAAGATTTGTTGAATCATAAAGAACTATTGTCATCCACCGAGTATGCCTAGCAATGGGACAACTTTGAAAGTGATCTAACTAAAGAAACTTCGGGCTCTAATATTTTGAGAATATTTGTAAGAGATGAAGGTTGTATCTGACCAAGGGTGGCTTTAAAAGATGGAGGAATGAGCTCCTATAGATGGTTATGGGAAACGGTTTAAAGAGATGGAGAATTGAACTTTCGTTTGCATACTCATTAAACTTTGAGGTGTTCGACTTAGAGAGAAAAAGATTTAATTCTATTGATGAGTTAGAGGATTTTAGAGATGAAAGACTAACCACTAAACTGCCAACTTTGAGAGATAAAAGATTGCTTTGAGCATATTTGAAAGGGGTGACCTCGCTCCACTAAGTGTGCCCAACCATGGGACGATTTTGAAAGATGGAGGATTGAGGGTAGGCTACTTCAAGGGATGGAGGTCATGCTCCACCGAGGGCGGCCTTTGCATTGGGCTTGGAGAAATCCCTAGGCGGTGTGAGATTTCAAAGCCGACAAACCGCCATGAGCTCGGATGCGTCAAGTGTTCTAAAATTTGAGGATGTATGTGTCCCAATCTAGATGCTTCTAGTTTCGTCATTTTCATGGAATCATATCCTACTTGGTTGGAAGGAGAGAAGCCCCTATTTTTCCTTAGAGATGAAGAGATATTTATAGAGATGGAGTCAGTTCAACCTTCAAGTTGACCCATTAGTTTTGATGTATTAATTTCTAAATCAAAATGATTAAGTAAATAATTAAGAATAATTGTAAGTTTGAGTGATGTTTCAAGTATTTGACAATTGTATTTGGTGATTGATGGGCATATGAGCAAAGCATTTGAAAGCTTATGTCGTGGGAGAGTATCTCCTGGGCCTTTGCATTACAGAAATACACGTCAAAAAAGTATATTCTTGTTCATTTATTTTGATGTATTTCTAAATCAAAATAATTAAGTAAATAATTGATAACAGTGATGTTTCAAGTATTTGACAAGAGGCATGTGTGTATATTCTTGTTCATTTAAATCAAGGCATGTGTGTAAATCAAAATTGTCCTTTATGCCTAATGGGTGCATTATCATGTCCTAAGCACAAAATATATAAATTTAAGATATTAAAAGATTTAACCAAATACTAGGATTTGACCATATAACAAATACTATTACATAAACTTATTTTAAATATACAAAGTCATAGGAAAAAATGATACACTCCAAATAAAAAACTGATCAATTGATGTAGCATAACTAAAATCAACTACAAATCCTATAACAATAAAAATGTCCTCAAATAACTAAAAGAAAGGTCCTCTATCTATAATCCTAAAAGAGTTTTCAATCTTGCTAATATTGAAGTTAACAAAATAAGGCAAAAGTAGGACTAATGCTTAGTAAAGTATACATATTTATATATATGTAGATATATATAAATAAATATGAGGGAGGACAAAGATAAACAAATACAAATGAGTCAAAAATAATGATATATCAATAAAAATGTGCAAAAAACATAATGACCAATAATTAGTAAAAATATTACTAAGGTCAAATATTACAGACCAAGGTATAAATATTCCCCATAGCACTGATTTGTATACCACTATTTAAGATCTATAGGGTATAATTATTTCCTATAAATAGAGTCAAATATTATTTTTCTAACTCATAAATTTATATTTGATATTTAATTTATAATTCATATATTAAAACGTATTTAAATATATATATTTTTTGTTTCTTTACAATAGTTATCATTTAGTTAAAATAAATTATTCTACAATAAATAATAAATATATAAGTTTTTTAGCAATGGAAACCAATAATCCTCACTAATCTCAAATTGTAATTTCTTGTTAAATATTTGTATAAAAATGACATGCAAGATTAAATATCAAAATATTTCAAGATTTTTTAATAAAATTTACAAAATGAGGCATCAGCCTTTAAAATATCAAGATTCCAAAATAAAATGAAGATACATGCAAAATAATATTAATGATGACAATAAGAAATCACATATATGTACAATTAAAAAAATTCAAAGAAATAATCTAACAATTTTAGCAACAAATGAAGAAAAGGATTTAAATACTCTTATCTTAACCCATATATTACCAAGATCTATCACAAAATTGCTTCAAAATCAACTTTAGTCACTTTCTCTCTTCGATTCTCTCTTTTTTTTTTTTTTTTTTGTAAGTAAGAAAATTATATTAAAATAAAAATTTTACAGAAATCTATACTCTATCTTCAAGTGTTTTGCCGACTTAAAGGTATAATATAGGCGTTAGAGCATCCCCCAAGCAACACTTTATCACAAGTAACATAAGTAAAGAAATTATGAGCAATGCATACAGTAATGCACCAAAATATTAAACGAAACATATGTGGAAGAAAACTAGGACTTCTACCAAAAGAAAACATATACTAACATGCACAAATTTCAAAAAAAAAAAACTACAAATGATATGACAACAAACACAGGTAAGTCAGATATCATAAAACAAAAACCCACGGACTATAGGCACCTCTTGGTTTACTATGAATCTTCCTCAGACTTATTTGCTGCCTCGGCCAAGTGAAGATCTTCGGACAACATTGAGACCACGTTTAGAAGGAACTCGTTGAAGCCAACCACTAACCTCGAACAAGTGCAAATGCAATACCCACGATCTTTTACTGCACTCCCAATGCCTACGAACAATAGACCCCGCACTCTATTTAAGAAATATATCCAAAAAAGGATCACGATCATTTTTTAATTTTTTTTATAATCAGGATGCTATACCATACTAGCTAGTTGCACCATATCGGCAAAAGCTTAAAACTGCCAAATAACCCAAACTGGTAAAAACATCATTTCGTGCAAAAGCACAAGACCGACAAAATGCACCCATATCGACAAAAAGACACATACTGGTATTTGAAAATACCGATATTTGATTCTCTCTCTTATTTTCTTTCTATTTCTCAATACCATCTCAAGTTATTACTTAATAAATCACTTATATAGGCAAATTAAAAACACAAGTGCCGATCATGCACTCATTAAGTGCAAAGACAAAACATATGCATGTAAGAGTGTCAATTATTCTACTAAGATACACATGAGCTTGTCCCTCCATACATGAGCACCATCCATTCTACTAAACTTTATGAGTGTACCTCTACCATGCACGAATATTACTTATTATGTTAAGCTACATTTAAGTGCTGCATATGTGTGGGTCAATCATCAGCCCACTCCACTCAAATACATAATTTTTTTTTCAAACACAATTATTTTCTACAATTATCTAGTAAAATTTAGTTCTAACATCATAATACAAAAGTTGAGATTGGGTGTTATAATTTTTCCATCTTTATAAAATTTCATCCTTAAAATTCATGTATTTTATTGAATAAATAATTGTGGGCAATTTTCTAGATTTCATCCTCTTGTTCCTATGTAACTTCCTCAAATGAATTATTTATTCATATCACCTTAACCAAAAAAATAATATTTATACAAAGTAATTTGTCACTTTACCTAAGGATTTGCATTAGTTGTTCAATATACAATAAATCTTTATGAATTTATAAGGGTTTATGGTCAATCATGCTCAATGGGTCATAGACATACTTATCAAGCCTTAAGACATGAAAAACATCATAAAACTTTGTTAAACTAGAAGGTGTAGCCAATCTACAAGTCACTTTTTTGATCCTTTCTAGAATTTAAAATGGTTTGATAAAACCTAGATTCAGTTTTCTTTAAATCCAAATCTCAAAACTCTTTCGAATGGAGAAACTTCAAAAATATATGATCACCAATTTTTGAACATAATTTAGATCTTCTATGATTAGCATAATTTTCTATCTATTTTTAGCATATTAAAGCTAATCTCGTATTAGCTAAATCTTTTTTGATATTTCTTGAATTACTTCCAATACTAAAAATCTTCGTTCATCAATCACCTCAAATTGATTGGGATTGATATATTTTTTGTAGAGTTTCAAAGGTGATATACCAATACTCATCTAATAACTATTATTTTAGGTAAGCTTGATCAATAATAAATAGTTATCTTAACTCTCTTTTACATCCATAACAAATACTAGCAACATGCTCTCCAAAACCTAAATAGTCATTGCAAATTACTTGTCTGTTTGTAGATGATATACTATTACTAAATTTCAACTTGGTTCCAAATTCATGATGAAACTTTTCCCAAAACTTAGACGTGAACCTTAGATTTTAGTTTGAAACAATTGAAACTAAAATATCACATTGTTTAATTACTTCATTAATGCATACTTTTAGCGAATGATCCTTTAAAAATGTTATCTTAACACAATGAAATATGACAATTTCATCAAACGGTCTACAATTCTCCACATGGGATCATGCCTCCTTATCATCCTTAGTAAAAGTATTATAAAATATATTGTTAAATACTCCCACTTTCAACTAGGAACTAATAGAAGTTAAAAAAAAAAATCAGGTGACTTCTTGTACTCAATTTTCACTCTTTGACATACAATGCATCTTCCCATAAACGATGCTACTTCCCTTCTTATCTTCCTCCATCACAGAATCTTTCATAAATCTTAGTATATCTTATTAATATCTAGTTGGATGTTATGCTTAGATCGAGGGCTTCGTTAGGGATCTCATCCTTCAACTCTTCAAAATTAGGCACATAAATATGATCCCAAAATCTTAAAACCTTATCTATCTGAATATTAACATTGTTAATTGATTCCAGGCTCAAATCCTCGACTAAATCAACTAAAAATGGATTATTCCATTTGTCTTCTACTAATTCTTTTAAAGATTTTCAATTGTACCTACAAATATGATAGAATCATAAGCATAACTTGATAATGCAATTTAATGCTACACTTCCTTATGTCATCTGTCCACTACCGCATTTGCCTTTTTAGGTTGACATTAGATCTCATAATTGTTTTTTTATAAGTAAGAAAATTATATTAAAATAAAAATATTACAGAAACCTATGTTCTATCTCCCATAGTTTTGCCTACTTGAAATTAGAAGATAGACATTATGGTATTCCCTGAGTAATACTTTCTCACAAGTAACATAAGTAAAGAAAGTCTAAGTATCACATACAGTGCTGCTCCAGAATAGTAAACGAAATGTATTTGGAAGAAAACTAGGATTTCCACCAGAAGAAAGCATATACTAACATGTACAGAATTTAAAGGATACTACAAAAGATATGACAACACATGTAGGTAAGTCATGGTATCTGAAAAAGCACGTTTTGTGCTAACGTAAACAATCAAGTTTCGACCCCAAAAAATATAACGGAAAAAACAATAAATAAATGTCCAAGAAAACTAAAGGATATTTTGCCACCTAACGAGATAACAAGCATATACGATATAAATAATTATGAGTAATAAAGATAAAGATAAGAAGCGATACTACAAAAGATATGACAACACATTATGAAAATCAACTTCATGGTATCATAACCGAGAAACCGACTTACTTCGGACGTGATACCAAGGCACCTCTGATTTGCCCGCGATAACGGAGGCCGGACAACTTACGTCAATCTTGACTCTTCCTCGACCATGATCGGATCTCCTTTTTCATGAACCAACGACCGAGAGGTAGAAGGATGTAAGAGTTTAAATAAAAAAATAGAAACAAAGACATCTTAGAACATTAGGTTCGATTTTCTCAAATAACAACCAGCATAGACTTTCTCTCACATGATCTAAATCAAAAGGTAGAAGGATGCTTAGGGTTTCAAAAAAACATCATTTCAAGGACAAAAACACAAGACTGTCGAAAAGCACTTATATCGGCACCGAAAAATACTCATACTGGCACTATCCTCCAAACTGAGCAGAAAGTACAAAGCTGCCCACACATTTTTTCCTTTTTGTCCTCAGGCATACCGGTATTTTGCATCAATACATCATATCGGACATTGCACCAAACCAGGCAAAATTTTTTTTTCCAAAGCATACTAAGAAATTGTAACAAATTGGCAAGCAGCAACTTACCAAAAAAATGCAAGAGAGCAGCAGGCATTCCAAACCGACAGAAACACCATATTGGGCATTTCCACCATACCGGCCTTTTTCTTTTTTTCCCAAAGCGTACCAGGAGATTGTGACAAATCGGCAATAGCAGCTTACCAATAAAATACAAGAGAGCAGTAGGTACCAGGAAAATCCACCATACCAGCCTTTTTTTTTCCTTCTCATAATTTCCAACGCAAACCAGTATTATGTAACCAATCAGCAAGCTGCATCATACCAATTACATGCACAAAGCTGCACCCACTCCAAATTAGCAAAAAAAAACACCATACCATGCAGAAACACCAAATCGGGCAAAATTTTATTTAGTTGTTTATTTATTTTATTTTATTTCTTTTCCAACCACCCGAAAGCTACCATACCTGCCACTACGACGCATCCTGGCACTCCAAGAAGTATTCCAGCCAAAATGCTCTTTTTTTGGGGGGGGGGGGCATAAGCATTCCAACTGGAAAGGCCAATTCTCATTTGCCGGTCAATAATGCATTGACCGGAATAACACCGCAGACGCTTGCAACAGGCCCCTATCCAGTCAACCCTCTATCAAACCGCCAAACTCTCCGCCCTAGCCTAACCAGATAAAGAAAGGTTACAACGGTCTCTAATATATTTGAAATCGCTATCGCTTCTAGGCACTGAAAGGTCCAATTTATGGATCACAGTAACCTGAATTTGGTTTACCAACTGTGCATTAGTGCAGCAGCTGGAGTTATTGAAAATCCAATAGTTTCACTCCTTCCGAATAAAATAAATTGAAGCCACCAATGTAAGACAGAAGAAGAGGGCTTTGGGATTAGATCCTTTCCATCTACTGGCTGCCCATAGGATGTTCGAATTCAAGTCATTGTATAGCCATTGCATCACGGCCTTTAGGCGCATCTTCCTCCAAACTGCTCTTCTGAATTCATATTTAAAGAAGAGGTGAGGGTAGTTGTCCACCTCTATTTTACAGAATGGGCATTTATTAGAAATATTGGTGAATCTGCTGATACAGTCTAACGTGCTTAGGCAACGATGACCACATAGCCATAGAACAAAGGCATGAGCAGGAATTTTATGAGGTCCCCAGACCAACGAGGGCCATGCCACCTTCTCCTTGGAACCTTGAAAGAGGTCATACACCGATCAGACCAAAAAGCTACCATCTTTGGTCAGGCTCCGTCGAATCATGTCCTGCATATCCGGATTCGGCTTGTAATCAAGCATTTGTTTGATT
Source organism: Nepenthes gracilis (assembly GCA_033239525.1). Lineage (NCBI taxonomy): Eukaryota > Viridiplantae > Streptophyta > Magnoliopsida > Caryophyllales > Nepenthaceae > Nepenthes > Nepenthes gracilis. Next base: position 11,039,472 of record BSYO01000010.1, on the reverse strand, counting down.
ATGCTCTTCACCTCCATGTATTTATCATTCGGTCGACATCTCTAATGATAGCCTAGACCTTAGCATCAATGGGAATGCCCGTAATAGTCCTCGCCCTTGCCTCAAATCTATCACAAAGCAGAACCATCAGGTGCCAATTGTCAATCCAGAGGTATGTTTGCGATCCATTTTCAATAATGTAGCGAGCGCAATACCATATTTCGGAACGAAGCTTCTAATCTTCCTCCAGCGATCTCATAATTGTAATATTTTAATAGACTCATCTATTGTCTCTGTCTTCAAAGCAAAGACGATAGTTGCTAATTCAAAATTGTGAATAGGATAATTCCCCTAAAGCTTAAGTTGTATTGATCCACAAGCAAACACCCAGCAACACCACTTCAATCCAAATCCTTGCAAAATAGAGAGAATCTGGTCAGTCACTAAATGATTCTTTCAGAGTCTTCATTTCAGAGGCATATTACCTTCTTTTGCATTAAAAAGGTGAACAGCACTGCTATCATTGCAAAATTCATGATAAACCATTGATAATAACGGTCCAAACCAAGAAAACTTCAAACTCCCATTACATTCATTGGTTGACTCCAATTTATGACCACTTTCATTTTTTTCAGATCTAAAAATGTACTTTCGTTTGATATCAGGTGGCCTAGGAAGGTCACATTTGTAAGTCAAAATTTGCAAATCTTCAACTTAGCATATAATTGGCTCTTCCTAAGCATTCACCAAGTAATTCTCAAGTAAACCTCATGCACATTATAACTCCTCAAGTTAATCAGAACATCATCAATGAATGTTGCCACAAATTAATCTAAGTAGGGCTAAAAGATCAAGTTTATTAAATCCATAAACAATATAACGACATTCATTAATCTAATAAGAATCATAAAAAATTCATAATATTCATACCTCAATCGAAAAGTTTTTTTAGCTACATCTTTGTTATTTCTTAATAGGTGATAATCAAATAAAAGATCAATTTTTTAGAATGCTTGAACAATTCATCAATCATTGGTAACAGGTACTTATTCTTAATTGTTATCTCATTCAACTCCCAAGCGTCTATAGACAACCTCAAAGGCCAATCTTTCGTCTTTATATGTAACCGACACATTCAAATGTACCTTATCCAACAAAGGTTGACATATTCGGCACTTCAAACTTATCTCCAAAAGTTCTTACAATTGTTTTTTTAACTATTTTTAAATTTTAAAGGAGTCTAGACTTGACACATGATCTAAATAGTAAAAACAAATACCAGACAAGAAACACAAGTGCAGCACCGGCAAAATTTACCAGCACTATCCCCCAAATGAGCAGAAAGTACAAAGCTGCCCACACATTTTTTCCTTTTTGTCCTCAAGCATACCGGTACTTTACATCAATGCATCATATCGGACATTGCACCATACCAAGCAAAATTTTTTTTTTCCAAAGCATACTAAGAAATTGTAACAAATTGGCAAGCAGTAACTTACCAAAAAAATGCAAGAGAGCAGCAGGCACTCCAAACCAACAGAAACACCATATTAGGCATTTCCACCATACCAGCCTTTTTCTTTTTTTCCAGAGCATACCAGGAGATTGTGACAAATCGGCAAGCAGCAACTTACCGATAAAATACAAGAGAGCTGTAGGTACCAGGAAAATCCACCATACCAGCCTTTTTTTTTCCTTCTCATAATTTCCAAAGCAAACCAGTATTATGCAACCAATCAGCAAGCTGCATCATACCGATTACATGCACAAAGCTGCACCCGCTCCATATCGGCAAAAAAACACCATATGCAGAAACACCAAATCGGACAAAATTTTGTTTAGTTGTTTATTTATTTTATTTTATTTCTTTTCCAACCACCCGAAAGCTACCATACCTGTCGCATCCTGGCACTCCAAGAAGCATTCCAGCCAAAATGCTCTTTTTTTTTTTTAGCATTCAACCGGAAAGGCCAATTCTCAGTCAACAATGCATTCGAAATAGGCGCTTGCAACACGCCCCTATCCAGTCAACCCTCTCTCAAACCGCCAAACTCTCCGCCCTAGCCTAACCAAATAAAGAAAGGTTCCAACGGTCTCTAATATTTTGAAATCGCTATCGCTTCTAGGCACTGAAAGGTCCAATTTATGGAGCACAGTAACCTGAATCTGGTTTACCAACTGTCCATCAGTGCAGTAGCTGGAGTTATTGAAAATCCGATAGTTTCACTCCTTCCAGATAAAATAAATTGAAGCCACCAATGTAAGACAGAAGAAGAGGGCTTTGGGATTAGATCCTTTCCATCTACTGGCTGCCCACAGGATGTTCGAATTCAAGTCATTGTATAGCCACTGCATCACGGCCTTTAGGCACATCTTCCTCCAAACTGCTCTCGTGAATCCATATTTAAAGAAGAGGTGAGGGTAGTTGTCGAGAATGGGCATTTATTAGAAATATTGGTGAATGATACGGTCTAGCGTGCTTAGGCCGATGACCACATAGCCATAGAACAAAGGCATGAGCGGGGGATGTTATGAGGTCCCAGGACCAACGAGGGCCATGCCACCTTCTCCTTGGAACCTTCAAAGCTACCATCTTTGGTCAAGCTCCATCGAATCATGTCTTGCATATCCGGATTCATCTTGTAATCAAGCATTTGTTCGATTATGCTATTCACCTCCATGTATTTATCATTCGGCCATCTCCACTCCCCATCTCTAATGATAGCCTAGACCTTAGCATCAATGGGAATGCCCGTAACAGTCCTCGCCCTTGCCTCAAATCTATCACAAAGCAAAACCATCAGGTGCCAATTGTCAATCCAAAGGTATGTTTGCGATCCATTTCTAATAATGTAGCGAGTGCAATACCATATTTCAGAATGAAGCTTCGTAATCTTCCTCCAGCGATCTCATAATTGTAGTATTTTAATAGACTCATCTCTTGTCTCTGTCTTCAAAGCAAAGACGATTGCTGCTAATTCAAAATTGTGAATAGGATAATTCCCCTAAAGCTTAAGTTGTATTGATCCACAAGCAAACACCCAGCAATACCACTTCAATCCAAATCCTTGCAAAATAGATGGAATCTGGTCAGTCACTAAATGATTCTTTCACAGTCTTCATTTCAGAGGCATATTACCTTCTTTTGCATTAAAAAGGTGAACAGCTCTGCTATCATTGCAAAATTCATGATAAACCATTGATAGCAACGGTCCAAACCAAGAAAACTTCAAACTCCCATTACATTCATTGGTTGACTCCAATTTATGACCACTTTCATTTTTTTCAGATCTAAAAATGTACTTTTGTTTGATATCAGGTGGCCTAAGAAGGTCACATTTGTAAGTCAAAATTTGCAAATCTTCAACTTAGCACATAATTGGCTCTTCCTAAGCATTCACAAAGTAATTCTCAAGTAAACCTCATGCACATTATAACTCCTCAAGTTAATCAGAATATTATCAATGAATATTACCACAAATTGATCTAGGTAGGGTTAAAAGATCAAGTTTATTAAATCCATAAACACTATAACAACATTCATTAATCTAAACAGATTCATAAAAAATTCATAATATTCATACCTCAATCGAAAAGCCTTTTTAGCTGCATTTTTGTTAATTCTTAATCGAAAAGCCTTTAAACACTATAACAACATTCATTAATCTAAACAGATTCATAAAAAATTCATAATATTCATACCTCAATCGAAAAGCCTTTTTAGCAGCATTTTTGTTAATTCTTAATTGATGATAATCAAACAAAAGATCAATTTTTTAGAATGCTTGAACAATTCATCAATCATTGATAACAGGTACTTATTCTTAATTGTTATCTCATTCAACTCCCAAGCATCTATAGACAACCTCAAAGGCCAATCTTTCGTCTTTATATGTACCCCACATGTACCTTATGTTGACATGCTCGGCTAAACAAAACTTATCTCCAAAAGTTCTTACAATTGTTTTTTTAACTTTTTAAATTTTAAAGGAGTCATCTTGTACCGAGCAAGAGAAATCGGTGCAGATTTTGATATAAGCTCAATTTCGAACTCCATCTCCTAATATGATGACAATTGTCGCATTCCAAATCCCAACCCAATAATTGTCGATTATCCAATTACTCAATTTCGAACTCCATGTCCTAATATGATGACAATTGTCACATTCCAAGTCCCAACCCAATAATTGTCGATTATCTAATTATTAATCAATAAATTAGTTATCTAATTAACATTAGACGTGAACTCTATATTGATACCTTGACTGACCACTATAAATTAATATAAACTATATATAGGATCCAAAATATACCACGTCTCATATGGCTCCAATACCGATCCAATTATGATGTCGGACCTTATCTAAAAAATTATACATATCAAGTACACATAATCAAAGTAATAATTTTGCTGAAATAAAATTTATTGTTGTCTACTACTGAAAAGTCGACATCCATGACTCATAGAACGATAAATAAGATAAATGACATTCATAAGATGCCAATTATGCCCCTAATCTTCCCGATTGCTACCAACCGATAATCTAAATAAACATACACACTAATTACAGTCCAAAAATTGAAAATACAACATCAAAATTTCATAATTTCTAGTCTAAACTCGTGATTACAGCTCATCCTTCAATCCTGCTCGTCTTGCATGTACTTGTCTCTCATCTAAAGAGGTTAGTAAAATAGAAATAATGAGTGAGTCAAAATTTAGCAAGATATATAATTTAATAAATGATCATATATAATTTGTATTTAAAATATATCGAAAGCTATCAAAAGGACTAATAAATCATAATATGATGTCATAACATGAAATTTCACAATATTTATATAGAAAATTTGATATTAATCTTTTTTAGAATTCTTTATCATGTTTTTATTCAATTTATATCATCAAAACATGCTAAAATTTGATTTTCTTAGGGATTAATGGCCAGTAGGCCTTAACGATTAAATGAACGCCACTTAGGCGCATCTTGGGTACTGGCGTTTTGCCATAACATGCTCGAGTATCCCTCGGGTGTACATCAAACGCATACATTTTACCAACGTGTGCTTAGGCGCTAATCAAGCATCCCTCAGGTGCTGAGTACTCTGCTTGCCATACACTGGTGTACGTTAGACACCAGTCATGCTTCTTCAAATTTGATGTGATTCGATTCAAATTTAATTTTTAACCTAATTTTCTACATTATTTAACCTCAATTTTAATTATATTATTTTAATTAATTAAGATTATAATAATATTCAGACTCGAGCCTTACATTCCTCCTCTCCTTATAAAAATTTCATCCTTAAAATTTTACATACCCCAATGAAAAAACAAATTCAGGTACTTCTCTCGGATCTCATCTTCCCTTTTTCATGTGGCCTCTTCAAATAGATAGTTTTTTTCACAAAACCTTCACTAACGGAATTACCTTTATTCGAAACACTTGATCTCTTCTACCTAAAATCTGAAAAGGTTTCTCGATATACGTCAAGTCTTCGTTAATCTTCAACAGCTCATACTCAATAACATACATCGGATCATACACATATTTCTACATCATCGACACATGGAATATGTTATGAATATCTCCTAAGTTCAGAGGTAGAGCTAGCTTGTAGGTCATATCACCAATTTTCTTCAAAATTTTAAATGGTATGATAAATTTCAACTTTAATTTTTTTTAATCCCAAAACTCAAGATTTCTTTTGATGGAGATATCTTCAAAAATACAAAGTCCCCAATATCAAAACTCAAGTCCGATCTCTTCCGATCAGTATAATTCTTTTACCAACTTTCAGCGACCTTCAACTAGTCATGAACCAAATGGATCTTACCGGATGTCTCTTGCATAACTTTCAGTCCCAAAAGTCTTCGATCACAGGTCTCTTCCCAATAAATCAAAAAATGATATTTTCTTCCATATAAAGCCTCAAATTAGGCCATATTGATATTTGTTTGATAGATATTATTATGTGCAAATTCTGCCGACAAATAATCACCCCAATTATCTTTCATCTCCAAAATCAAAGCTCTTAACATATCTTCTAAAATATAAATTGTTTAGTCTTGTTATCCATCCGTTTGAGGACGATAAGTTGTACTGAATTTTAAATTAGTCCCATAATTCTCTATGTAAACATTTTCAAAATTTAGAGTTAAATATCAAGTCTCGATCAGACATAATCAAAGATGTTACACCATACAATTTGACCACCTCATTAATGTATAATCTTTCCAGCTGAGTTCTAGAAAATATCATCTACATGGCTATGAAATGAGTCGACTTAGTAAGTCGATCAACGATCACCCAAATTGTATCATGATTTTTTGGCATTCTCGGCAATCTCATTACAAAATCCATCATTATGTCTTCTCATTTCCAACTTAGAGTCAGAATAGGTTGCAATAGGTCGAGTGGCTTCTTATACTCTGCATTCAAATGTTGGCAAATCAAACATCTTCTCGCATATGCCGTAATTTCTCTTTTCATGTTCTGCCATTAAAATATCTTGTTTAAGTTTTGATACATCTTGTTAATTATTGGGTAAAGAGTGTCCTTTGATCGATAAGTTTCATTCATAATTTCTTCTTTCAACCCCTTAATATCCGATACACATATCCGATCTTGAAACCTCAAAACTCTACCAGCTCTTATACTGAAATCCACTTTAGAATCCCGATTCATACTTCTAATAATATCCACTAAAAATGGATTATCCATTTACACTCCTTTAATTTTTTCTAAAATTTTTTGTTGCACTTGGAAATAAGGCAATATCATTCAGTTACCTTAGGAGTGCATTTTAATATCACATTGTTTCATGCAATCCAATATTTCCAACTCCTTGATCTTCAAATGAGCCACAAAACTCGTTATTTAACGACTTAAAGTATCTATCACAACATTAGTCTTTTTGATCGCCACTCCTTGAATTATAAAATCCATCTCCTTAATCATCAACTGAATCTCGCAGTCATAATCTTTTATAAAATCCATCCATCTTCTTTATATCATATTTAACTCATTCTGGGAGAATAGATATTTGATGTTCTTATGATCCGAGTATACTAAGAATTTTTTGCCATATAAATAATTCCTCTAAATCTTTAATGTGAAGATCACCATTGTCAATTTTAGGTCATGCATCAGATAGTTCCTTTAATGTGCCTTTAATTGCATTGTTCCATAAATGATCACTTTCCCATGTTGCATCAAAATACAGCCTAATCCAATATTAGAAATATCACAATAAACCACCAATCCTCCAGATCTTTTAAGAATCGTCAAAATTAGGGTAGTTGTCAAATGACCTTTCAACTCTTGAAAACTTCTTTCACAATCTTTCATCCATTCAAATTTAACTTCCTTCCTTATTAATCGGTTTAGTGGCCTGGCAATTCTGGAAAAGTTTTCTACAATTCTTTGATAGTATCCTGCCATTCCTAAGAAACTCCTAATTTTGGTCACCATTGTCGGTCAAGTCTATTTAATTACCGCTTCGATCTTCTTAGGGTTAATCGAAATGCCCCCTTTTATAATAACATGACCCAAAAATATGACATTTTCGAACAAGAATTTACATTTCTTCAATTTGACATATAATCTTCTTTTCCCAAAGCATCTGAAATACAATCCTCAAATTCATCACGTGCTTATTATAACTCCATGAGTATCTCAAAATATCATTGATAAACACCACCATAAACTTGTCGAGATAAGGTTAAAACACCTGATTTATCAAATTCAAAATGATGACAGCGGTATTAGTCAATCCAAATGGCATAACAAAAACTTATAATGTTTATACCTCCTTCAGAAAGTCGTCTTCACCACATCTTCCTTGTTAGTCATCAATTGGTGATAACCCGAACGAAGATAATCTTTGAAAATACTTGGGCTACTTACAACTAATCAAACAAATCATCAATCTTTGGTAACGTGTGTTTGTTTTTTTATGGTGATCTTATTTAACTTTCAATAATCAACGCATAGTCGCATAGACCTATCCTTCTTTTTCATAAGCAACATCAGGGCACCCACATGAACACACTTAGCCAAATAAAATCTTTTTCTAACAACTCCTGCAATTGTTATTTTAATTCATTAAGTTCCAATGGTGTCGTTGTGTAAGATATCTTTGATATAGGTGTTGCTCCAAACACGGTCTTAATCTTGAATACAATCTCTCAGTTTGGTGGTAGTCTCAATAAATATTTTGAAAAAAGATCATTGAATTCACATACCACTGGGATGTCCCTTGTCCAGAACATTATGGCTCCCAATTGTGCTCGCATAAGTCAAATAGGCTTGACATTCACTTTTCATCAAATGATGAATATGCAAAACTAAAATCATGTAGGAATTGTTTATACATTACTCCTTGAAAATAGAAAGGTTCACATTTTGGAATTATAAAATACACCATCTTATGAAAACAATCAATATTAGCATAATAACTCGCTAGCCAATCTTTACTTAGTAATACATCAAAATCATACATGTTTAATAAAATTAAATCTACCACTAACTCTAACCTATTGTCCCAAACAACACATCTAGGGTACACAATATTCAAAACCAAAGACAATTCTATAGGTGTTGACACTACTAATACAAGATCCATGATCCTCAAAAGTGACATCAAATATTGGACAAACTTTAGTAATATAAATGAGTGTGTAGACCCCAAATGTAAAAGTACATGAGTTGAAGTATTAAAAATCGTAAGTTTACCCTCCACCACCGTGAGAGACACATTGGCATCTTGGGCCGTCACCGCAAAAACTTGCCCTAAAGCACTTGGCTTCCTTACTGTTTGCCTCAATGGACGAGGACAATCCTTGATCATGTAGCCGGGCTACCCACAATTGAAACATGCACCCAAAATCTTGTAGCACAGTCTTTATCCATGAGATTTTCCATAATGAGGGCACATGGGCATTGAAGGTTGAGGGCCCATTGCATCCTGGATTTTAGCTCCTTTCTTTCCTTTCTCTGCTAGTTTTCATCTTTTGTGGGATCCTCTTGACCTCAAACTTTAACCGAAACCTTGGCCTCCACTGCCTGCGGTCTTCTTTTGAAGAACTTCTCTCTTTCTAACTCCCATTCAAACAAGAGAGCTCAATCCAACATGTCTTTATACGTCCTCAACTTCAACATCACTAGCTGCTTCTAAATTGTGTCATTTAAACTTTGTAGAAATTTTCTTACCTTCCTTGCCTTATCATGGACCATGTAAGGGGTATAACGGAAAAGTTTCGTAAACTTAGTATCATATTCTGCTACTGTCCGGTTTCCTTCAAACGGGCAAACTTATCTTTTATTTATTTTTATTTTTTTTTTTTGCTCCCTTAAGCTCATCAAGAAGTAGTTGTTCACAAAAAGTCTCCAAGAACATGTCCCATAAAATTTCTTCGTTCTTCAAACCCATAACTCTTTTTTTTATAGACCACCAATAGTCCGCCTCGTCCTTTAACTTGTAGGTAGTGAATATTACCTTATCCTCCTTTGAACATCGAATTATAGCAAAAACCTTCTCAATTCTCCAAATCCAAATTTTAGCCTCTGTGAGATCTGGGTTTCCCAAATATTGAGGCACTCTTTCATTGGTGAAACGATCATATGCTACCATCCCTAGGTTCGCTAGGATAGGCTTTGGATTATGTCATCCTTGAACCATAGATTCCATAACATTCTCCATTCTCGCCATTATGGCTAGGTGCTCCTCTCAATCAGAGTGTGAACTTGGTCCAATATTTCTACATTATCCAAGTGAAAATTTCAATCTTATCACAAAATATTAATCACATTTAATCCATAAACAAAAGTAAAACATCCCCCTTATGACTTCTTTGATACCACTTTAACTGCCACATCCCAAATTTTAATCCCCATAATTATCAATTATCTAATTATTAATTAACCAATTAGTTATTTAATTAACATTGAATATGAATTTCACATTGATACCTCAATTGATCACCATAAATTAACAGATCTAAAATATGCCACATTTCTGATGGTTCTAGTACCAACCCAACCAAGATGTTAAACTTTACATAAGGAGTTATACATATCCAATATATATAATCAGAGTAATAAAACTGCTGAAATAAAATCTATTACTGTCCACTACCAAACAGTCGACATCCATGACTCATAAAATCGTGAATTACATAAATGACATTCATAAGATACCAAGTATACCCTTGATCTTCCTGAGAAATACAAATCGATAATCTGAATAGACATAAATGTTAACTGCCATTCAAAACCTACATGTACTCAAACCTCTCATCTAAAGGGGTTAATAAAATAGAGGCATGGAGTAAGCTAAAAATTTAGCAATGTATATAATTTAACAAATGATTATGTATAATTTATGTTCAAAATATATCAAAAGCTATGAAAATGGTAATAAATCATAATCTAATGTAATAATATGAAATTCCATAACACTTATGTAGGGAATTTTAGATTAATCTTTTCAAAATTTTTATCACATTCTTATTCAATTTATATTATCAAAATATACTAAAATCTAATTTTTTAGGAATTAATGGTCAGTAGACTTTACCAATTAAAGAAGCAAATAATCAAAACTCTAATACCACTTTAAGGCCATACACTACTATTCAGAACTATATGTGGGCCGTCATATATATAATTTTGTAGATGAGGTCGAAGCTACTTTTCACTTGTAATATACTACCCACTGAAATATAATTATGGTCAATTGTATATTCTTATGAAAACTCTACACCTTTCTTTATTCTTCTTTATTTTTTTCATTCTAAAAAAATGTATATAATTCTTAACTTAATTATAGAGTTTTTTCTTTGAATTCTATCCATTCATTCTTAAACTTTTAAAAAGACTTAGCCATAATAAATTTAAGAGCATGGAATGCTACATTAGTAATTAAGTACAGGAATTTTAGCAAGAAATGTAGAAAATCAACATCTTAAAATTTTTACAATAGTTTTATCTTAACATGAAGGGCTATCACCTGAAATTTAGGATATGCAATTATATATATTGAAAGTCTAGAACATACTGTAGCAAAGAGATGTGAAATTCACCATATATAAGATCATTAAATTATATATTTAACACATGCATGTAGAGAAATTTTAGGAATCAGCTAAGTGAGACAATATTTACGAGTTTAAACCTGAATTTCATACTTTTTTATAATAAAATGAAGAGAATTACATATGCATGTTAAACATTATTATCATAATTTTGAAATTATAATATGTATGAGTATTGGAATAAGAAATTTTTAAAGAACTCAATAAAGAATAACAATAAGAAAAGAAAAATTCATAATGCACTTTATCTTGACTTGATTTTTATCAAATTCTAACTTGGATGTACTTAATTTGGACTTCTAAAGGCTTCCTCTCTCTCCTTCTCTCACTTCTCTTTGTCTCCTTCTCTCACTTCTCTCAAAAATACTAGAAAAAATAACAAAACTTAGCAAGGTTTCCATATATATACTAAGTAATGTTCAAGTGCTGGTTCAGATGCATATCAGGCGCTAAAACCATATACTGTGGCGCATGAGCACTGCTTGGGCGCTCCTTGCGTGTTGACCTACTACCACAGCATGCTCAAGTATCTCTTTGGCATGTATCAAGCACATACATTCTGTCAGCATGTGTTTAAGCATTGTTTCGACATCCCTCAGGCACTGTGAATACTGCTTTCCACCTATGGGTACACGTCAGGTATTGGTCAAGTATCTTTTAATTCAATATAATCTTATTCAAATTTGACTTTTGACTTAATTTTTTACATATTTTGATATCAATTTTAATTATATAAACTAGATTAATCAAGATTACAATAGTATTCAAACTCAAGTCTTACAACAATCCTGGTAGATTTTCTAAACAAACGTCCTTAAATTTCCTAGCCTTTGAAATCTCCCCAACTTGTACATTATGACCTCCGATGGTAGTTATATAAGTAATGTATGATTGACACCCACCTTTTATTAATGAAATGCAGGCAAAGCCAAAATCACAAAGACTAATTCTTTTCTCTTGATTATTTGAAAATAAAATTGGTCACAGCCTAGAATTTAAAAAAGTACTCTTGGGAAAATATCCATACTAGCATAATAATATGGTAAGCAATATATGCTTAAAACTATATCAAAATTGTGCATATCCAATAAAATCAAATATATCACTAACTCAAACTCCTACATTCAAGCTATACACCATAGGGATACAATATCAGTTTTTAACGATGTACCCATAAGTGTAAACACTACTAATAAATAATTCATTATCCTACGTCGTGAATTTAGATAATATTTAAATTTAAGAGATACGAATAAATGTACTGATCTTGGGTCCAATAATACATGAGTATATGTCTCAAAAATTGAGAGTTTACTATCCATCACTAAAGGAGATGCATTCATATCCTTGGCCGTCACCACAAAATCTCTCTCCAAAGCTCTTGACTTCATAGCAGCTTGAATGTATTGGTGTGGACACTTTTTGGTCCAATGATGGGATTGGCCCCGATTAAAACATGCTTGACTCTTCTTGTAGCAAGGCCATCTTCCATGATATTACCTACAACAATCGCATAACAGTTTTGATTATTGTGGCTTAACCAATGCTTTCTGAACTTCTATAGCTTTCCTATCCATGGGAATTAAACCTCTTGCGAGGATCCGTCTAATCCTAAACTTTAACCTCTTTAGCTTACATTTTTCTTGTTAAAAAAATTGGCTCCTTTTAACTTTTATTCAAAAGGTATGACCTAATCAAGCATATATCCATAAGTTCTTGACCATAACATCACCAATTGCCTCATACTACTATGACTTCCTTACTCTTCTCACTTCATCTATCATTACTTGAGAGAAAAAGGAACCAACTCAATAAATTTAGCATTGTATTCTGTCATCATTTAATTTCTTTATCTCAAGCGAGCAAACTCATCATCTTTTTACCCATGAAGGCTTGCCAAAAACATATGTTTAGGAATGCCTTTATAAACACATCCCATGAAAATTTCCAATTCTCTAACCCTAAATCCTTTTTTTTATAGTCTACTAATGGTCATCTTTGCCATCAAGTGTGTAGGAGACAAATTTCACCTTGTCTTCTTCAAAGTAATGAATAACGTGGAACACCTTCTCCATATAATAAATTCATACTTCAGCCTTCATTGAATCCAAATCACTCAATAATTTAGGGACTCATTCATATGAATTAAGAATGATATATCGATAAAAATAAATACAAATAAGCTGAAAATGATAATATATCAATAAAAATTTGCAAAAAGTATAAAAATTAAGGATCAAAAAATCTGACCAATAAAGGTAGAATATAAAAAATTGGGTTATAAATGTATAAGATTTAAACCTTAAGATTTATTTTCAACTTACTAAATTTTAGAAAATTGATAAAATTTTTAAGGTTAATTATTAGTTATAATAAAAATTAAATGTTGTATCAAAGTCAATTAGGCTTAGGTAGCATCTGATCTATGTATGAATATATTGTTGATAGAATTGCTACCTTGAGGTGCACTTGAAAGATATTTGTGTGTGTTTAGTCTAAAATAGTAGTATCTAATATAAACTTATTAAGCACTCGTGTGTAGGCTTAAAAAAGCTTTGGTGCTTGATTAAAATCATATTTTTCTATTTTAATCCTTTAGAGTAGAAGGCTTAGATATCTTTGTAGGAGTTAGATGGGATCTAATGCAATACCATATATTTTGGTGCGTATTGCATCTGTTTATATGGATGAAATCGGTTGTATTTTTCCTCTTTTGGATAAATTCTGTTTTGAATTGTTATTTGGGTCTATATGGATTAGATTTTTGAATATTAGGATTGGCCGAATATAAGCCCATAGTTATATTTTGAGAGTAGTTACGATATTATATTATATATTGAACATGATTATGGTTAATTTATCACCCCCTTACGATAGTTATAGAATATGTCATATTTATACTATCCGGAAGGTTATCTGATAAGGTCTTATAATAAATTATTGGATCTAGCTGTTATTATTATTATTTTAGATAATTAATGTGGTATCTAATTACCTATTATTTAAAATTTAATTATTTATTGATTTGACCTACTTGATTCTAGTTCATTACATTAGCTATTCCGAAAGAATCTAGAGGATATACGTTAAATTATGGTACATCCAAGGATGATTTAGGTTGTGTATTAATGTAACATGTAAAAGTAATTGCCTATGGATCAAGACAACTTAAAATTTATGTGAAGAACTATCCTATCTATACTATCCACTATTTGGAATTAGTTGCAATCATTCTTATATTGAAAATTTAGAGATATTATTTATACAAGGAGAAGTTTTTGATGTACTTCGACCATAAAAGTTAAAATATCTATTATCTCATAAGGAGTTGAATATAGGGCAAAAAAGATTGATAGATTCATTGAAGGACTTTGATTATGAAATTCAATGCCAATTAAGAAAAGCTAATATAGTAGTAGATGCTTTGAGTCGTAAGTTAGTAAATTTGATGGCCATTTAAAAATTAAAGAAATAGAGATACTTGATAATACAAAGTGTGACATTAAAAGCATTTTCAAGGTATGCACATCCTCCTATCATATTTTCAAATAAAACTGAAAATATTTGAAACAAATGAAAAAATGCAAGTGGATGATCCATTTTTGGAGATCATAGCAAGAGATTTGAATAATAAATTTGGAGCTAAATTTACTATTTAGGTAATGGAACTTTGAGGTTCGAGGTTAGATTTGTGTATCTAATTTTGAAGTATTAAAGGAAGAGATTTTTAACAAAGCCCATTGATCCAAGTACATGATTCACCCGAGAATAAATAAAATATATCAAGATTTATAAAAAATCTTTTAATAGACAAATATGAAGAGAAAAATTAATTGTGTATGATTTGTCAATAGGTGATATTCAAACATCATGTCTTTTGTAACAAATGCTGACTCCTAATTCAAAATAGGAGCACGTAATGATGGATTTTTAATGGGTTTGCCAATAATATCAATAAATCATAACGCAGTATGAGTAATTGTCGATAGATTAATGAAGTCAGCTCATTTTATTACCTTAAGGATGTTGTTTTTAGGGGATTATTTGACAAGATTATATATGAATGAAATAGTAAGATTTAATGGGATTTCAACTTCAATTCTATCAAATTAAGATCAAAAGTTTATATACAAATTTTGGGAGAATTTGTATTGAGAATTGAGTACCAACTTGAAATTCAATATAGAATATTATCTACAAACAAATAGATAGTCAGAGTAAACACTTTAGATTTTAGAATACATGATAAAAGTATTAATGCTAGAGATAAAAGAAAATTGAGATAACTATTTTTTACTAATCGAGTTTGCTTATAATAATAATTATTAGGTAAATATCAATATATCACCTTTTAAAGTACTATATAAAAGAATATACCATTCCTTAATTAATTGAGAATAAATTGGAGATTAGAGACTTTTTAAATTGGAGGTGATCCAGGCGAGATTGAATAAAATCCATTTGATTTGAAATTGATTTCAAGTTCTTAAAATCAACAATAGAGTTATGTAAATTGTGGAAGGATAAAGTTGAGTTTTGAAGTTATACTTTTGATTATGTATTTGATTATGTATTTTTTTAATATACTTTCATCTAAGGGTTTTCTAGATTTGGATTTAAAGGAATATCAAAGATGATATTTATTGAATCATTTAAGATTTTTGAAAAGGATTGGATATGTGGCTTATAAATTTGTCTTACCTTCAAGAGTTAGAGATATTTATAATATTATTCATATCTCAATACTTCACAAATATGTTTATGATCCTTTATATGTTACTAATTATGAATTGTTGATGATCAATAAGGATTTGATGTATATTGAAGAATTGGTTCAAATTTTAAAATAGTAGGATCAAATGCTTTCCACCAAAGTTATTCATTTGGCTAAGATATTACAAAGAAATCATTCTTATAAGAAAGCCACATAAGAATGAAAAGATAAAATCCAAGAAAAGTATCCCCATTTATTTATTTATTGAGATATATAAATTTTGAAGATGAAATTTTATAATAAGGAAAAAAATGTAAGATCCTCACCTTAATATTTATTATAGATATGCTAAATTTAAGTAAAACAATGAATTTTCTAAAATTAATTATAAGTTTTAGTTAAAAATTAAGTATTGTATCAAAATAATTTAGGCTTAAGGATCGCTTAATATACACTTGATCCACGTATTATTGTATTTTAGACAGAATTATCACACATAAAGTATATATGACAAGTGCTTATGTGTGTTTAATTCAGAATAGGGACACCTAATACACACCTATGAAGCATTTGTGTACAAGCATAAAGAAATGTTTGTATTTGATTTTTACCTAACTAATACACATGTACTAATCTATTATAAATGTACTATTTAGCAAATTTCAGCTCATTTCTTACAATTTTTTGAAAAAAAAAGAAAAAGAGGAGAAAAAAAGAAAGAAGAAGTAAGATGAAGAAAGAAAAAGTGATTCTAAATTGGTTTTAGGTAAATCAAGCTACTTTGAGTGAAATTAAAGTTAAGACAAGTGTATGTAAATATACTTTTTCTTTTGTTGTTGAATCTTTCTTGAATTTCTTAGCAATTCTTATTTAAATATTCATATATTGATATTTTTTTATTTTGTTTGATTATATTTTACATACATGTCAATTGATTCTCACTGTATAAAAGTTTTAAAAACTTATGTTATAAAGTTGTATATGTTATATTAAAATCCTAAAACTCTTGTACAAATATTCTTATATGCCTTTTTATTTGCTGATAAGGTGATGAAACTCTTCTTGGATTTTGTTAAGGTAATTTGTTTTTCCAACATTGAAAAAATGTTTGCATATATATATTTTAGTATAAAATTTTTAATTTTTATGAAGTAAGAACTGTTATAAAGAATTGATGAAATATAGTCGGATATATATTAATATATTATATATAAATCAAAGGTTAAATATAGCATTCATAGGTCAAAAAAATGACGTTTAACCCCAATTATAAAGAATAATATATAGTCGATTTACCCATGAGTTGTGAGTAGTGGCTTATAGCCTTTAGTTATGTAAAAATATTCATAACTCAAATTTTGATATTCGACCATTTCTAATCAAATTATTACTGATTCTTAATTTTTATACGTTCAAAAGTTTTTTATATGCTATACGTTTTTATATATTTACACAAACTTGACATGTTTTATATATTTATATACAATTTTTGCATGTTTTATTGTATTTTAAATAATATGGGAATTTTGATTTTTAATCATAAATATTGCCCTTTACATATTCATTACTTATATTTACATAAATAAAATATATATATTCTTTAATTAGACTCATTCTTATTATTTTTTTGCTACAATTTTTTTGGAAGAAATAGTTATTAGGATATTTTAGTTACATTTTAATTTTTTAATTAAGAATTTGTTATTTCAGTTTATTGGACTATCAATATTTTGGCCACATGTCAAAAATTGTTATAATGTAGTAAGATGTTTGATATCCTATTGGTTGTTCTAACTTTAAACTAGGGACATTTTTCTTTACATAAGCCAATCAGGACACTTATTGTTGAAGATGCTTTTGAATATGGCATTTAGATCTCATGCTTTAATATTTATTTATTATCAAATCGTTTAATAATAATTATTGTAGAATCATATTTTGATGTTTGGATTAGTTTAAGTTAATATTAAATATTTGAATATGGGTTTAATTTAGAACATAATTTCAATATATTAATTATAGATCTTGGGATAGAGACTTCACCTAACAAAAAGTTTTCGTATAATCATAAGCTTTATACCACTATTCAAGATCCATTGATAAATCAACTAGATATTATGTTATATAGATAAGGTTAAATATTATTTTTTAAACTATGAATGTGAGTTTATATTTTTAATTTATAAATAATATAATAAGATATATCTGAATATATTTTATCAGTATTTTATAATATTATTATCCGGTCAAAACAAAGGACTATACAATAAATAATAAATATATATAAATTTTTTAACAATAAAAATAAATAATTTTTGTGAATCATAAAGTAGAGTCCTCATTAAATGAAAACTAAAGTTAAATATTTAAATATTTTAAATTTTTTTAATAAATTTAATAAAGTTATGTACAAACTTTTAAAATATCAAGATTCTCAAATAAAATAAATATGCATGCAAAATAAGGTAAAGGAGGATAATAAAGACAACATGTATATACATTTAAACAAGTATAAAAAGGAATAATCTAAAAATTTTAATAATAAATAAAAAAAATAGTTTAGATTAACTTACCTTATCTCATAAAATATATTATCAAAGACTATCATAAAATTGATTCAAATTTTAACTTCATCCCCTTTTTGTCTCCTCTTTTCTCTCTTCTTTGATACTCACTCTCTTGTCCCTCCTCTCATTAGTTTTTAGCTAAAAATGTCAAAATTTCACTAAAAAATCACTTATATAAATCGACCGATGCATTAGTGACGATCCTACACTTATCAAACGTAAAAAAAAAACACATATGAAGTGTCACCTAGTCTACTAAGTCATGTATGAGAGCAGCATATATATAAATCAAACACTATCCTATTCCTCTCACATGTATATTTTTTCTTCCAAATATATAATTATTTTTTTAAAATTATCCATTATAATTTAATTTTGACATTATAATATATAAATTTAGGATCGGGTTTTACACTCATGATAAAAGTATGAGTGCCAATCTATATGTATAAAAGGAAATTCATCCATTTTTTAGTTCGTTTTTCAATTATTCTAAAGAGAAAAGAGAGGAGGATAATAGAGAAAAAAAGAAAAAGAATGAAATTTTGGAGCAAAATTTTAAAGACTCTTTAATATTTAGATTGATATAATTTAATTTCAAGCCCAGTTCATAATCTTTTTAATATAATTTTAGAATTTTTTCTTTTTAATTATTCAAAATCTAAGATTCCAACTCTTTATATTTGATACAAGAGTTAATTAATGTTTCTTTTAATATTTAACTTGCATGCATTTTTTTTAATTCTATAATTTTTTAAATTTTAAAGTATATTATTTATACTTTTAAATATTCACATATTTCTTTTAAATCACAAGAAATTGATAGAAAGTAAATATAGTGACATATCAAAATATATTAAGGAAAGATTATGTTGTATAAAGGCCGTTATACTAGTGGGTAATGTCCTGTTTATAGAGATTGTGTGTAAACAGCCCTCTTTATGGGTTATCAGTAATATTTAGTTCATTATTTCTTTCACACATTTTTTATGACTCATATTTATTGTTGTAACTTATATTTACTTAATTGAGTTTTTTAACTCACCGTGTATTATCACTCTCTTAGATTAATAGGATTGGTCAACTTGATTATTTTGGATTGATTGGTGTATATTTTTGGAGGATCAGTGGAAGGAAATGTTATTTATGTATTTGTAAATATTGTTGGAAAACATTTTAAGTTTTGGTATGTATACTATAATATAACATGGCTGTTTGGTATGTATAATTTCATATAGCATGGCCGAAAGACTATAGACATTATTTTGATTTCCTTGTATTGTTTTTTCAGATAGATTTATGATTTATATGTGATTACTATTGGTTCATATGACTGCACAAGTTTGATATCAATGGTCAAATTAGAGCAAATTTAACCATATCATAACGATGCATTATACAATATTAATGAAGCTTTATATAGCACCACAGTCAGAATTTTTGGAGGACCTGATTTTAAGTAAATTTTACGTCGTGATGTTATTTTATTTAAATATTTTGTCCAAAAGAACTCCTAAACTGACATTTATTTTAAATTTTTATACTATTGTACAGTACGTTAGGTGAGCAATGCTTTTGTGACCCAAGCAATCGCCGGATACATCTGCCTGGCACAATGTAATTTTAATTGAGCCCTGCGTTCGTAATGTCAAATTTAACGTGTGTTTAAATACTGAAGTCAAGCATGCGTAGGCAAGCTTCCTGTTTTAACAAAAGATCCTCTAAATATTCAACTGTAGGTTAAATAATGCGATTAAAATAATAAAGTAAATATCACATATCGTAAGCAGGCAGATTTCAGTCGATCTCAACAATCCAATGGGGGCCCAAATTTTATTGAAAAATATGATTGTTTTTTTTTTTTTTGGAAAATACGGAGACAAGTGGACTATAAATGTATTTTTTTAATAAAAACATTTTTTTTATTTTTCTAAGTTTCAGTCTTCAATCTGAAAATATATAAATAATATTTACTCATTTTAAAATTAACGATGATTATATACATACATATAACTGTGAAAATTTCAAATCATCTATAGGCCCATAAATTTTATTAAAGATTTTCACAATTTGTGATAGTTCTTTTACGTGTCCCAAGAAAAAATACTATGCAAATATATTTTTGCATAAAATACAACAAGAAATGCCGCTACTATGCAAATATCTTTTGGATAAAATGCAACAAGAAATGCCACTACTTACGCATAGTTTTATCCTCGATAATTTTCCCCTATAGCCACACATTACATATTTTTAAAATTTTGTCTGAGGAGTTTTGCATAAAAAAAATGATGCAGCTTCAAAAATCGTCCGGTGATAGCAGAGTAAAACACACAAGTAAAACTGCAGCGTGCTAAAGTTAAAATGCATCGGCAAGCACCGCTGATTCAGAGGGAGAGTCAATAGATTCCTCCTGTATTCGTACGACAGAAACATGGTCTAGCAAGGCACAGCCAAGCAAAACAAAATAGAAAGAGGTCATTGTTGGTTGGAACTGTAACCAGTCCAATTTATGACTACAGACGGACACAAATTTGAGCTATGGGAGGTACACAGGGAAGGAAAACCACTGGACTTGCTACAAGATCCCAGCCAATCAAGCCAGCCCAAAGAAATCATGTTGAATGGGCAAAAGGGCTTGAAGCTTTCCAAACCCCAAATCCAACTAGGTCGGTTTAGCCCAACCAAATCTGCATCAAAACTTGAAGATTTGATGTGACCAAAGAATGAATGAAAACGCAACAAAAACTACGAAATTTAAAGGGTCTCCCTGTACAGAGTTCAGTAAAACCCTAAAGCAAGAGGACAAGATGCGAGCGGATGAAAGTCAGAGGTGGGCATTGGGCTGCGATAAGTGGCTAAGAAGAGAAAGGTCTGCTGTGTTCTTTATAACAATGGACGATGGTGATCTTCTTTAGAAGCACGGGGAAATGTTCCCTACTTTTTATAATAATACAGCAGCAGCTTTGCAGTTACTCAACATTTTCAAATTAGACAACGGTTGCATATGCTCACTAATTCCTATTTCTCTGACCTACAATTCTCCAGAACTAAAGGGGATTTTACTTAATGAACAATGTAGGCCAAAATGAATAACAAAGACAGTTTCTTCCATAGCTAGAATCCAGGCAAAATTATTGTAGCAGATAACAGACTACGTAAGTTGCCGAACCATCATCTCAAATTCATGCATGACAACCTGGAGATGCTGCACACGCACAATCACATCCAAGATCTTGTCAGCACTCCCAAACCAACCAAATACTGACCATCTCAAGCACAGACATGACATAAGAAAGGCACACATCCACAAACACAAAAGCTTCATTTGGGATTTGGATGAGACATCAAGGCAACCACAAATACTTTAAAATTTTGAAAAATTACTAGTATCTGATAAGCAACTCTGCTCAAATTCTTTGGGCAAAATATCAATCTAGTTTATTCACCCAAAGAATAGACAACACCAAGACAAAGAAGAAAAAACTGGTAAACAATTCACCAGCACTGAAACTGAAGACAATATAATAATATCAAATAGTCAAAAATAACAATGTGCTGACAATTTCACCTTAAAGCTTGTCCTCGTACTCCGACAGGGGAGTCATCTGCTCCTTCAAACCTTTCCTCTTACGAATATCAGTGACAAGTGCTGCTGCCTGGGACCCAGGCTCTAATGGATCAGATGACATCATATCCCAGTGATCAAACACACATTGAGGAAATGCCTGCCCTGATGTCGCAGCTCTCAAGGTGCCAGAGAAACCAAATGATTCAATAACAGGAAGATAAGCCTTGATGTTGTAAAGTGGAGTACCAGGCCTTTGCATTTCCTCAAACACGTGACCACGTTTCTGATTCAGAACACTGTAGATGCCACCCAGAGCTTGCTCAGGAGCTTGGATTTCAACCAGGTACACCGGCTCCAGCAGGCGCGGCTTTGCAGTTAACTGGGCAGCATAGATGACCCTTCTGGCAGTAGGGATGACCTGGCCACCGCCTCTGTGGATGGCGTCAGCATGAAGAACCACATCACAGACTTCAAAGCAGATACCTCTCATGTTTTCTTCAGCCAATGGCCCTTCCTTTGACGCCCACTGGAACCCTGCAACAACAGAGTCCTTAATTTCATTCAGGTACTGAACTCCCTTACACATATCAACAACCATGTTGGGGCCAGTTGTCTCTGGGCCAAAACACCAGATTTTCTTGGCAAGATCCTTGTCCCAGCCAAACTCCTCAGACAAAATCTTTGAGCGAACCTTGGGGTCATCCCTTGGGCCAATTCTACCATCATCGATAGCTTCAGCAAGACCATCCTCCATAGGTCTTGCTTCCATGTATAAACGGTTGTGCTTGTTGGGTGATTTGCTCATCACAGTACGACACGACCTCTCCAGAACAGTCTCACGGAAAGAGACAACAGGGTCTGATTTAATAATTTCTGCCCCACCCATGAAATCTTCCTGCAAATCCTTCAAACAGATTTCAAGGTGGAGTTCTCCTGCACCAGCAATGATATGCTCCCCAGATTCCTCCATTGTACAAACAACCATTGGATCTGACTTCGCCAAACGCTTCAGACCCTCAACAAGTTTCGGAAGATCAGATGCAACCTTGCATTGCACAGCAACACGGACAACAGGTGAGACAGAGAACTTCATGGCACGAATTGGGTGGGCATCAACTTCCTTCTCATTGGTCAACGTCGCATTCTTGGTGATAAACTGATCCAGACCAACCATGGCAACAGTGTTTCCACATGGTACATCCTCAACAGTTTCTTGTTTTTTTCCCATCCAAATAACAGTTCTTTGCACACTCTTCACATACAAATCTTTCTTCTCACCGGGGACATAGTTTGGACCCATAATTCTTACCTTCATGCCAGTAGAGACTCTTCCAGAGAAAACGCGACCAAAAGCAAAGAATCTACCCTTATCGGAAGCAGGAATCATCTTTGAAACATAGAGCATCAAAGGACCTTCAGGATCGCAATTTCTTATGGCATTGGCATATGGGTCATCAAGGGGTCCTTCATACAAGTTCTCAACACGATACTTCTGAGCTTTAGATGGGGATGGAAGATGGAATATCATCATTTCCAGCAATGCATTGCTGGCAGGAAGCCAAGTCTGCATGACACGTTTCATCAAAGCCTTCCCCATCAAATCCTTTTCATCAGACTTCATGGTAACACCGAGCTTTTGCAACATCGGCCACAACTTATCCTTTTGATCATTCATGCATGTCTTAATTATCTGCTTGATGGGTTCATAGCAGAATTGAACAAACCCACGTTTACAAGTTGGGGAACCAGTATTTTTGGTGGTCCACTTTTTAGTGGCAGGGTCAAAAAAGTTTTCACCCCAGAGGCGTTCCATCATCTTTGCTTCATCGACTCCAAACTTGGAGGCATACATCTTGGCGAAGTTAGTGAGTGTAAACGCCCAACCATGCAAACCAGCTGAGAAAGCAACAGTCCCTTTCTCAGGATAAACCTGACAATCACCAAGAAGGGGATCTTCATATGTGGCCATAATCACATTAGCATTTTCTATGACTCTCTGAAATGTCTGGTATGCTTCTTCCCCATCTACCTGAAGCTCAAGGAAGCACCTATCCATCTTGTTAACAGTCAAAACAGGTCTAATCCTCTCACCAAGGGCCTGCCTGAGGACAGTTTCAGTTTGGACACAAACTCCTTCAACACAGTCAACCACCACAAGGGCACCATCAGTAATCCGAAGTGCAGCTGTGACCTCAGATGAGAAGTCCACATGCCCAGGGGAATCTATAAGATTAATAAGGTACTCATTCCCCTGCCTGTCACCCTTATAATTCTTTAAAGCTTCATCACTCATCTCATAGTAGAGAGAGATGCCTGTCGACTTGATGGTAATACCACGCTCTGCTTCATCTGCCCGCGTATCAGTCATACGGACATCACCAGCCACTTCTTGTGCTATGATACCAGCAGCAGCAACAAGAGAATCCGTCAAGGTAGATTTCCCTGGAAAACACAAAAGCCTTTCATAACTACTACAGCAACACCATATGCCCAACATAAAAAATGAGTGAAAAGACAGGCTAAACAACTTGGAACTGAGAATTATGAACCAATTTAAGGATCATTACATACAAATAGTTTAAACAAAATGTTATGCTATTGGTATATATCTTAGAGGATGACACAACTGTAGACACCAAAAGGCGTCTTTGTGAACATATTGTCAGGCACCAACCATGTGAAGGGGCCAGGCATTAAAATCACCGCAGGAAACACTTCAATAACTATTCCTCCCTGTCAAAACATATTTTAAGATAAGAAAAAGGCATGGTACCATGGTCAACATGTGCAATGACAGACATGTTGCGAATGTTATGCTTGTAGTCCATAATCCTGCGAAGCTCTTCAGCTGTGAACTTCACCTGCACAAATAAAACAGATTTCCAGTAAAGATTTGACAAGCAACGATTCAAATGCTGTGTACAGAGAACAGAACAAGGGAGCGGAGCTAACCATCTTGAATGGCTGAATAAATCACACAATACAAGATACTTTAACAATCTGAGATCCTGACACCTCCTGCTAATGACAAAATTGAGTAAGATACTAGCTGTCACAACATGAAAACCCAATATAAACCCCTGAATTAACCAGTTAATAGAACCATAATTTTTGAATACAGATAGATCACTAGCTGCATTATCAAATGGAAAAACATCAGAAATATTCTCAAATTTAATTCCACTCTAAATTTATGTTTTTCCCCACCTATATGCTTGATCTTTTTTTAGAACCAGTTTTATTCTGAATAAAAAAAATATCAAGGACTAGATGAAGTAAACGCAAAAATTGGCCCTGAATTTTAACTTTACACTCTTATTGTTTTTGGTGCCATCATGTTAAAAAAGGGTCAAAAAATTTTCAAAATTGACCTTCAATTTCAATATTTGCGCTTTTATTTTTTTTTGCTATCATGTGAAATTATGATCAATTTCAGCTTTTTTATTCACGAAAAACTCGTTATCTAATATGTTGGTAATAGAATAGAGAAAATTAATAATTAAGAAATTGAAAAGAGCAACAGTTTAAAATAGATGTTTGGGAAAAAATAAGTGTTGCGAATAGAATTAAAAATATGAATATTAAGATTAGAATTGAAAAAAATGAATGTTGAGAATAGATTTGTAAAAAAAAAAAAAAAAAAAATGAAAGTTAAACACAAGTGAAATACACATACAAAATTATAGGAGCAAAATCCATTTGGTAGAATGTGTTCAGGTACAGTAGCAAATCGATAAAAAAATAATACAACCCCACACGTACAAATATTTTCGAAGGCATGGTCTAAATATTTCTTTGAAAGAATCTCCTAGCCGCACATGAAACGATTTAACCACACTGGTTTTTTTTTTTTACAATTTAAACAAAATCTATGATAAAATAGAGCTAATCACATATTTTCATGAAACGAATTGTTTCTTTTCACAATTCACATAAATTCTACAACGGATAGCCCTAAGAATCCTCCCCCGCCCCAGGGAAGATGGAAAACAGAAAAAAAAATGTTCATAAAAAATCCAGGTTTATTTTATCATATAAAACATCAGATCGATATGAAAAGGCAACGAAATTGAAAGTTTACGAGCCTTTTAAGTTTCTGCCAAAGTTTCATTACATAAAAGCATCATCTTTTAACGAAACGCCCAATCAGGAGCACGTAAACATGAAGATATCAATCAAATTGCAGCACAACAATACATATATGCTTGAGATTCTTAAAATAACTAGTAAAAGAGATCAGAAACCACACCAATTACGTTTAAGCCAGTATTAGATAAATAAGTTAACTCCAAAGAATCACAGATTAGATACAGATCTACGGAGAAACCTAGTGAAAAGAAAACAGAAACGAGAACTACAAAGTTTAGAAATCAACTACACACGTGATTTCAGATTCGAAGTATAACAAGAGACAGAAGAAAAGATCACAGAGACGGAGAGAACCAACTTACGGAAAACTGAAAAGGAAGCGTGAAGGGAACAGAAGAGGACTTACAAAAAGGACGCAGCGATGAAAATGGGTAGCCGCACGGCGAGAGATGAGAGAACACTAAAACCCTAACACGCTTTATACCACCCACGTCTCGCCGCCTCGATTTATAATTATCTTAGTTTACGTGGCACGATTACTTTTTTAAAATTTATTTATAAATTCTTTCTAAATTTCTGTCTTCCTCAATCTCATAGTATATTTTTAGCTCCCATACCAAATATAAATGATACTTTGGTTTTACATGGTACGTTCGCGTTGTATTCAGAAATATATTTTCATTTTAATTTATTTAGACTTTTGAAGCTTTTTAATATGTATTATTATAACAATTAAAAACAAATTTTAAAGAAAAATGAAATATAAAATTTGAGGTATAATATGATGATTTTTTTTCCTTTTTTAAGTTGGCTAGTTACTTTATTTTTGTTTGTTACTGTATTATAAAATTCCAGCCAAATATATGACACTGTTTTATTTATTATTTTACGAGTTCCCTTTGACCGTTGAAAATTTATTATTATTGTTAGTTATCTATTGTAGAGTTATTATTGTTATTCATGTTAAATGTTAAAGTTATATTCAATTTAATTATCATTATATATTATTGTTGATTGTTAAATAGCAAATAAATCTATTATTTATTTGATATATTTATTGTTTTATTTTTTAAATCTACACAAGATGTAAATTTAGTAACAAAACAAATTTTGATGTACTAAAAAATAATATTAAATTTAAAATAATATATTAAATATACATCGTAACTATGTTACATAAATTATATACATATGACTCAAACGGTTGCAATCTTTTCTCCATAGAAGGGAAAAAAAAATGTTTACAAATCGAATATTATCCGGTACTTGGTCCAAATTGTAATAAGAAAAATTAGAAATAAAAAATGTAAAGAATTACAAAAAAAAAAAAAGAAAAAAACAAAACAAAAGGGCGTTTATGTTTTTTTAGTTCATAATGCTAATAATTAACAAATTGAAAGCGATAAAATTCAAGCTCATATCAAACATAAATTAATAAAAAATAAATATCAACTGTACTATTTAAAATTTTTCATAAGTAGTCACAATTAAAGATAAAAAAAAAAACCTTTAAATTTATGTGTTTTTAGAAAAATATTGTTATTATAATTATTGTAACAGCAATAGTATTTTTGAGAATCCATCAAGCTTTTAGCCACCAAAAGCATCCCAATAGTCTAATAAAATGTAAATAACTGGTTCATTAGTTTCAAATTTGATATCCCGGTTCATAATGTTTGTTGAGACCCCTTCTAACATTACATTTCAAGTTAGACCAAGCATTACACTAAACTGGAAAATCGATTAATAACTGCCCTGTCCGAAGCATAGGAAAATATTAAAAGCAATCAGAACAATTAAATTTGGCACCAAAGTAAACATTGACTCATAATATTCTTCAACAATCTATAAAATAATAGGTGGCTTGGTGGTTAAGGCTCATCCATTAAATTGATTGGTCCATCGGCAAAACATTAATATTTGTCAAAACATGTCTTGATGGTCAAAAGATTAGCTCTCAAAAAATATATTGTCAAAAAGGCAAATTCTCAAAATATTAATCTTATCAATATATCAACGTATCGAATGTCACCTTACTAAGGGGCCCAGACCATGGTGGCCAAACCAAAATAGCTCTAATATGCCTCCATCAATATGCTAGTGTAACTCCATCGGCATCCTATTATTAGCCAAATGTTTGAGTTATCCAATGCTCATGCTGCCCTATTATTATCCTGAGTTATCCAAGGCAGCCCTACTAGGTCTCCACTTGTATCCTAATATGTCTTCATCCAGCATGCTTGTATCAATCCACCAACATGCAAGTATGACTCTCCATTAATATCACATTATGTTTAAAGTATCACGTCCTAAATTCTGATCCAATTATTAACAATTATCAACATTAATAGTGATCCAATTAACCGTTTAATTAAATATGAACGTAAACTTCACATTAATATCTTGACCGATCAAAATAAAATAATGTCTTAAGTATAGGACCCAAAATGCCATGTCTCATATAACTCCGATACTAATTAAACTATAATGTCAAACCTTACATAAAGTGTATTGTCTATTTTATAATATATTCAGTGTAAATTTATAAGGTTCTAGTTTTTGGACTATTATGTAATTATGATTAGTTTTGGGCAACATATATAATTATGATTAAAGAATTTAATATAATTAAAATTAAGGTCAAAGGATATTGAAAAGAATGTTAAAAAAAAAAAATTACAAACCGGACGTGTACCTCACCCGGCCTCTGCACTAGCGCTTGTTCGCCTATCGGGTGCTCAAGTGCCCCAGCAGGGGCCAAAACTAGAACGGTCGTGCTCGTGGCATGCCTTAGCACTAGAGCAGGTGCGGATTCCAACAGCTCCATGCTTGTCTTAGGCCCGACCAGTGCTTGTGCAACGGTCTATTATAAACATCAGCCAAAAATACAGCCCACCGCATTTCAAGTGGTTGAGCTAATTAAATAGAGAGAGAAAGAGAGGGTGTAAGGTTTGCATTTTTAATTTATGATAAATGTAATTAAATAAGATAATATAATTAAAATTGAGATTTTTTAATATGAAAAAAATGTGAAAGAAGTCGGTTTGGGATCGGGTTTGGGCCACACCTAAGGCACGCCCAAAGAGCGTTGGAGTGCGATTTTCAGGTATTTAAACCCATGCGCTCAACTTTTTTGTCATTTTTTGTAGAAAGTGGAAAGAGAGGAGAGAGAGTGTGGAGGTGAAGAGAGAGAAGAGGAGATTGAAACTCTCATGTTCATTTCCAGAGTAAAGCTAATTAAGAAACTTATAGATCGAGTTGAGATAAATGTATTCTCATATTTTTCTTTCTCTTATTACTCATTTCTAACCGTTCCTTTTGGACATTTTTATTCAAATACCCGCTCAAATTTAGATTTTGAAATATACATGTGTTAAATGTGCATATATGTCGATTTCTCTCGATTTTGAAATTTATGTGAAGTATTATGTTAAATAGAAAATCTTGACTTCACGCATGTGATTTTCTCTCGTGATTTGTGGGTTGATGTGAAATGTAGGTTTATAAATCAAAACCCTAGCCTTGTAAACGTGTTCATTTTTAGTTATGATATTTTATTACTTGTATTTCGTATATGATACTTCGCATGTCCGGGTAACTATGTTGAGTCCTTTAAATGTGTGAATTTTCTTCCTGAAATGCTTCGTATGTTTAGTATATGGACCAATATTGTGAAAATTGCCCATTTTGCATATTTTTGTCGGAATTCTTGATATTGTTTGAAACTTCGGACCCCAAATCCAAATTTTAGTTTATGAAAATTGGAAGGATTTAATGTATATTATACACATGAAGCGGAAAATGCATGGTATTTAATGTTTATGGTCTGAAAATGATAATGTTTCTACTTTGTATAATGTAGTAAAATTTTTCTGGTTTCCCCTAAACTCTATGTCAATTTATACATGTATTTGAAATTATGTGAACATCATATGACATGAAACAAGTATATGTGTATTGAAAAGAATTATGAAAGTATGAAAGGAAACTTTACAATTTGTTAAGATTTATGAACCGTTCTCTAAGAATGAAAATTAAGTAATATGAAGCTAAGTGTGGAGTTTCTTTACGATAAGTTAAGAAATTGAACTAATGATCATTCAGCGGATAATATTCTCTTATATACCTTAGGATAGTACAGTAGTATATCGATGATTACCCCTTTATAATCACGTGGGAAAGAAAAATATTGTCTGGCCCCGTTTATAGGGAGATATATAGATTTTCCACCTCTAGATATTGAATAGGAGTGTGAGCTTTAAATTGTGTGAAAATATACACAATCCTATCTTTGATATGTCTACTAATTTAGCTGGTAAGGCCTACTAATCTTGATTCCTAAAAAAAAGTAAGATTTAAGTATATTTCTAGTTAACTATAAAGATAAGAAAATCTGATATGCATCATGAAGGCTTTTGTACATGTTTAAACTTTTTCATACGATCACGATTCCTATATCCCTTCCGATATGTATTTTAAGTTAAAAGGATGTATGTTCATTTGTATATTGTACATTACTAAACATTTGACTCACTTTCTTACCGTTTTTACTAATCTTTCAGATGAGTTGCATGAGCCATTACCAAGTAATCAAGATTGAAGTATCGGGTGGACATGAATAGCCTAGATTATTATGATTATGAATGATTTTTATTGTTTAATGTTTTTGAGTAATGTTTATTGTATCTAGATATTATATTTTAGTTTAAATTTAGTTCCAGATGACAGATGTAAAGTATATAGATTGTGGCTAATGTTTTGAAGGTTGAGTGTTGTATTTTGAAGTATGGCATTGATTATTGTGTTGTGATGGTCTTGGGTAGATTTTCATGCACAGGATTGTCGTTATGATGATGGAAAGTGGATTTGTATTCAGCATATATTCCATGTAATTTGGCTGACCGGTGTTGGAAGTTTTTAGCTTCATTTTTATATAAGTCATGAATATATTTGCCTCTACAAGTTATTAATATTGAATGTGGACTCAGTATTAACATGCATATTCCTTTACTAAAGATTCGATATCGTATTATTTGGTCCAGTGTCGGAACCACCGATATTGTGGCATGTCTTTAGATCCTATGTATACTATTTATTTATTAATTTATATTGAAGCCAATTGAAATATCTCACGTCCAATATTTTTTAAGTTATTTAATTCATTGTTTATAATTAGAGGTAGTGATGAGATTTGGACGTGGTCTGCCACATAGGGAGAAGGGCCGAAGGAGAGAGAAGAAGGGAGAGGAAAGGGAGAAAGCATCCAGATTGCCTAATTCAGAACGTTCGGACTAAGAATTTTGGTATATCAGGTGAAGGTAAGTGTATTTTTAGCTCACTCTTTTTGTTGTTGTGATTTATTCCCATTCTTCTCGAGTATTATTGTTCTAATACTTATTTGAGTTAAGATTTTAAAGTAAAAGTATGAAAAGCTAGCATATTTGTCAGTCTATTATGATTTTACAATGAAATTTATCAAAAACTCACGTCAATTATCTATATTATATTTATGTATATTATTTTAAAATTCTCTTCATTTTTAGATACATAAAAATATTTCTTACATGTTTATACTTTGTAGATATTAATTCTAAATTATTACATGTTATTTGGATATACTAAATATATAATGCATATTTTAATTGTATGATACATGCTTATTAAATATGTAGAAAAATTTATAAATTTTAGCTGCATGAATTATTGTCCAAATTTCACGTTATGGATTTATTACGGTAATAAAAATACGTAAGACATTATGAAGAAGAAAAATAAAGGGACTCCACAATTCTATTAAGAAAAGTATGAACCATTCTTCAAAAGGGTAAGAATTATAAACCAAGAAGTAAATTGTAAAGTTTTTTTCTAAGTTAAGAAAGTAAGAAACTGAATTGACTACTTATTTAGAGGATAATATTCTCTAATATAACTTAAGATATTGAACTGGTAAATCGAGGACTATCTCATTGTAACCACAGGGGGTTTTAAAAGTAGATGTCTGGCTCCGTCTATGGGTTATAGATAGTATCGCCTACATTCGAGTGTTAAATTTCTGGCCTCAGATTGTGTGAAAATATAAACAATCTTTTTCTTGATTGTCCACTCCATTAAGTGATAAGGCCTACTAATCCTGATCTCTAAAAATAAATAAGTTTTTAATATGTTTGATGGTTAAGATAGTGAAAGAACAAGATAATGAAAAAAATATTTTTTGCCCAAATTTTATGCTCATGTATGCATTATGACTCTTATTCTTTTCGATGATATATTTTAAGTAAAATGTGTATGTTATTGCTATATGTGATGCATTGTTAAGTATTTGGCTTACTTCTTTACTATTTTTACTAACTTTCAGATGATTCGCACGAGTTGATACCAGACGAAGAGGAATAAAAATTGAAAGTTTTGTTTCTTATGCTTAGGAAGAAAGATTTTATTGTTCTGATTTTGAGGTGCTGATTATACGTAAAACTTTAGAAGTATGAAATAATATTTTAAATCTTAATGATATTAGTGTAGTATTGCTTCTACAGATTGTGATGGATATTATGTATATTTTTGCAAGATATTGTGAAGTTATTTTTAATTGATGATTTTTAGCAGGTATCTTTTATTAACAAGATATAACATTGTACTCTTATAGTATAATGTTGGAGCCGCAAATGACATGATAATTGTATGGATCATATATATATATATATATATCAATAATTAATTATGATAATAGTTAATGACGAAAAAGAGGACGTGGGACGTCACAAGTGGTATCAGAGAAATATTTAAGGAGATGCCATAGGAATTTGGTTAATTGATCTTGACGTGGAAGCTTAGTCTTGGAATAGATTGACTTAAATTAGGATTAGTTAGTTATAGTTGAATCTTAAGTTGTTGAGTCCTAATTGCGGCACTAGGATAACTATCTATTAAATTATTAACTGTAATGTGGTGATCTAATTTGAGTGCTAATGTTTTTGCCAATAGGATTTAAGAAATGGCTGACCAAAGAAGAAGGAATACTCGCGCTGATGCACATGTAGGCCGGCAG
Organism: Nepenthes gracilis; assembly: GCA_033239525.1. NCBI lineage: Eukaryota > Viridiplantae > Streptophyta > Magnoliopsida > Caryophyllales > Nepenthaceae > Nepenthes > Nepenthes gracilis. The sequence goes on along the minus strand of BSYO01000010.1, from coordinate 11,006,409 downwards.
GAAGAGTACTTGAATCTGTTGGGAAGAATGACCGATATTATAGAATCAATAAAACAATGTAATTTGTCATCGATTCCAACTCCTGCCCCAGCAAACCCTTGACACATAGCTTATGATATATTTACTAATGAACGGGTACTTGAATTTATGGGAGATCTAGATCCAACGGAGGCAAACACGTGGATTCGAAGGCTTAAAAAGGTCTTCATTGTTATTCATTATCCCGAGGAAGACAATGTAACATTTGCTTCCTATAAACTGGAAGGAAAAGCTGATCACTGATAGGATATGCAAAAGAGAGCTATGGGAGTGCCGACAAATGAGGTTACTTGGGAGATGTTTGAAGATGCGTTTATGAAGAAATATTTTTCTACGAGCTTTTGGGAACAAAAAGAAGAAGAATTTGCACGACTTAGACAAGGGAGCCGATCGGTAGTGGAGTATAATACAAAGTTTATAGAATTATCCCGCTATACTTCTTACCTGGTAAAAAATGAAGTCAAGAAAGCCGAAAAATTCTAGCAGGGTTTGAGAGATGAAATCAGAAGGTAGTTGGTGACCTTAAAGCTACAAACTTATGAAGATGTGTTGGGCCGGACACTTTTATTCAAGAAGGAGCTCCCGAAAAAAGAATACTTCAAGAAGAGGGCATCCAATCGGGGAGGCTAGAGTGCAAGATCAAGAATAGGAGCCAGAGGACCCGCCAAGAAAACTAAGATGGCAAATAAAGGGAAGGGTAGTATTAAAATTCAAACAGTACCAAACTCTCAAGTGACAGCAAACCGTTTGCTCTTACTGCGAAAAATCACATTCAGGATGGCCTTGTTACAAAATGTCAAGAGCTTGTTATAGATGTGGATAATCAGGTCACTTAATCAAAGACTGTCCTCATAAAAAAGCCGAAGACAAAGAAACCCACTGTTCAAGGCAAAGCTTTTGTAGTCACGGTCCAGGATACATTACAGAATGTTGTAAAAGGTACTTTTTCTATTTATGATATTCTAACTCATATGTTATTTGACTCAAGATTTACGCATTCGTTTGTTTCTTCTAAATTTGTATCACCTAGCATCACCCTTGAGTATCCTAGATTTAACTTTAACAGTATTGACACTTATGGGATCGTCGGTGATCACAGATGTTCTATACCCGATGTGTGTAGTTTGGGTAAATGGGATACAGTTAGCCGTAAATTTGATTTTGTTAGAGATGTGTGATTTTGATGTGATTTTGGATGTAAATTGGTTAGCAAATTACCATACCAGCTTTGATTGTTTTCACCAAAAGAATTTATTTTGCTATTCTGAGATATGAGTCATTTCACATTTAAGGAGTAAGGCAGAAGAAAATGCATTGTTTAATTTCAATTTTACATACTCGGCATTTGATCAGGAATGGATGCCAAACTTATTTAGCCTATGCCAGTACAATTAGAAATCATGATGTGTCAGTGAAAAATATTCTGGTGGTTAATGAATATGAAGATATTTTTCCTGAAGATTTACTTGGCTTACCACAGCAACGGGAGATCGAATTTAAAATAGTAATATCTAGATTCAAAATAACAGAATTCTAGACGATTGGATTAGGTCTAAATTATTAGAAAATGAGCTATCAAAAGTCAAATTATCAAAAGAGACAAGCAACGATTGACCAATTGTCAAGAGCCTTGGGGGTCAGCAAGTCAAATTGCCGAGTGTTGATTTTGTCTTGACTGTCGAGGTGCTTGGGGTCCGAGGTGTCCAAATGTCAAACTAAGGTTCCAAACCAAGGCACCTTATATCATGGCTGCTAGACGAAGGCAACCTCGTATGTCTTCACCAACATTCCAATATACCTCCACCAACATATTAAGAAGTTTCCACCGTTATGTTAGTATGACTTATCAATATCCTCTTATGATCGAGTGTCTGAGTATGCTGAGGGTTTGAGCTGTCAAGTGGCTCTAGTACTTCTGCACAGGCATTCTACTATGCCTTATCAGCGTATTAGTATAATTCCGTTGGCATCTTCGTATAACTATATCAGCATCCTTTTATGCCCAAGGTATCCAAGATGTTGGATTGCTAAAAACGGGGGCAACAGCAGCCCACTAAGAGGCCATTGTTTGTAAACATGGTATCCTCAACAACTAGCACACCATATTTATGACGGCAAAGTCAATGCAAATAAAAGTTAGCCATTTGACTTGCAGTTTACGATCTTCTCACAAAGTTCATGATCAATATAGTGGCAACCAGGCCTCAAAAATTAGGGAAATATATTGTCAATTGATAAGTTTGTGAAGGTCACGTTTCATTTGTTAGATAAACTGCCTTCATTCCTCATAACCTTTTTCAATTCTGCTTGCTTAGTTATTTTTAGGCATCTAGAACTTAGTTGATCATCAATTATGAATCTACTATAACCTTTCCTAAGGTTTATATAAATAAGAGGCCCCTACATAAAAAGGGGCATCATGACTACAACCAAAAAAACTAAATACTTTTGTTAGGAAAATCTTGATTGGTATATTTTGTGATAAGGTAAACAATTGATTTGAATGACTCTCTAGCGATAAAGAAGATAAATAATGGACACATGACTATTCTATGCAAATGTGTCCCTTTTCTATTTTCCATACCTAGTCCACACTAGTTCTACATATGAGCATATTTAGTCTAATATATCCATTCTCGATATATGCTTGTTCTACCCTTAAGTGCAATTTGTCAAGTATACCCACTCTAAATGTGCACATATTTTGTGCTTAAGTGCATTTGATCTAGTATCCTATGCCTGTTTTTTGTTGGTATGGCGCATGTATACCTTTTGCTAATACCCTAACGCCTGGTGCATATTTAAATATCATACGTGTATCAAGGTGCTACTTTTTCATTAGCCACAAATTTTTGACCTATTTTTCAACTAACTTTACAAATATCTCTTTTCTTTGAGACTGAAATAGAGGCAGAGATAAGTTAAAAAACTAGTGCATTTCCATTGCTAAAGAAGAAGAAATTCATTGCAAGAGAAAACCAAACTATTTTACTCTTAGATAAAAAATGTTTAAAGTTTTTTCATCTAACATTTTTCATTATTATTAAAATACTTATTTTAATTTGTAAACCTTCATTGGTGCATTGATAGAGTGGATATTAGAATTTGGTAGTATGTGGAGACTTACTAACAAGTAAAGCATACTCAATAAGAAAACAAGAAGTTGTTCGATTTTGCTACTACAAATAAATCTAAAGGATCTCTTAAGAAGGGTTACAAGTTGGGAAGAAATTGGCTAATATTTAGTACATCTATACTATCTGAGTTGTAAGTTAACTTTCATATTAAATTAGTTTTATTAGATAAAGAGGTTTAGAAAATTTTACTAAAAAATGAATTAGTTTTTAAGATTTTTTTTTCATTATCAAAATATGTGCATTATATATATTTGTTATTTTAGATTTAATTTGGTGATTTTTATTTCTGTAAAATTACTTTTTATTTATATCTAATAGAGAATACACATTACAAATATTATATATCCATATATACTTTACTATACCTATTCTTATAAGATCTAAATGAATCATGATTAAGGATCTTCTAGTCTTTTATTTGGTATCATAAACTTACCTTGTTCCTTGAACCCAATATTTGGATGCATTTGAGTCAATCATTATCTATTCCTTTTTATTTTGATAGGAGTAATTATATTTATAAAAATGTTCATATGAGAGAATTTCTAAAATCAATCAATGAATGTGTGTAATGTAGTACTCAATTCAGGTGAACATTTCTCAAGACTACCATAGATAGCACTAATAAAACTAAAACCTTGTTGTTATAGATTAAGGACGAATTAGATGTTTGTAATTAAAATAGTAGGGGTTTACATGCTATTTTTATAGCTATTTTTCTAAAAGAGTTTAAATATATCTCTATATATGAAATCTCAAATGAAGCTAAAACATTCTTGAAATTACTCATAAAAGCATTAAAATGATAAAGAACTCAAAATTGTAAATGTTCATTACTAAATTTAAAGAAATTAAAATAAAAGGAGATGATACATTTGATTATTTTTATACAAAACTAGATGATATTGTCAACACCACTCTTAATTTTAGTAAAGAATTTTTTAAAAATAGTATAGTTTTGTAACATGATGAGATCCTTTCTAAATATTTTAGATCTAAAATCATGGGTATAAAAGAGAGTAAAGGTCCTATCAACGTTAAAATTGAAAAACTTGTTATCTCATTAGAAACTTATAAACATAAGTTTTCACACTTTGAGAAAATGAATCTATTTCTTTAAAAATAATTAAAGAAGAAATAGATGATGGGTCTGATGTAGAATCTTTTAGGGATGAAGATTTTATCATTTTTGATAAGAATTTCAAAAAATATTTAAGAATAATAAAAAAAAATTCAATAATAAAAGAAAATATGCCCACACAACAAGATGAAAAGATATATGAAAGGGAAATCAAAGACTTGAAGGATATGAAATCACAGAGTTAAATATCATGAATTCATGGTTTTTGGTATATCTGAACTAAGTACCCAAAATTTAAAAGATTAAAAGACAAGTTATAAATATTACTCAAAATGATGACAAAGAAGATGAGAATAATAATGTAAAAATCTTCAATCATTTTATAGAAATTAAAGTTTTAATCATTAATTGTGATAAAAATAGTAGTGAACAACCTAAATAATCTGATTATTTTCTAGATAAAATCTAAAAATAAATTTGAAAATCTTCAAGAGACTTATAACATATTATTTAGGAAGAGTTTAAAAGTTAAGAGAATAAATAAGTCATTTAACTATAAATTACTTAAATTCGAAAAAGGAAAAGTGGCTCTTCCAATCAGACTAGACCCTGCCAACAACAAATTTCAAGAACTTGAAAATGCTAATAAGTTGTTAATTGAACAAATCAAGACCTTTGAAATAAATATTAAAAAGGTGAAAAATGACCTTAAAAATACTTTCAAGTAGAATGAAAAAAATTGATAATACATTGGGAGTAGGAAAGACAGATGGAAATAACAAAAGTTTTGACTTTATTAAAAGCATACCAAAAGCCAATTTTAACAATAAAATTAGTTTTGTTCCAGCCACCTCAATTCCTAATAGGAGTATCATTACAAATGTTTCCACCAAACCAATGTTGAAAAAGGTTAAGAACAATGTATCTAATATTTTAATCAATCCAAATATTGACCAGATGACTAAACAAATACTAATAATATTAAAGCTCAATGTAACATTATTGGGAAAGCAAAAATGAACACCTTTAGAAACCAACCTAGGTTTCGATCTAATAGATCTATTTCTTTTCTAAATTTATATCCATATGCCACGGTTGCAAAAAAATTAGTCATACATACCCCCACTTTTATACAACTAATATTCAAAATGATCATAAGTAAAACAAAAAGGTTGACAATCTTATCAATCAAATTACTAATCCGAATAAACAAGTAACTAATTTGACCATAAAAGCTAACTCAAGAATAAAAATATAGATTCAAAAGAATGAATTACAAAACTCAAAAAGAAAGTGCATGTGCTAAGTTGCTCAGTAAACATTAGAGATTTAAAATATTTCTATCTGGGACCTCAATAGTGGGTGCTGTAAGCACAAGTATGATAATAAGTCTAATTTTACTTCACTTACTAACTATTTTGATGGGCCAATTGTGTTTGGTGATAGAGTTAAGACTCTTATTCTTAATAAAGAACAAATTAACATTTTAGATCATGTGGAGCTTTGTGAAGTGCTATATGTAGATAGTTTGAAATCAACATTTTTAATACAAATCAATTCTAATATGCTCTTAAATTTGAATTTTTAAATAAATTAGAGAGCCACTTAATTTTCCTATTAGGTCGAGTTAAAATGGGTCTAATTTTTATTATTCTGAATCTAAATTCTACACACTACAATAAATAAATAAGAGGTCAAAGATGACGATAATTGCTCCTCGATATGTCATTCGACATTCAAGTCAAAAAATTTCTCAAGTAGATAGAAAGATAAGATGATGAGTGAATAATGCATCGATATATGTTTTAGAGGGTTGAGTGTTAGCGGAGGGTTAGGTTCGGACAGATATGTTTGGTAGGAGAGCGACTTAGAGACGGAGGACTAAGTTTTGGTGATGCGCTTGATTGGGGAGCTGCTTTGAGATGGAGGACTTAGTTCCAGAGAGTGTGCTCGGTTGGGGGTACAGTTTTGAGATTTTTCTTTGGGTTCAGTATGCACTCACGGGATCGACTTCGAAATAGAGGACTGAGCTCCGGTGGTACACTTGGTTGGGGAGCGGCTTTAAGATGGAGGATTGAGCTTTAGTGGTACGCTTGCTTGGGGAGCAACATTGAGGGCTCTCAGTATGTTAGACCACCCGAGGTTCGGGATTCATTCAGCATGCAAGGACTGGTTACCCTCTCATCCCTTTGGAAACCCACTTTAAAAATGGAGGCGTTGATGAACTCGGGAGAGAGAGAGACGGAGAGAGAGTGAGATGTTGCATAGGTTTTTCTATTTCAAAATTTTCCTTCTCTCCTTGGGATTGAGAGTCCAGACCTTGGGATTGAGAGTCCAGACCTCAGGACTAAGAGTTGAGACCTCCCTTTTTGCGTAGGGAGGTATATAGAGAGAACGTGGTTACAAAAATTTGTTGTCTTTAGTTCGACTTGTGGTGAGTTTTCTTTATTATCGTGTGCTTGTCATTAAAACTCACTGGACTTTAAAGGGCTTATCATCTTTGAGATGGAGAGCGGAGCTACATTTGCGAGACTCGTGTAAGCGGGTGACTCCAATGGTCCATATGTTGTTGGGTGGATCTAGGTCACGCTATATAGGCCTTTCGCGATACTTTCTAGGCCTTGGGTTTGGAGGAACCTCTATCGGTGTGAAATCTCGATCTCGAAACATGATAATTTAAAAGTAATTAAAATAATAATAATCAAAATGAGCCTAAATATGCATGGAAGAATGAGTTTCAAAAGTGAAAAGAAAGAAAACCGGGCTGCTATATACTAATATGCTATCCAGTAGCATGACGTCTGTTGTGCGTTTTTGGCTTAAAACCAGGCACCAAAAACCAGTTCAAAGGCCCGGTGCTCTTTTGCTTAAAGGGACTTTAGAGGCCCTACTCGCTTTTTTCTTTAAAAGGGAGGAGTTCTTTTTCTTAAAGGCGGAGGCACTTAGCTGCTCTTTGCGTTCTAATTCCGCAGCTCGAGCAAGTTCTTTATGAAATAAAACGATTTCCTTATTCAAAAATTGACATGATTCGTTTTTGTTTAAAAAGGGAGGGGGAGAGAACTTGGGGCACGAACGACCAAAGCACGAAGGAGGAAGGGAAGGAAAAGAGAAAAAAAATTATTCTCCACCAATGTTTATTCGATCAAAGTGAGGAAAACGGTAAATTGGGTGAATATAAGTGTACCTTGGACGTTATTCTCTATTTTTAACGCTTTTTAATACCACTAATTTGGTATTTATACTCTAAAATCTTCTTCCTCCATGATTAATATAAATGAAGCATGTTTCTCTTAATTATTCAGATAGATTTCATATTTACCCTTATGTATTGTGATATATGGCATTGTTTCATAAATAAACATGTGTTTGGTGTCCAATTTAAGTTCAGAAGCTTTGTGCGAAACCCTAACTCGAAAATTTGGGAATTTTTAGTTTACATGTATGGTTTTGTATATATATTTTGATTTATGGTATTAATTTCATAAATAAATATATGTTTGGTGTCCGATTTAAATCCGGAAGCTTTGTGTGAAACCCTAAAATGAAAATTAGGAATTTGGTGTTTAAAATCCTTAAATTTTGAAATGTAAATGTTGAGTTGTAAAGGGTTATTGATTATGCTATGATTTTTATTTAAAAAAAATTTACATGGAATTGTCTTTATTTTGTTCATAGTGAATTTCAAACTTTGGACGAAGGATTATCGTATAAATCGACTAGCTTTTGAAGCACAATGAGTTAAAAGTTAAGAAATAAGAAGAAAGACATTTTTGATTCTATTAATTTGGACATAGAATTGATATACAGTCAGGTAAAGTTCTCTAACATGTCCTAAAACGTTATGGTGGTAATCGAGGATAACTCCGTCCATAAAATTATACGTGGTCCGCCCTTCCTCAGGGCGTTAGCCTAGAGGGTAGAATTCTATGTCTAATCTACCTTTGGAAGGTATTCCTATATATAATCCTGCCAGAAGGGATATTCCTATTCTGTTCCTGGCTTCTAATTGTGTGTGTAATACAATCTATCATCGATTATTCGCCCCTTGGTCTAGTAGGGTCTACTAGTACAGTCCTTCAGATAGTAAAGTGAAATTTCGAGAATTTATAGAGTTTGATAATTGTTTCTGATTTTTGATGCCTGTTATATTGATTTATGATTTCTGAAACATGTTATACTGATTTCTGCTATCTCTTGTTTCCTTATACTTTTCTGTTCTTCAAATAATTTCATAATTTTGCTTATCTGTATTTATATTATGATGAAAGAATTTCACTTGCATGCTATTATTGTACCTTGTTGGGTTTCGACTCACTCTATTATTTTCCTCTCCTCCAGATGAATAGTAGAATCGGTTTCTGACGAGCAAACATAGGCAAAGTTTAGCAATGAAGATTCAAAGTCTCAAAATCAACTTGAAGATTTTGGAAAACTTGATAGTTTTGCATGTAATATCTTACTTGTGGATGGACATTACGTATATATAAATGGTCATAGTATGCCTTTCATTTTGTTGGAACAATGAATTATGCTTCCACAAGTTTATTTTATGGAAATAGTTTTGCTTCCGCTATTCTGTTTTTGGATATATACAGGTTCTAGACAGTATCTCTTGTATGAATTTTGGTATAGCGGATAGGATTGATAAATTAAAACCATGGATAAAATCATGGCATCTGATGATCCTGTGATTGAAATATGAATGTATATTGAAGATTGAATTTGTACAATTATATGTTTTATTCAGGTTGATTGTATCAGTTTAGCCCAATTTTAGAAAAAACTCTACCCGTTTTTTTTAGAACTTTAGGATGTTATTTTGGGCTTCAATTCTGTATGGTCATTGATGGAATGCATTAGAGAATAAAAAAAAATCTGTTCAATCAAAGTTGATATCAGAGATCACGAGATATCTTAGGATTGATTTAAATCGTATGCGGAAGTTTAGGATCAAGTAGGACTAATCGAATAAGTAGATAAAGGTTTAGAATGATTAAGTTAGGTTAAAAAATCCTACGTGTTCTAGTTTGCATATGTTGGAATTGACTTAAGCAATGACCTAGTGATTAAATTGATTGATATTGACCTCAAGCCTAAGCTAATCAATTTATATTTTAGGTTCAGGTTAATTTGTTCTAAGACTAAGATAAGATAAGGATGGGAATAGTTAGGATTAGATGAAATGCGTAAGGGATGGCCTTAGGAATTCCATTTGAAGTGCCTTGATTTATTTTAATCCCTCCCTCAAATGTGATTAGGCAAAGTCAACTAATATTGTGATATTTGTGGTTATAGAAAATAGTATAACTAGCCAACAAGTAGGAAGAAAGACTACTTGTGGAGATGCTAGTACTCCCAAGGATCGGGAGGCCGACTACCTAAATCTATTGGGAAGAATAACAAGTGTGTTAGAATCGATGGAACAGCGTCATATGACTCCGGTTCCTACACCAGAGTCGATCCCAACAACATATGAGAGGTTTACGACAAAGAAGGTGCTTAAATTTTGAGGAAACAAGATCCAGTAAGGCCGGAGATTTGGATTCAAAAATTAAAGAAAATATTTGCAATAATTCAATGTTTTGATCACGAAAGGGTTGTCTTTATGACTTATAAATTAGAAGGAGAAGCCAAGGATTGGTGGTTGATGAAGAAAAGGGTGTTAGGTTTGCCCAACGAGGAAATTTCTTGGGAGACGTTTGAGAAAGCCTTCTGGGAACAATATATTCCTTCTAGCCTCCATGATTGGAAGGAAGAAGCTTTTATGCAGCATAGGCAAGGAAGCCGCACCATAGCAGAGTATGGCGCGTGGTTCATTGAATTATCTCGCTATGCGCCATTTTGTTTGGGAAGATGAATTGAGGATAGCCAAGAAGTTTCAACAATGGTTAAAAGATGAGATTAAGAGTCAGTTAGTGACTCAAAAGTTTTAAATTTATGCTACGGTTTTAGATAGGGTTCTAATATTTAAGAAAGAACTTAAAACTTGGAAATCTTTGGGCAAGAGGGCGGTCAATCAGGTGAATCTAAGTAAGGGAGTTTGGTTTGAAATACCCAAAATCTACTAAGAAGATGAAAGTGTTTGGTAAAGGGAAAGGTAGCATCAGAATTCAATTAGTGTCAGATTCCCAAACGTTAGTGGTGTATTGTAATCATTGTGGAAAGAGACATTTGGAAACTTGTTTTAAAGCAATGTGGGCTTGTTTTAATTGTGGTCAGCAGGGTCACGTGGTCAGCAGGGTCACCTGGTCAAAAATTGCCCCTATCGAAGAGACTAGGAGCAAAGAAACCTACTAACTCGACTAAAGCATTTGTAGCAACAGTTCAAGACACTGAGGCACCCCCAGAAGTGGATGGAGGTATTTTCTTATTTATGAAAGTTTGATTTCTGTTTTATTTAAATAGGGATTTATGTATTCTCTTGTTTTCAATTGCGTGTGATGTCATGTTCACCTTGAGAATTTAGTATGCTTTGTGGATTTTAGGGATTGTGACAAGCAATTAGATGAGTATTCGATTGGAAAAATGAATATGTGATTTATTTGGTCGGTATGGCGAATAAGTGGAATTGATGATCTGGAATCAATTTGTGGGTGATGCGAATCCTTTTGGAATTGAAATGATACTCGAGGATGTTGGCGTAAATTGTATCGAGGGAATATAATACCCAATAATTAGGTTATGAATTCTGAATAAGAGGCAAAGTCGATCAAATCAAGGATAGGTGTTGAGTCTAATTAGAAAATGGGACTACCGCTTTTGAAGTCGGTAGGTGGCCGTCCGAGAATCTAGCTATGAAAGTTCCGAGGATATATATATATATGTTTGGAGGAAAAGACCAAGCCGACTTGTTTTAATGGGCGATTTGAAGACGGATTGAAATTGACATTAGTCTCTAAGGATTTGTATAGAATTGAAGGAGCATTGGCTAGGTATCGTTGAGAAAGCCTTGGGGCCTCTGGAAAGTAGGATTAACTAATGGGCCAGGTAAGTTAGCACAGATGGTAATGCCCTTGAGAAAGATTGAAATTTTATTATTTCTGTATCAATAGGTAACTACACATGAGCAAAGTGAGGGAGGAGTCTATGGTTTGAAATTGCTTCGCCTATAATTGAGATTTTTCAATGAGGTCTTTGCCTTGAGGATTTGTGGATAGATGCCCATGGGGGTAAGTGGGAGAGGAATCCCTAGTTAGAGTTACTCTGAAATTAGCAATTAGAAGTCTCTATTTGATAATTTGAGGGTATTGTCTTGGGAGATAACTTTGTCTAATAAATTTAGGGTCAGAATGGTTATGTTGTGAGACGGAAGTTGACCTTAGGATTTCGCAAGTGGATAGGCTTGTCTAAGGATTATGTAGATGGACTTCGATATTTTAATGGAAAACAAGCATCAATACTGGTAGTGGATGTTAAGGGTTTATGGACTTGACATGCTTTCGGTATTTTGTGAGAGATGTCAAGATGCATCGCAAGTAGGCCCATATTGGGTACTAGGATGTTGTATACATAAATTAGGAGACAAAATTGTAATCAAAATATTGGAATCCTGAAATTTTGAAATAAGAAACCCTTATGGTTGTATTTCAGGATACTTAAAACGATTCCCTCATTGTGAATTATAGAGGACATGTCTAGAGCTAATTAGTAGACTCATCGGTATGCCAGTGAGATCTCGAGGTTGCTAGCATTTGGGTTTTAAGATTTGGGATATAACCTAAAGCTATAGCAAATCCTTGGGAGACAGTTATGATATTAGTTTCTAATCTAGCAGTAGGTTGAGGAATTTTGGGCTTTGCCCTGGTGGTATCGATATCTTAGGACTTTCGTTATAACTGCTGAATAACCTAGGTTCCCTATATGAGCCAATCAATATAAATTGTAAGAAGATCTAAGGATGTAGTTGATGAGGCTAGGAGTGAATGGCCATGTATTTCGAGGACATGTAAGAATTTATTAAATTTCTGCTAAACCGGCCATTCTTGTCAATATGGATTTTGTATTTTAGAAAGATGTCGGTTTAAAAACATACCAACGAACTAATGAGGATATAGAGTATTCTGATTTGGGGTCTAATTGTAATTTGAGATATTTACCAAAACTTAGCCAACTTAATTGGAGAATTGTGGGTGTCAAGTTAAATGGGATTGGATGGTGGATTACAATCGGATAGTCCGTGGTTAGGAAATTAATTAGAGTTGCACAACAGAATTTTGGTGAACCCATATATTTTAAGGTTCGATTTGAGGCTCAGAAGGAATAATAACTTTTGATGTTGAGCGTAAACTGAAGCAAGGATCCTTGACCGTTTTGAAATTTTAAACTAGTTGGAAAAGTAGTTAATAAATTTGGATTTTCCTTTGGATTTGGTGAATCTAGATATTTATAGAACGGATCAAGTGCTATAGATCAAGGCGATTTGAATGCTTCAACTTTCATAGAATAATCATTTAATTAAAGAAGTGACTTGGGAATGTTAGAAGGGTTCCTCTAAATTATAAAATTTGAGGTTCGTTAAATTTTAAGGATAAAATGTCTATAAGTAGGGGAGAGTTGTGAGATTCCGATCCCAAAATATAATAATTTAAAAGTAATTGAAATAATAATAATCAAGATGATACTAAATATATATGGAAGAATGAGTTTCGAAAGTGAAAAGAGAGGAAGCCGGGCTGCCGTATACTGATATGCTGCCCAACAACAAGCGCAAAAAACTAGTAAGCTCCCACTCGCTGCTCGCCTGAGGCGCTCGAGCAAGGCCTTGGTCGAGAGCTAGCACTCGCTGTGCGCCTGTCTAGCGCTCGAGTGCAGACGCGATTTCACTTTAGTTGACCTAATTCGTTTTTGTTAAAAAAAGGGAAGGGGGAGAGAACTTAGGACATGAACGACAGAAGCACAAAGGAGGAAGGGAAGGAAAAGAGAAGAGAAAGGGTTCCCTATGAATTTTCATCCAATCAAAGCGAGGAAAATGGTAAATCGAGTGAAAGCAAGCATACATTGGACGTTATTCTCCGTTTTTACCACTTTTTAATACTTCTAAATTGGTATTTATACATTAAAATCTTCTTCCTCCATGATTAATGTAAATGAGGCATGTTTCTTTTAGTTGTTTGGATAGATTTTATGTTTACCCATATGTATTGATATATGGCATTGATTTTATAAATAAACATGTGTTTGGTGTCCGATTTAAGTTCGAAAGCTTTGTGCGAAACCCTAGCTCGACAATTTGGAGATTTTTGGTTTACATGCATAGTTTTGTATATGTATTTTGATTTATGGCATTGATTTTTAAAATAAATATGTGTTTGGTGTTTGATTTAAATTCGAAAACTTTGTGTGAAACCTTAGAACAAAAATTAGGAATTTGGTGTTTAAAATCTTTAAATCTTAAGATGTAAATGTTGAGTTGTAAAGGGTTATTGATCATGCTATGATTTTTTGTATGCAAACAAATTTATATGGAATTGTATTGTTACATTACTGTGAATTCCTGTAAATATCTGAAGAGTTATTTATATAAATCTAGTTGGCTTTTTGAAGCATAATGAGTTAAAAGTTAAGAAATAAGAAGAAAGATATTTTCGATTATGTTAATTTGGACTTAGGACTAAATAGTAAAATCGATTCTTGAGAGCAAGAATAGGCAAAGTTTATTAAGGAAGATTTGGAACCTCGAAGTCATCTTGAGGATTTTGAAAAACTTGATAGTTTTGCATGTAATATCTTACTTGTGGATGGATATTGCGTATATATAAATGGTCATAGTATGCCTTTCATTTTGTTGGAATAATGAATTATACTTCCGCAAGTTTATTTTATGGAAATAGTTCTGCTTTCGCTATTCTGTTTTTGGATATATACAGGTCATAGACGGTATCTCTTGTATGAGTTTTGGTATAGTGGATAGGATTGATAAATTAAAGCCATAGATGAAGTCATGGCGTCCGATAATCCTTTGATTGAAATGTAAATGTATATTGAAAATTGAATTTGTACAATTATATGTTTTATTCAAGTTGATTGTATCAATTTAACCCAATTTTATAGAAAACTCTTCCTATTTTTCCTTAGAACTTTAGGATATTATTTTGGGGCTTCAATTCTGTATATGCATTAGAGAACAAAAAAAAAAAAAATCATTCTGTCACAATCGGGTTGCCGCTTTTCCTACAAGCTGAACTCTAGGCCGGCCCAGTGAACTACCAGACGCATCAAATTCTATGATGAAAATTTTAACGTCAAATTTTTTCAAGATAAATACTCTAATTTTTACACTAATGGATCATTCATATTAGAAGAAAAGAAAATTCAGATAACCCCAATAGGGTTGTCTCTAGTCTAGTTATAGGGTACTATTTCTCAATGATCGATTCAACCGAATTGTGACATTAATGCCACTTTCTCAATGATCGATTCAACCGAATTGTGATATTAATGCCACTGTTACCTAAACTTTAAAAGTTTGTTTAAAATATTTAAGACAAATATCATTGATAGCTCACGTGTGGTCTATGTCAACTTGGAAAGCAAACTTGATTGATTCTACGACAACCAACATTTACACAACATGTCCATATGGATCTTATGGGACTTTTTAGAATCGAGAGTTTAGGAAGTAAGAGATATATTTTAGTTATTATTGATATTTATTAAAGATACCTGTGGATTGAATTAATGAGTGAGAAATCTAAGACTTCGAACATGTGAATATTCTTTTCAAAAAACTCATTAATGAAATAGAATATCCAATTATCCAAATTAAAAGTAACCATGAAAAAGAATTCAAGAATACTTTGATAATAAAGAAGGAATCAAATATAAATTTTCTACATTTATCAGTCCTCAACAAAACAAAATTGTTTAAAAAAAAAAACTAAGTTTTTTAAAAAAATTGTTAGGACTATAATGCATAATAAGAAAGTCACTATACACTTTTTTGGACAAGGCTATGTGTGACGTCCCACGTCATACGTCATTTTACTTATCATTAATATTATCATTATCATAGATAGGATTCTAACATTAGCATAATTTATACTGGCTCTAATATCATATTAGTCATTAATGATATTAGTCTAAATTAAGAAAGATGCTTACTAAACATCCATAAGAATTTAAATCTGACGGAAGTATATATTCTATATCATAATGGAAGCAATTCCATTATCATCAAAATACAACATGTCTAAGATACAACTTTATACAGTACACATATATATATTTTTTCTTCTTTTCATCATCCCAAGTACAACATATGTGTCATAATAAAATTATGGCCACCTCAACTTCTTTCCTAATCCTGTTTATCCTTCATCATTTCTTGAGACTCGTGAAGGGAAGTGAAAACAGCAAGCTTAGTGAGCCAAATGCTAGAAAGTGATGCACATAACATACAAAGGCATACATTTTTATACGGAAGATACATTAACATATATAAATAGGAGCAGATACATGAAATGCAATGCATTTACCTTTCTTTATTTCTCAGCTTTTATTGATTGTATTTATTTTTCCTTATCTTTAGGGACCAGGCCATGGGCCTCACTAGCGAACGGAGAGAGCGGATAAATCGAAAGAAAAGTTGTATTAAACCATACAATCTAAGGCAAATATCTAACAATAGGATAGATTGTACTTACTTCCACAATCGGGATTGTACTTAATTCCACAATCCAATTCTTGTCCTCCTTCTTGCACCCTGAGGCGGGTGGTACTACCTATAATCCCGATAGACGGGATCGAAATGGACAGACCGTATAAAAACAATTCTTCAATTTTTCACTGCAACATCTTAAGGCATGCCAGGGAATATCACCATCTGAAAAAGATCCATGGTCCAATTTTTCTTTTTCAACTTTGAAGGGATCTCATATAACCAAACTTTAACAAAACTTAACTGAACGTCACTAGACGTAACTGAATATTTTCATATTTTCATAGAGTCCCTTTCAAACTTTCATGAATATAGTTTAACATAGTAAAGGATATCCAAATATAGTATTTCATAGGCCTTGAACATGCAGAAAAATAGATATGAAACTTTATTCCATACTTAGTGTCTTTCAATCTACTTGATGGACAATTAATTTACCGAAGCTTAAATAATTTAATTCAATATTTATTGATGTTAGTAAGTCAAGTCGGGGAAGGTTTTGAATATTTTATTCATATTCCGAAAATTTTTCGGTTCATGTGAACCGGTTCGGTTAAGGCTTGGGACCGGGTTTCATAATTATTTTATGCCTGAATTCTTTTATAAATATCCCAATATCCTTCTTAGGTCTATTGGTCATTGGTTTGGTCAAATTTGGGCCCGGTTCGACCTTTTTTAATAAAGAGCTCAAATTACCATTTAAGCTGAACCGGTTCGGGAAAGACTTTGAGGGACCGGTTCACTGAGTTATATAGCCCATTTTCACAAGAAAGTTTTACACAACATGAACATGGGTCTTAGCTATTTCTTGCCAAAATTTGAGCCGGTTTGGTGATCGAATGGTGGCCGGTTCAGTCTGCCAACACAGACCACCCATTCGGGTTTCAGCAGAACTGTCTAGGATAGTTCTGCTTCCCTAATTTTTTTATTGTTCAATCGGGCCTATTTTTGATCTGTTCTGGGCTTCCTCTTGTATCCAAGGGACTTAAGTTTGAGAATAAATTTGGTTTAGGGCCGGTCCAAGTCAAAATATTGACTGGTTCAGGCCAAATTCCCAGAATAGATTCTGCATCAACATCAGCTGATATAGATAGATTTTGTTCCAAATTTGAGGGTCCGAATTATATTTAATTTGGATCCGATTTTTATGAGACAATACTTGAATATCACCTCCAAGGCCTTAGCTAACTTTTGGCACCGATTTGGCCCATTTTGGATTCGGGGTGTATTTTATTTAAAATTATTTCCCCAACTGCTCAAAGAAGCAGTTCAGTAAGACCCTTGTTGTTCATGGGTCCGGTTCAGTATCCGACCCATATTTTCGTGGGCCGCCGGTTTACATGGGGACAGTCCACACCTAATACTAGCAAATTGAGTCGGGTTGGACTCCGGATCAATCCATTTTGGGGCGTGTTTGGCTAAATTTTAGAAACTGAAATTCAGCATCAGCAGAACCAGTAAGCTGATTCAGCAGCCGAGTTTGGGTCCGATTTTGAACCCGTTCTTGAACGCTTTAGAGGCTCATTTTTTTCCCACTTTTACTTCATTAAATAAGGATCATTTGACCAGTTTTGGTCGTTGGCTAATTCGGCCATTTAGTGGTCAATATGAAGCAAGTATCAGGAACTGCCACAACAGAACCTGATTTTAGACACTATCATGTGTCCAGGGCCGGTTCACCCATTTTTTATTTTTTTCTTACAGCTCGTCATAAATTTATGATAACTAAGGAAGCATATACAAGTATTGATCAACAATACTGAAGTGACAGTAGCCAAAAATTGTTCAACAATCAAGGAAAGAGTCGAAGTACACTTGCCAACAAAAATTCAGATACACCCTTGCTGTCTTTGGTTTTCTTTCTCCCTTCTGATTTTTCTCTCTATTTTCCTTTCTGATTTTCCTTCTTCTCTCCCACGTTTTCCTCTCTTTTCTTCTTCTCTCTTACTCACATGTTTCTTATAGTATGAAAATTAAGTGGCTGAGTCATTATATCATCATTGCTGTTTATTTCCCCTCTTCCCACGTTTGCTGCTGACTCTTACTTATTAAAGCAGCTGCTGTCCCAAGCAGGCTGCTGCCACCATCCCCTTCCCCTAATTTAATAGTCCAAATATTAAGGAGGTAGACAGCTGTATACCTCTTACTAAAAAATGTATATATCATGTTAATTGGATGGTGAAATGAGGTTAACGTGGACCCCTCCTTGCCGAATTGGGCTTCTACTTTATGCTGCAGCAAATTTCATGCTGAATTCTTAGAATTCAGCTAAGTATAAGGCCCCCTTGGTTGTTGAATTTTCCCATTTTGTCAACTATTTTGAAGGATTTATTTCAAGGTGTTCGGGTATGTGTTTGTGGAAATTTAGGACATGGAAACTTAGTATAGACACTAAAGATCATCTAGTATTAATTTTGCGTCAAATCAAATTTCTTATCATCTCCCGATTCACATCCCTGACTTTCGGGTTTGAATAGAAATTTAAAAGATCGGGTGTCGGGGTTTTGGGAAATGAATATATGGGAAGTTAGTCTACCTGCCAAGGATCAACTGTGATTATTTACCTTAAAATTTGAATTGCCTAACACATCCTGAATGAATTCCTGGCTTTTAGACTTAAAACTTAAATTAAAGGAATCGGGCTTGAGTATACAAGAAAACTAAGACATAGGGGGTTAGTATATTTGTCAAAGACTATTTTGGATTAATTTCATCATAATCTGAATTATATAAATCATCCCGAATTACTTTCCTGATTTTCGGGATTGCGGTCTTTACACTATGAGTACAACTTGCCATATCATTAATAGGGTTCTATTTATGATCTAGAATAAATATGGCCTCTTAAGAATTTTGGAAAGAAAGAAATCAAACGCTAGACCATTTTACATTTTTGACAGTAAATGTTATATTCTATGGGTTAGGAAAATCTAAAAAAATTTAACTCTAAAGTAATAAGATATTTTTTTAAGAACATTCGCAATCTAGTAAAGCCTATAGAGTTTACAACATTTGTATCCTCATAGTGATAGAATGTAGTGACTTGGATCCGAGTCCTCTAACCCAGCCTGAATCAGCCATACAAAAATCATCAAATCAATTAAAATTATCAATTATCCATCATAAATTCTTATATCCATCAACATAAATAAACTCAAAATTTAATATATCAATAAATATCAATAATCCAAAAATATATGATAACAAAATATCTAACACATTTACTAAAATTAAGGAACATAGTCCTAACCATAAATATCAAATTACTCTATAATAATAATAATAATAATAATAATAAAAGAAATATTTTTTGCTCTTACTTAAAATGTGCTAACTCCAAATTTGTCTCCACTTGCTACTTAGAGATAATCCCACAAATTCCAACTAACACCTACGATATCTCTTTAATATGAAATTAAGAAAACAAAAAAATGAGTCGAATACCCAATAAGTAAATAAAATTAATAATAGAAGAGTATAAATAAGTATTTTGAATTATAACATCAGATGTATAAAATCAATAATAATATGCAACATAGAAATTATTATCTAAAACTCAATAACATGTCGTATTTATGACTTAAAACCATATGAACAACTAAAAAATAGGAATACAATATGGATTCTACCGAATTTGATTATCAACTCAATACGATGTCACATCTATACGATATATGATAATCTTGTTTGTGTGAAATTAATAATAATCTTACGTCTGGGGTTTTGAAGTATGGCAACGTCGAGGTATGTTTCTCTATTTCTTGGTGCATTAGATTGCAAAATTCTGTTTATGCATAGTTACATGACCGGTCTGCATCATCGTTTTACTACCCATGTGCATGTACCTTGCCTGAGCCTCGGCTCAGCTGTTTTGTATTTTTCCCCACGGATGAAGCGTTAGAGCTTGTGCACAGCCAGTTGGAGTGATTAGAGCTTATCGAGGATTGAAAGACTTTGGAAGCTTATTTTGGAGAAATATTATTGTAATGACTTGATGAACTTTTATGATTAAACATTTTTGGTTATGTACTTGGAAATGAATATTTTGGAATGAATATGAATAGCATAACTTTCGCTATACTACTTATGGTTAAAAGTATATGAGTCCTAGATGGCATCTGTGATCCTGTGTTGCACCCAACTGGTTAAGTTGGGTTTTCAATTGTGTTTCTGTTTGACGAAAGCTTGAAGGACAAAAAAATCCATTCCGTCACGGCTTGTCCCAAACTATCTTTACACCTTTCATTCTAGGCTCATTTTTAGTTAGACTACTTCCTTCTTGCATAGAGCTCCCATGCCATGGTATGAGAAATCCTTCAAAATGATGCATCTCACCCCTCCTTGTCTTGTAATGTGTGGCAATATGTTGATGTGTGTTTTTTCAGTAACATATTATGCCTCCTTACAATTGAAAAGATCCTCTTTCTTTATGCCCTCCTTATCAATCACTTCATTGATATAGCATTTCATATCTACTCCTACATAATTTCTATTTTTACGGTGAAAAGGGTGACAATTTTCCTCTTGGTTGTTTGATTCGATGTCTAATCATGGATCTAAAGTTTTTTTTTCTAAATGTTCCTCGTATTCCCTTAGAAAAGCCATTGATTGTACTACTTTTGTGCAAAGACAACCTTATACCCAACGACAATCTTCGAATCAACATGATCCTTCTATAGAACCTTCTTAGGGTCCTGCCCCATCTTAGCTAGCTCTTGGCCTTGCTACACCTCCTCTATCTTCATCGATCATCTCCTTAATCATCATGGGTCAATTATCTAAAATGTCTGATCAGCTTATCTCTTCCTCTATTAATCAGTCTCAACTTGTGGTCAAAGTGGACTACTTAGAGGCCCTTGTTGTCAAAGTACTTTAGCGTCTATATATTTGTCTAAAAGACAAAGATACTGATGTATTGGGGAGATTGGACCACATTTCTTTTGAGTTACATTCAATGTGGGATCATGACAACTTGGATGTTGATTGAGCCCCATTTTGTCATTTGTGACAAAAAGGGGAAGAATTTTTGTAGTTGTGTATCTTTAGTGCTTGGATATGTAGTAGTTGTATTAGCTTTATACAAATGTACTTATTTTACACAACATCTAACTTATAGTAGTATTATTTGTTTTAAATCTGCTCCATATTTGTTGATCATTCAAATATTCTATACTATTATCTATATTTGTACTAACCTTATTTAATTTGGAACAATAGGTGGTTTTGCTCCTCAATGTTCATAGTTTTAGTGTCATTGTTCTTTTAATATTTAGAAGTAGATTTTTATGTACATATATTCTATTTTAGTAGTGTCTAAACTTGTGATTTTTGAATTTTTTGATGACATATAAGGGGCTTTTGCTATGGAAATACCAAAGGAAAAATTAGTAGGAATTTCTTATATTGATATATTCCATAATTAAATAAACAGGTGGTTCAAAGGACTCTTGATTGATAATGAAGATGAACGTAGGATATACACCTATTCTATGTAAGTGCATCCCTCTTTCAGCTTTCACACCTGATCCATACCTATTCTATACATGAGCGCATTTAGTCCAGTGTACCCATGCTCTATGTACACCTGATACACATTTAAGTAGCAGGGTCATCAGAAAAGCTATATTGGTCATTAAAGATCTAATTTAAGCTTTGATATAGGCTATCATGTGTTCTTAAAGGCATCTCTAAGGAAAATAATTTTGAGAATTAGAGTGAAAAAAAGATTGAATATGAGGTTTATTAGACCATTTGAATTTTTGTAGCAAGTTAAAAATGTAACTTATATATTAACCTTACCTCCTAATTTGATGGATTGCCATGATGCCTTTCATATTTTGATATTGTCGAAGTATGTATTTGATTCTTCACATATTATAGAGTATGAATCATTATAAATTAATAAGAATTTGTTATACATCAAGGTTCTAATTTAAATTTTGGTAAGGACAGATCAAGTTTTACGCACCAATGTGATTCTTTTGGTCAATGTGTTATAGAAAAACCATTCATTCTAGGAGACAATTTGAGAGCATAAAGATGAAGTTCTAAAAAAATACCCCTACCTATTTGAGTTTTAAGGTACATAAATTTCAATGGTAAAATTTTATAAGGAGGAGAGAGTCGTAATATCTGATTTCTATTTACAAATTATGATGTCATTAAAATAGTTTTAGATCAATTGAAAAATAATCATGTAATAGAGTTTTGAAGGAAAATATAATTTTGAAAATCAGGCTTGGTGCCTAATAGGTACCTGAGCTATACTTATATATATTTTGGGTAGAAGATGCATAACTCATACATGTTTTAAATAGATCAGGTGGTGCCTAATATGTACCTGTGTAGAGCTCATGCACGATTTTGATAAAATATTGACTCCTAAGCAATGCCTAATGCAATACTCATGTATGCTTGAGGGTTGTGAGTAGTGCTTCATGTATACTAGACTGATGCTAGTACATTTATTTGATTATATAAGATGTGCACAAACTATTTTGGGCCATTTTCACGAGAAAGAAGAACATGAGAGAAAAAGAGTAGAGGAGAAGAAGAAAACGAAGAATAATAGAGAGGAAGAGAGAGTGAAGACAATTTTGGAACTTTACTCACTAGATCTGTCAGATCAAAATATAAAGACAAGTGTTCTATGTCATTTTTTTAATTTATTTATAGATCATTTGATTATATATATATTTCTTATTTTGATATACATATATGTGGTCATTTACTTGTTTTATTGTGAATATTGTTACATGTATATGATTTTTATTGAAGGTTTTGAGATTTTGCCTGGGTTTTATTGAATATCTGTGAATTTTGTTTGATTTGTAAAAACTAAACAAAAATTTAAAGTATTATATTTATATATACGAATATTTGTGAAATAAAAGTTATAAAATCATACATTTGCGTCTTACATATAATAGTCAATGTATATATTTTGAATCAAACTCTATTTTATTATTTAATTTGATATTTATACTTTTTCATATAATAGAAAGTTTTATACTTTTTATATAGAGAGAAAAAGTTTTAAATCTTTTATTATAGAATCACTTAATTGGGTATTTTTGAGAATCATTATGAGAAATTAAATGAAATAATATATTTGGACATTTCAATATATATTAGATAGATTTAAAAATGTACTTACCCTACGGTTGGCAAAAGAAAGTTTATTTGACCATATCTATAAGAAATAATATGTAAATAGCCAGCTAACGTATCTTAATAGTAGTATTTTGGCTTAAGTTTACCGAAAGTATTTATAATACTTCCCCAAAGTTAGTTTTTTGATCATTGGTCCTCTAATTTTAATATATGTTAGATTTTTTAGGATTTTTTCTTGCATGCATTCTAATATTTGAGATATTTAATTTTTGAGACTGGCAAGCTTCTATCGATATTCGGATTTATCCGATTTTGGATTTAGATTTTGGACTTCTGAGTCTTTGGATGATTTCATACTAGGGATAATTTTAGTATTCGTATAAGAATTACAAATTTTATATATGAAATTGTATTTAGATTTTGGTATTTAAACCTTCGATATTTGGATGTAGGTGATTTCATACATATTTTTTCAATTTTTATCCATTTGTTCTGATTTATTGGATGTGTATTTATTATTATATATATATTAATATTTATTGAGTTTAGGCACATGCTTTGTCATGTTTCTAACTCTTGTATATTAGAGGGTAATGGATTACTTCCAAAGAGTTTGGATGGATAAGATTGGAAGACCATGATTATTTTATGTTGTATTTAGAATTATATCGAAGAATTTATGTTAGAGGGTTTGTAGAATATTTGATTATTTTGATCTATTTATATTAGGACTATTATGTTATTTGAATTCATACAGATCTAAGATTGTGATTATTAGATTTTGGATTGTTGCTTTTCTTTATGGATTTGAGTCAAGTACATTTATTATCATTGCTTCAAGAACAATACAAAATAGTTTGGATTGGTCATGTATCCATTATCAAGTATCATGGTTATTATATCATGGTTTTGATTTTATTAAGTCTAAGCTGATTTTAGGTAATTATATTTGGATTTATTATTTTAAAGATAAAGAAATTTTTAATCTAGTTTAATTATTATTGATTAGTATCTATGTTTAGGTTGAGATCTGACAAAAAGACTACATTTGCAATACTCTATATCAACCAGAAAACGAAAACATTGTCGTAGATTCGTTAAATTGGAAATTAGCCGACATGATAGTTTGATAACAATAAAAGAGTAGGAATCGACAAAAGGATAAAGAATTGTAACATTCGGTTACACTCAAAGATTTATGTATGACATTGTATTATTTGAGGTGCAATTAATAATCATTGGAAAGATTGAGTGAACCCAAATGAAAAATCCATTTTCAATGGATATTGCTGAAAACTTGCGTAGTGAATCATGAGTGAATTATAAAATTTAGATGGATGGAGTTCTTCGATTTTGAGATTCTATTTATATGACCGAAATGGAGAGATTAATAGATGAGATTTTGAATGAAAGTCATAAAACTAGGTATACCATTCATTTAGAAATCAATATAATGTATTAAGATTTGGAAAAACTTTTCTAGTAGAGAAACATAAAGAGAGAAATAGTGCTTTCGTTAGAGGATGTATCGTCCCTCAACAAATCAAGGCTAAGCATATAAAGCCATTAAGACTTTTGTAACCTTTGTTTGTTCCCTATAGGAAATAAATTTTTTTGTTAGGTTGTCTAAAATGGCGAAAAATCAAAACTTTGTTTGGGTATAGTGGATTGTTTGGCCAAATTAGCCCATTTTGTTTTGATAAAGACCACATTTTCAAGATATCATTTGGCTCGACTTTATATTAATTGAGCTTCTATTTTCTAGGATTGCTTTGAGCTTCTGTTTTAGAGACTAAAAGCAAATGGGATAATTTTTTTACCATTAACTGAATTTGCTTACAATAATAACTATTAGTCCATTACTAGGGCAGCAAAATTGGATGTATTGTATGACAGGAGATGTCAATCTCTAAATAATTAGGAGGTGATAAGTGATTATAAACTTTTGGGTCTAGTGATAATTCGAGAGATTTTAGACAAACTCAAATTGATTTGAGATCTCTTACAAGTTATCCAAAGTTAGCAGAAAAGTTATGCTAATTATAAAAGGTCTGATTTAAGCTTTGTAGTGTATAATCGTGTGTTTTTTAATGTATATTTAAGGAAACTAATCTCCAAATACAATTTGAAAGAGAAATTAAAATTTAGATTTATTTGGCCATTTGAGATTTTATAGCGGATCAGAGATGAGGCTTATAAATTCAACCAATTTTTATGTTATGTTTTATGTTTTGATGTTTAGAAAGTGATGTGTACCCTTGGATTTGGATCAATATTTGCATAATGTTGAATTGATTATTTGGACCTCTTTATCTATATAACTCTTTCCTCATATTAATTATTGTGGTATGTAATATTCGAAAAAAATGGTTCAAGTCTTGCACCTCCATTGGAGCAGCAATAAGAGCCTCTCCAAAGTTTAATATTGACATCTCTTTTAAAAATGGAGTGCTAGATAGAGTGAAAATTGGAGTTGAATTTTGAGAGGATCCATTGACACCCCTCTAATAATCTCATCATAAGTCTAATCAATAATTTTATTCAATTCATCATTTGAATGAGGATCAAGGTGCACGTGGAGCTAGCATCAGCTCATAGTAGAGATTTAATAAAAAGGTCTTCCATTTTTCTCTTCGTAGGGTAGGGCAGCATGTCAGGAGCAATAGTCTTGCCAACTAAAATCACAAGCCACCCAACGCCATCTAGAATATCATAGGTTAAAAAGTTGCTAATTCCACGTAGCTCAACTGCGTTATCATCAATAAGTTTCATCCTCAAGTGGGACATGCTACATTTAGCTTCCAAGACTGAACCAAAAAATGTGGGATTAACTCTTGTCCAATTATTGAAGAGAATCCAATTGAATGGAACTATCGTCAAAAAAAATTGATCCTTCCAATTTTTAATAAATTCGGGGTTTCCTTATGTTAAACCCCTTCCTTGAAGTCAAAGAGATTCAATTACTCTCTTCGTTAAACCGAAATACTACTTTAATCATCAAAGTATCGAGCCTAAAATTCTGATGGAAAAAAAAGATGCATGAGGACAATGTATCTAATAGTATTCAGATGAAGGCAAGCAATTGGGGTTTTTAATGCCTCCATAATTTCAATGAATTCCCTAGCTAAAAGAATTTGAAGATCGTCTTTTAGATGGGTCTTATAGATAGTAAGGAAGTCATGTCTTGGAGAGCAAGCCCTCTTGACGGATGAAGAAATTTGAAAAGGAATAGTACGCCGGATATTATAGCTATCCTATATGTCCTACACAAGGTCCACAATAAGGCATGAAACAATGTCAATAATGCCATTTGAAGTGCTATGTAGAGCCATCAAATATAAAAATTAAAATATTCCAAGATGCTAATGATGACGAAAGCACAAAGAATGGTCTAGGGTTTGAAGCAGAGAAAGGGAGATGTTGTGATTTTAAAAGATGAATTTGAGCCAGAGATGAAGAAGTTAGTTAAAATGACGTGCTCCTACATCTTCAACTAAACTCAAATGCAATGTTTAGTAAACAAAAGCCACCTAACGAAAACAATGATGCAACCGCTAAACATCATTTCATCCACAAGAATAATGATGGAGCAAACATTATTATTTTTAAATGAGGGAAACAAATTATGAACGGTTTAGTTTATTATAGAAAGCTAGTTTAGTTTATTTAGACCAATAAGTATAAGAGCTCAGGTTTGCCTAAAGTATAAATTGTCAGAGAATTGAATTATCAAAGAAACCAAATTATCAAATAGTCAGAAGTAAAATGATGGATGACAAACCTTCTGTCGGGCCATATAAACGATTCTTTTTCCAGACAATGATTCAGAAAACAATCAGGAATCAATATATATATATATATATGTATATGTATAATAAAATGCCAACAAAAGAAAATTTTCTATTTGAATAGTTTTATTAATATAAACTTCCATTAACTTATAATCCCAAAAGGAAGAAATAAAGTCCAAGAAAAAGAATTGATTTAAAAGCTACGACTCGAATGTGAAAAATAAAAACATCTTCTCATTGATACACTAGCCAATAATGTGACGGAACGGATTATTCTCCATTGAATAACCTCCGTCAATGCCTAAACACACCCTAGAGCCCATAATTAACCTATGGACTCTACCAAAATCCGGCAGAAGTTTTTCCGCAATCGGACGAAAACCAAAATACAACTCGCTTAAAATATCTGCAACAAGCACACATCTAAACAAAAGGCTTAACTCCAAGCCTACAACACGCCACACAGGATCACAATACTGTCATATCATCCATGGCTCCAACACAGTACACAACCTACAGTACTGGATCTAGAGAGATGCCATCTAATTAGACAAAACTCCAAACATAAATATACAGACGCGGAAGCATAACTAAATCATCATACATGCGGAAGCATAATAAAACCATAAAATATCAACAATGAGCCACGCTCAACTGCCGGGCGGCTGTCCACAATCCGATCCAACTCTAAGACCAAATCTTTCGATCACTCATTTGCCAGTAATCCCATCAAGCAAGCCTCATCTTGCTCTATCTACATGCATGACTAAGTGTTCTCATCTCGAAAGGAAAAACATCAAACAGCAAGAGTGAGCCAACAACTCAAGAAATGTAATCATAAACACCCCTCCAAGACACGTACAAGAACTGAACGAGAGGGGATACACACACTCTCAATCAAGGAAGGGACGGGGGAATGGGAAGTAATCGGGATCACTTCGATCCCTACTGGTTCTCACGGTTTCATCTTGAATCACCGGTTCGTTCGGTTCATCTATTTAGATCGCAAGATTCTCATTCACGATTCACGGTTTATCTCGAATCATTTGATTCACGGGTTCATCAATTGGACATTATTCATTTTCTTTATTACATCATCTTTGCGGACCCGGCTAGTAGATCGTACTAACCAACGATGCGAGAGAACGAGGACAGGAATGTGTTTGCTACACATTCTAAAGCCACGGCTACTACTTTGTTCGGTAGCACACGACCCTCGGTTGCATCCATGCAACAATCATCAATGATAACTACATCTCAATATGTAGTGTCGACACACCCCACACCCCGGGTCCGGGGCAATCCTCGTCCTTCCGGTAGTTTCCCAAAGCGTACCACGGACATCACCCGCTCACACGAGCGGCCGGAATACGTGGCCAAGTATACCTCGGGTTCCCACCACGATGGACATGGTACACTAAAGAATACTACCCATATGACTCAGGGTCTTAGTTTCAAGTTAGGTTTGACACTTGGAGAGGGAAAATCCACATTTGCCATACACAATCGAATCTCGGGAAACCTCATTCCCATCACAATCATCTCCAACCGGGAGATTACATCATCAATCACATCTCCATCCAGGAGATCATATCATCACAAGCACAATGTGGACTCCCTTCCATTCACATCACGGTTCACGATATCCAAAGGGACTCCGATTCCCTTAATCACAATCGGTGGGACTCCATTCCCTTATTCACAACGAGTCATCACAAGTTCAATTCCACTTCCTACGGGATCCGGTTCCCTTAATCACGCACAATCAATCCCAAATCCTCAAGAGAGATTAGATTTCATACCTCAGACGATCACATATCATTTTGGAACCTCCGGGACTCATTCTTTTGCCCCCAGCACACGGATTCACGTTCGGGGTTTACATTTACGTTTAATCATTTAAACGTTACTTTCATTACAATTATGATCGCATATCACGTTGCATTTCTCATTTCGTTTTGGGTGAACATTATCGGATTACTCTTTGAACACCCGGACGCCATACGGTTCAATACTTGGAAATCGGACGTCGGTGGATTAAATGCGTACATCTTGTGCAAGGATTACACATTTGGGGTTCGATTTACTTGTCACGACGGTGGAAGTATGCAACTTCCCATTCATTTCGGATTATCACAACGGAAACTATCAAGGCTCCGGATGCCACGAACGGGTCAAATCTTGCAAGATTTGGCATCCGGTCGATATATACACAATTGGGACACGGGTATTCATATTCTAGATCACATCATCATTTCCAGAAGGTGACAACGCGTAAAATCCACCTTCGGTCTCAGGTGAACGATAATGACGCCCCTTTAATGGGCTCGGACGCCGCGAACGGGTCCAACGTGCGAGATCGGACCCGCGCCGACATATATTCATCATTGGGACGTGGGGATTCCAATTTTGGGGTCAATTTCATGATACGGGTCGGGAAACGGAAACCCCAAATTCCCGTAGGTTAGGGTTTGGTAAAACCCACCGGGCGAATCGGACACGAATCGGACAACTAACCACATTTTCATGGACCTCAAGGCATGGGTTTTCAATATCCTAACATTCCCCGTGGGTATCGACACAAAATACCCAACAAAAATACACAAAACAACGAAAGAGAACGAGAAGTGGGTATGAGAACACTTGCCTCGACGTGCTCTACATTTTCTCCAACTAGCTCGAGCTCGGAATCGGACCCGAAGGCCTCCATTTTCCTCTTTTTTCCTTCGCGAGCACCTTCGCTCACCGGGCTCCCACGAGCGCGTCCGCTGCTCGACCGCAACGCCCGGCCGGCCACCACCTCGCACGGTCGTTGCCGGCCGCTGCCGACCCGTGCGTCACCGGCGCCGGCGCCGTCCTCCTCTCTCGCCATTAAACCCTAACCCTCGCCCCTCTCTCTCTCTTCGAATTCCCTTCCTCCCCGAATCTGCCTCCCCTCTCTTTTTTTTAACTTTCTTATTATTATTATTATTATTATTATACACAACACACACACACACACACACACACACACGCACGTTACACACACACACATTATATATATATATTATATTTATTATATACACACACACACCCACATAATATATATTATATGTATATTATATACACACATTATATATATATATATATACATCTATTTTTCTTTAATCACAAAAACCCAAAATCGATATTCAGGCGGCCGTACGGGCTCACTTCAGATGCCGGTCCATCAGATCCAAATATTCTTCAAAGTTTTCATAATATTCAATTAATTTTTCTCATATCCGATTTACCCAAAATTACCAAAAATAATAATTAATCTTAATTTAGTCCGATAAAAATATTTCAGGATTTCGGGATGTTACATTCTCCCCACTTATGAAAATTTAGGTCCTCGAAATTTAACGAATCTCAAATTTCCAAATCTGAGGTGAACTCCTCAAAAATCAAATCATTCCTCGGAAAGACCTATTTTAGAACCTCCGAGCATTGGAATCGTCCCTAGTTCGTGTCACAAGACAAATCCTTAACCTTTCAAACGCCCAATACGGTCACTTATCGATTTTCTCACCCATCGATACAAGGAAGACCTCATAAACATCCTCTAAATTTCAAAAGTGACCTTCAATCATGTCGGACATCTCCTAATCCAATCCGACACTTTCAATGGATCAATGACCTTTCACTTGAATTCATTTCATGCCTCAAAGAAATCGGTCACTAGAGCCTCAACCTTATTCAGAATCTCGGGCCACGGCCCACAGCGCTTACCCTGCGCACTCTGATTAATCCTCAAATCATTAAATTACGGTACAATCATAACAATTGCCCAAAAAGTTGACAAGATCTTCAATTCTTGCCCAGATCTCAAAATTCCGATCACTTAGTAACCTCAAGATCCCGTTGGCATGTCAACGAGCCAACTGACCAAAACCGAATACGATTCTATCTTCCAGCAAGATCACGACATTCTAACACCAATCATTTGGACTTACTCACGATCTAACTTTCACATTACCTATGAGACTCCAAAGACATGCACGTGCCAGATTCGTAGCATCAATTCCCAACATTGATGTCTACCGACCCAAGGAAGACACCAAGGTTTACTTTCTCCACCTTTTGACAAATCTGACCACATGCAAGGCCATATGATCATCTTCCTATCTCCGAAGACAATACCCCTGAGTTTTCAAAAGAAAACCTCAATGGCCAATCTCCGACATATTCGTGGGGGTAACACTAATCCTGAACTCCTCCCCCACTTATCTCAAAGATATAACATTCCACAAAACTTATCGGACCCATTAGGGGCCAACCCAAATGTCACGAACATCAATCACCTTATCCGATTAGATCAAAGATGACTGCACACTTCCACGACACAAATCGGCCTCCCCAATCGGCCACTACTTAAAATCCTAAGTCCCCAGAATCATGCAATTATAAGCCACAAGCTTAGGAAGTCATTTTCTTAACTAAATTCGCATTCCCTCCTCAATGGGACATATGAATTATCAACTATCCATAAATCCTGAATCAATCCTTAAGCAATTGCACACACGATCGATATCTTGGAATTCCTTGATTATCCCATGAAGCTACCTCAACATTGACCCAGACGGGGTCGAAAGATCATCTCAAAACTTCATGAAACGCCATCAATCCTACAAGACTCAAACGGCGTTTTCTGGACTTTACAGTGACCGTATCCTCGACCCGGATACCGTCAGGGCTACAACTCCTATTGATCCACAAATGTCCCGTTATGGACCGAGATCGATCTTAGAATTCATCAAGTCTTCACGACAGCCCACGGACTATGTCTATCCATCCCCAAGATCTGATCATCCAATCATTAATCTCCTAACCAATTTGAAATTCGTGAACCATCATATCGGTCCATCTATTTACCTTGAAGGTGCTGAAATATTCAACCATGATACCAAAGCCGATACTTTCACGGCACTACTTAAGATCCTCAACGATTAGCATCGATTCGATATGACCTCGAATTACCGATCATAAGATAACTCGACCGAATCTTCCCTTTCGATAACATCCTCGATCAAATGATTTACAAGAAAGACGATATCAACTTCTTGATACCTCGATCAATTTAAACTCATGCTTCAAATCCCACAGCCTGATTATCGGGTGTTATCTTTTACCAATCCGATTAAATCAAGACGCAGTTCGTCCCATCGAACTACCGTTAAGATCAGACATGACTTAACACTTTAACTATTTCAAGTTCATACCCAAAATCGCACAAGTCAATTATCAGGCACACTATTCAGATCAACCCGATAACTTACTGACCGAAACCTTTAAACGTCGCAACAAGATTGGCATCACAAGACGATTCAAGTCAACCCAATCATTCATATTCGCAAACACCAAGGGCATCACAACCTCAATACCACTTGTATCGGAATTAGATCCTTAATCCCTGGAATCACAAAACCATAAACATCGTCGGGGTCTCCAAGATGCAAGTGTTGTGACATCACGCTTGGGAAATTAAATTTCCAATTCGGCAATCCACCAATTTCCTCATGCACCATCCCCGCCGAACTCTGATCCCTCGGTGTTGGATTTCCTCGTTCCAAGATCAGAGGATACAACCATCCTCAATCCAACACCCGTACTATCTATAACTTAGATCCTAGTTTCAAAATCTCCTCGGAAAAGCACTCGTCCAAGATTCATCCATGAATAGCCGTTGCCATATTTCCTTTTGCCTTTCCGAATACTAGGTCATCCTTGATACCATTGCCAAGCCTAGATCCTCCCAATTACACAATCTCAACCACAATCCCAACATGGGTTCAAAATCCTCAAAACAATATCAGATCGCAATATTAAACCCAAGAAGCTCTCCTCCTGCCACGACGGGCGACATTAACACTTGGGTTCATGCCATAGGATCCTGATATGAACACTGATCCTTCTCACTGCCTGTCCATGACTAAAGGCATCCTTAAATCTCGCGATCAAATAAACCACTGATGAGACGCGATCCCCAGAGTCTCATTGACACAAAATCAATTCAAGAAGCTTCCATACAGCAAGGGACCATATTTATTAATCCTCGAGACCCAAGATCTTTTTCACGCCAATCACCCGAGGTCGACTCTCTTCCTATCCATTCTGGGGCAGCACGCCATGTCTTCTATCAGACATGGGGTCACCACAACGATATCTTAGACCTCTAAGATTCCCATCTTGACCTCAAAAGAATCTGGACTGTCTAGAAGTCCAGACACTCTAACATCTCCCACTCCAAAACACTTATGGAGTGTCAATCTAGAACTTCATATGCCCAAACTTAACTCTACTCTATTCATCACGCTTCTTAGGTTGGCCTAGCAACCCTTCGAAGCAAAATACCGATCCAAGGACCTCAACCGAGAACCAATCAAACTTAAACCTCAAACCGAGATTAATTATCCAAGGCCTCAAATCAACCCCGATCACCAAGGACCCAATCAACACCGATCAAATTCAAACACTAAGGTGTCTCGACACACCATCTTTCTCTCTTCCTACGGTCGGCAACCCAATACTAGTAGCCCCCATTCAGGAGCCGCTACAAGTATTTTCTTGAAACCGAAGCAATTCGGATCAAGCCACTCCTAGAACACAAGCTAGGACGCGTAGGCTAGCCATCCGAATGAAATTATCGCTTCTAACTTAGCGCTAGTCTAAGTTCTAGGATTGGAGTAACCAAAACTACCCGGACTAACTTAGTCCTCATACGACTTTATGCATTTGATCGATCAATCTTAATCTAACCTAAGCTTCCGCATACGATTCAGATCAAACCTAGGCATCTCTCTTATTCTCTGATACCAACTGTGACGGAACGGATTATTCTCCATTGAATAACCTCCGTCAATGCCTAAACACACCCTAGAGCCCATAATTAACCTATGGACTCTACCGAAAATCCGGCAGAGTTTCCTCTGCAACTGGACGAAAACCAAAAATACAACCCGCTAAAATATCCTCGCAAACAAGCACACATCTAAACAAAAGGCTTAACTCAAGCCTACAACACGCCACACAGGATCACAATCTTTGCCATATCATCCATGGCTCCAATACAGTAGTACACAACCTACGAGACTTGGATCTAGAGAGATGCCATCTAATTAGACAAAACTCAAACATAAATATCTGACGCGGAAGCATAACTAAATCATCATACATGCGGAAGCATAATAAAACCATAAAATATCAACAATGAGCCACGCTCAACCGCGGGCGGCTGTCCACAGTCCGATCCAACTCTAAGACCAAATCTTCTGATCACTCGCCGCCCTGCCCAATCCCATCAAGCAAGCCTCATCTTGCTCTATCTACATGCACCAGCTAAGTGTTCTCATCTGAAAGGAAAAACATCAAACAGCAAGAGTGAGCCAACAGCTCAGCAAATGTAATCATAAACACCACTCCAAGACACGTACAAGAACTGAAACGAGAGGGGATACACTCTCCAATCAAGGAACAGGAGGAGAATGGGGGCTGGGATCACTCGATCCCTACGATTCTCACGGTTTCATCTTGAATCACCGGGTTCGTTCGGTTCATCTATTTAGATTCGCAAGATTCTCATTAGATTCACGGTTACTGTCTCGAATCATTTGATTCACGGGTTCATCAATTGGACATTATTCATTTTCTTTATTACATCATCTTTGCGGACCCTAGTAGATCGTACTAACCAACGATGCGAGAGAGCGAGGACAGGAATGTGTTTGCTACACATTCTAAAGCCACATGGCTACTACTTTCGGTCGGTAGCACGACCCTCGGTTGCATCCATGCAACAATCATCACCGACAACTACATCTCAATATGTAGTGTCGACACACCCCACACCCGGGGTCCAGGCAATCCTCGTCCTTCCACGGTAGTTTCCTAAAGCGTACCACGGACATCACCCGCTCACACGAGCGGCGGAATACGTGGGCCAAGTATCCCTCGGGTTCCCACCACGATGGACATGGTACACTAAAGAATACTACTCATATGACTCAGGGTCCTAGTTTCAAGGTTAGGTTTGACACTTGGAGAGGGAAAATCCACATTTTCCATACACAATCGAATCTCGGAAACCTCATTCCCATCACAATCATCTCCAATAGGAGATTACATCATCAATCACATCTCCATCTAGGAGATCATATCATCACAAGCACAATGTGGGCTCCCTTCCATTCACATCACGGTTCACGATATCCAATGGGACTCCAATTCCCTTAATCACAATCGGTGGGACTCAATTCCCTTATTCACAACAGTCATCACAAGTTCAATTCCACTTCCTACGGGATCCGGTTTCTTAATCACGACAATCAATCCCAAATCCTCAAGAGAGACTAGATTTCATACCTCGACGATCACATATCATTTTGGAACCTCCGGACTCATTCTTTTGCCCCCAAGACACGGATTCACGTTCGGAGGTTTACATTTACGTTAATCATTTAAACGTTACTTTCATTACAATTATGATCGCATATCACGTTGCATTTCTCATTTCGTTTTGGGTGAACATTATCGGATTACTCTATGAACACCCGGACGCCATACACGGTTCAATACTTGGAAATCGGACGTCCGGTGGATTCGCATTTACATCTTGTACGAGATTACACATTTGGGGTTCGATTTACTTGTCACGACGGGTGTGGAAGTATGCAACTTCCCATTCATTTCCGGATTATCCACAACGGGAAACTATCAAGGCTCCCCGGATGCCATTTAACGGTCAAATCTTGCAAGATTTGGCATCCGGTCGATATATACACACAATTGGGACACGGGTATTCATATTCTAGGATCACATCATCATTTCCCGAAGGTGACAACGCGTAAAATCCACCTTCGGTCTCGGGTGAACAGAATAGCGCCCCTTTAATGGGCTCGGACGCGCGAACGGGTCCAAGCGTGCGAGATCGGACCCGCGCCGACATATATTCATCATTGGGACGTGGGGATTCCAATTTTGGGGTCAATTTCATGATACGGGGTCGTGGGAAACGGAAACCCCCAAATTCCCGTAGGTTAGGGTTCGGTAAAATCCACCGGGGCGAATCGGACACGAATCGGACAACTAACCACATTTTCATGGACCTCAAGGCATGGGGTTTTCAATATCCTAACATTCCCCGTGGGTATCGACACAAAATACCCAACAAAAATACACAAAACAACGAAAGAGAACGAGAAGTGGGTATGAGAACACTTGCCTCGACGTGCTCTACATTTTCTCCAACTAGCTCGAGCTCGGAATCGGACCCGAAGGCCTCCATTTTCCTCTTTTTTCCTTCGCGAGCACCTCCGCTCACCGGGCTCCCACGAGCGCGTCCGCTGCTCGACCGCAACGCCCGGCCGGCCACCACCTCGCACGGTCGTTGCCGGCCGCTGCCGACGACGTGCGCCACCGGGCGCCGGCGCCGTCCTCCTCTCTCGCCATTAAACCCTAACCCTCGCCCCTCTCTCTCTCTTCGAATTCCCTTCCTCCCCGAATCTGCCTCCCCTCTCTTTTTTTTAACTTTCTTATTATTATTATTATTATTATTATTATTATTATTATTATTATTATTATTATTACACACAACACACACACACACACACGCACGTTACACACACACACATTATATATATATATTATATTTATTATATACACACACACACCCACATAATATATATTATATATATATTATATACACACATTATATATATATATATATATACATCTATTTTTCTTTAATCACAAAAACCCAAAATCGATATTCAGGCGGCCGTACGGGCTCACTTTAGATGCCGGTCCATCAGATCCAAATATTCTTCAAAGTTTTCATAATATTCAATTAATTTTTCTCATATCCGATTTACCCAAAATTACCAAAAATAATAATTAATCTTAATTTAGTCCGATAAAAATATTTCAGGATTTCGGGATGTTACAAATAAGGTGAGAGGGGAGATCTATCCATCATCTGAATTTCAATGGGCTCCACTCTAGCCCCTTAAAATGCACCATTCGGTCAATCGTTCCTATCATATAGTATAAAAATGTCATAGAATAAGAAACAATTCTAAGAGTCAACTGATGCCTTCTAAGGAGACCTAACATCCTCAATGATTTACAAAATAGTGAAAAGGGTTATCATGAGAGGGTGCTAAGAAGAGGAGTCAACTGGCCTCAAATACTATGTAAAAGAGAAAAACCAATATAGTTTTTTTTTTATATATATAAAAGAGGATAATCAAGACAAATTTTATGAATGGCTCCGAAAGGCTGTAGAAGCATTTTAATGAAATCTCTCCTCAAGCTTGCTGAATATGATCTTCATTGGATGATTTAAAATAGTTGATTGGAAGTAGGCTTGGCACACCTGCTGCGCCCTATGGATTGCGCTTGAGGGCCAATTTGTGCAAAAGCCATGTCTGGGTTTTACAACCATTGGTTGCTCAATTTTTAGGGAAAAAACATTTGGGTAGAGATGGGAGATAGAGAGAAGGCACTGAGAAGAGAGAGAAATGGAGCAAACGAAGGCTCTCAGGTCCGATTCTGGCTTAGAGCTAGTTAGATAAGTTGTAGATCGGATTGAGATGAGTGTACTCATACTCTCATTTTTCTCTTTTTTGATTTTTATTCGTTTTTTATCTGGTATTATCGTTCTAATATCTGCCTAAATCATAAAAAATATGTAACCCCTTGTTATTGTTTAAAGTATTTGTGGTTTAATGTTTGTTTTTCCCTCTGATTTGCTCGATTTGGCTTTGCCAAACCCTAGACCCACGCCCAGCTCAGGTATCCCCCTTCCCCTTTGAATTCATGCATGATTGGCCCTCAATAATAAATTATCTATATTCTAATTATGTGTATAAATATCGGTGGGGCATCTAATTTTCAAGAATCGACCCGTTTGACATGTTTGAACGCTCTAAAATGGCCCTATTACTGTTCACCCGAGGCCAAATGGGAATTTTGCATGCTTCCATCATAATTAATTGTTATGTGAGCTATGTCTAATTGTACATATTCAATTGTAAGCCACAAAAAAATGTATTTGTGTTCCATTGGGAAGGAAATGTGTTCGAAGGCCCCCAAAAGTGATAATTGACTAATGGTGGTAAGAAATCCTAATCTTTTTTATGAATTATGGTGTCCATACATCCAATTAACTTGTGAAAAGACTTAAGTATGAAGGAAAGTTAATAATCGTATATACATTCGGAGGGAAGTCCACAATGTATTATGTGATCGAATTGTTCTCCCGAATGGAGATATTGTGCATTAAATTGTGGTAGACTTTCCCTCAAATGAATAAGAAACCATGAAATAAGGACTACGGAACTGTATTACGGAGGTAATACCCTTTGGCCTACCAGTAGCATTACAGTAGAAACTCAAGGATCATCCTAATCGCGTATTTTAATGGATAATACTCTTGTAAGCCTTTATATATTATTGTGAAAATACGAGGACTGCCTCTCGGCTCCAGGGGAGCATATGGGGGCCGTGTGTGATCAACCTGTCTACAGGCATGATATGTAGATGACCCACCTCTAGGTCGATAATAGGAGCTTGTAACCTTAGATCATATGGGATATTATGATCCTTTTCTCGTTCTCCCGCACCTTTAGTTAATAAGGCTTACTAACCCTAATCCGTAAAGATTATGGTAAATCATGAAAAGTGTATAAAATTATTTCATATCTTCGAGTTTCTTATCATATTGCTTCCGTCCCGTTCCATGTTTCATTTGAATATGAATATTATTGATTATTTGTTATGATGTACTTGTTGATCTGTTAGCTCACCATTGCTACTTATTTCCTTCCAAATGTGCATACACTTATGCCCAATGAGTTCGGGTAGGCATAGGAGAAGGATAGGCAACTGATATCGATCAAGAAGCTTTCTGGGACTTAGTTGTATAACTCTTTGTACAGACGGGGAACTTGTATAATTTATTTTGATACTTATGGATATATATGTATGTGATAATGATGATGGATATATAGTTTAGTTTTCGCTATATATTTATGGTTATAGTAGCTTTCACAGGTATTTCTTTATTATTGTAATTGGTTACCTAGTTGGCATCTTTTTTAGATCAAGGCATCGTACCCAGAGTTATGACACTGGCGCCACACATTTTGTTTTGAAGTTGTGGCAAGTTGGGATTCTGTGATGTGTTGTATGTGTGTGGTGTTGTTGTAAAGGATTTTGTATAGATTTTGTATTTAGCGGATATCCGTTTTATAGATAAAATTCTACTGGAATTTTAGTAGAATTTACGGTTTGTCATATTTGGATCCTGTGTATGTGTTGGTGCAATATGTATATATTGATATAGGTAAATAAATGTGGTTTGTGTTTATTTTGGCGAAGATTTTGCAGGTGGGTCCCAGGTAGAATTGGTCCATCACAGCTTGGTAACAGAGAAAGAGATACCCTAAGCTTAATCTGGATATTATGCGAAAGCCTAGGATAAGATAAGTTAGACTAAATAAGTAAATGAAGGCATAGGATGATTTAGACCGGATTGTCCTAATTTTTATTACTTAGATTATAACTAAGTTAAGGTTGATAGTCATGTTTGATTGCATAGATTGTGATGTCCTAATTAGTGTCCAAAATATGAACTAACTAACGTTGTTCTTATTTCAGAAAGAGTATTAACCATGGCACCTAGACGAAAAATTGCGCGTGGTAGCAGCCAACCGCAAGATTGAGAGGCAAAGTATATAAATTTGCTCGGAAGTATGGAAGATATTATAGAGTCGATGGGTAGTGGAACCTAGCTCCAATTCTAGTTCCAGCTCCAGTTCAAGCTCCTACCAATTCGGGGGTGTCTGCTTATGACCGATTTGTTCAAGAAAGAGTCCCAAAATTTATGGGTGTACCAGACCCAATAAAGGTGGATACATGGTTTCAATAGTTCAAGAAGGCATTTGCGGTCATCTGATATCCAAAGGAGGATAGAGTATTATTTGCGACATACCGTTTGGAAGGCGAAGCTCATCACTGATGGGAAATGAAGAAAAGAGCTATGGGAGTCCTTAAGAACGATATCACGGGTTATGTTTAAAACTGCTTTTATGAAAAAGCATTTTACTTTTAGTCCGTGCAAACAAAAAGAAGAGGAGTTTATCCAATTGAGATAAGGCAACCGGATAGTAGCTGAGTATAATGCTAAGTTTATGGAGTTATCCCTGTGACGAACTGTATTTTTTTGTAAAAAATTCGATAGTATTTCCTTTGTAATACGACCGTCCAACTATATAAATACCTCTGAAATATCCTATACAACATATATAAATCATTCCAAAATGCTACAACATCTCAACAACTCACATATATATATCCCAATAGCTCCAAATTTTAACAATATACAAAAATCAATACACAAACTACACAGGATCTGAATGTAACTACTTAAATGTGGCTCCAACGTGGTGCATCTATACACGACATAGGCCAAGGAGAGATGCTACTAGGTACCCGTTATAAACCACAATATCCTGCAGAAGTATAAATAAATCCAAATGACAGCGAAAATTAAACTATCTGATCATTAGTCATTTTGTACAATATACATTAATAAATTCAACTGAAATATGAATGTATACAATTAACTATAATTTGTAAAGTATAAGTCTTCTGATCCGGTCTTTCAAGTCTAGAGTTTAGTTCACCTCCAGTCTCTACTCTGTCCCATCAACATAACAGACTTGTGCTAATTTGGAGATAAGGAGAAGTAGCAATGG
Source organism: Nepenthes gracilis (assembly GCA_033239525.1). Taxonomy (NCBI): domain Eukaryota; kingdom Viridiplantae; phylum Streptophyta; class Magnoliopsida; order Caryophyllales; family Nepenthaceae; genus Nepenthes; species Nepenthes gracilis. The sequence continues at coordinate 10,965,816 of BSYO01000010.1, read as the reverse complement.
TGAGTCAAATGCTCAACAAGTGTTTCATATTCAAAGCCGTAAACAATATACGCAATGTTAAGTAATGAAGGATATATACAATCATCAAAAAGGATGCATAGACAAGAACATGATCAATATACTTTTCGATTATGTTTTAGAAGACAATTTATTTCTCTTTGGAATATAATTTATACATAATTATTCATCTTTGTGGATCAAGATAAGTAAGCCTTACTAACCAAATGTGCAGGAGAATGAGAAAATGATCATGATATTCTACATGATCTAAGGTCATAAGCTCCTATTATCGACCAAGAGACGAGCCATCTACATATCATGCATGTAGATGGGCCGATAATACAAGGCCCTCACATGTTCCACCAAGTCCCAAAGGCAATCCTCATCCATTCACAATAATGTTCTAGGACCTGCCTAGAGTATTACCCGCTATAATATGCGGTCAGGATAATCCTTAAGTCTTTACTGTAATACCAATGGCGGGTTAAAGAATATTAACCTTTATAACATAAATCCGTGGTCGTAATTTCATGATTTCTTATTCATTTGAGGGAAGGTCCACCATAATTCGATTCACAATATTTCCGTCCGAGAGAACAATTTGATCACATAACACATTGTGGACTTCTCTCCAAACGTATATGTGATTATTATCTTTCCTTCGGATTTGAGCCTTTTCATAAGTTAATTGGATGCATGGTCATCATAATTCATAGGAAAGATTAGGATTTCTTACCATCATTAGTCAATTATCACTTTGGGAGCCTCCAGAACACATTTCCTTCACAACGGAATACAAGCACATTTTTTCGGGACTTGCAATCGGATATATACAATTAGACATAGCTTATGTAATAATTAATTACGAGGGAAGAATGCAAAATTTCCAATTGTTCTTGGGTAAATAGTAACATGGCCGTTTTAGAGCGTCTGGACATCGCGAACAAGTCAATACTTATGAAATTGGATGCTTGGCCGAGGTATATACATAATCAGGACATAATAATTCATAATTTGAGGTCAATTAAATATATAATCGAAGGAAAAGGGGGGAATCCCAAGTTGGGCGCAGGTTAGGGTTTGGCGAGGCCAAATCGGACAAATTGGAGGGAAAATCAGGTATCATACGATAAATAAATTATACTACGATATGGTTAATGATATTCTAGTTTCAATTTATACAAAAATCCCAAAAATTGAAAGTCGAAACCACCCGGGGCGTGGGTGAACAGTATGGGCACAAAATGAATGTGCATAAAAATGAAAAAAGAGAGTACGTGTGCACTTGCCTCCACCAGATTTACAACTTTTTCAACTAACTCAACACCGAAATCATACCCGAAAGCTTCCATTTTCTCCTCTTCTCTTTCGTGCGGTTCTCTCTTTGTCATTGGCCTCCGGCGCTGCTGCTGCTGGAACCGCATCACACCAAGTCAGCCACCGCCATGGGCGATTGTCGCAGGCCACCGCCGACCGCCAGCGCCGCCTTTGGCGAAGCCCTCCTCTCTCCCTCTCCTCTTTTCTTCCCCATGAAACCCTCACTCGAGCTACCAGCTTTCTACCTCCCGATTCCCTTTCTCATTTCCCCATTCTCATTATTATTATTATTATTATTATTATTATTATTATATATTCAATTTTCTTTATTCTAGAATCTTAAATTGATATTCGAGCAATCGAATGGATGCACTTTGGGCACTATCCCCAAAAACCCAAATATTCTCAAAAATTTTATAATATTTAATTAAGTTTTTTCTTCTTTTTTTTATCACGTCAAAATTACCCAAAATAATAATCTCCATTAAATCGGATAAAAATTTTAGGACATTACATTCTCCCATACTCATAAAAATTTTATCTTCAAAATTTGACGAATCTTAAAATTTAACAATTGGGGGATCCTTTCAGAATTCTTTCTTCACGATCCCATGCTACATCCTTGATTACATTGCTTATCATAAGAGGCCTTAACCAAATAAACCATCTTGATTCCCAACATCTCAGGATTCCTATCCAAATTCGGGTTAGAATCTTATCACAAGACATTCCTAATTTCTATAATGGCCTAACACAATCACTTACTGATTTCCTTAGTCATCGATGCAAGGAAAAATTCATGACAATCCCAAAAATCCGAAAGCAGCCAAAATTATTAGCTATCCCTCCAACTCAATTCAATACCTTGAATGAGCCATTGGATTTTCACTTCCATTCATTCTAACCCTTGAAAAAGATTGATCACATGAGACCTCAACCTCATTGAAATCCTCGGGCCATGAGCCCACATACTATCGCTACACTACTCTGATTAACCATCCACTTGCACGCCCTAAACAACTTGTAAGTCTTATCCATTGAATCATATCAAATACCTAGATTACCCAATAGCTATAGGCTCTAGAAAATTTCAAAGATGTCGATATGCCTAAGACAAAACCAATAATCCTCATATTACAACCAATATAGGAGATATGATCAAAACAATTGTCCCAAAATTTGGTACAGCCCCAAGCTGTCATCGAAACCTCAGAACTCAAACACTTAGCAACTCATCACCCTGTTGGCATACCAACAAACCAATATATTCATTTCCGATCGGATCACCTAATTCACAATAAACAGATAGATCTTGCTAGCTAACCTACTATTATCCAAACACCCAAATCATTTGCGTTCTAACAACCCCAAGCAAAACCATAAGGATTTCTTATCTCATAATTTTATAACTATACTACTCATAGTACAATTTTGTTTCCTAAAGCAAAAACACAACGTCCCATTTGCCTCAATACTAAAACTACTTACAGCTCACCTGACAACATTCCATACGAAGCATTGAAGACATGCCCAATTCGAAGGCTCCCAATATCAAATCATCGGTACTAATGCTTATTTCCTTAAAAGATGCTGAGATTCTTCCTCACACTCCTAAAGCAGAATCACCCATTTTCTCTGATGTATGATCATTTCTTCCTTATGGCACAAATATTCAGATCCTCCATTAACTGACTCTAAAATCATTACTTAAAGTAGGGATCTCGATCGCCAACTCCAAGGCACATGGGAGTAATTTCGATCATGGAACTCTCCCCTACTTAATCCAAGGCATCCACCCACATATGAAGTAGGAAAATCATAATCTTAGAGCTTTTTCAGAAGTATCACATTCTGTTATAATTTATTGGATCCACCAATGATCAACCCAACAACATGAGTGACAATTTGACCTTTCATTCCTCGGGAACTATCTTCATATTTCTTATCCCAATGGAGACTGATTTCTTCTAAGTCAAACGTTCTACAGACATTGTAAAACCCCGAGGAACAGTTAATGGACGTTTCTTTCGGATTCACTTAGACCCAAGAGAACAAATACTTCTATGACATCAATCAGCCTTTCCCAAACAAGCCATTTCTCAAAGCTTTTCAAAACCACATTCAGGCCATCGAAAGAATTACACACTCAACACAACACTCTCCAGAACCAAATCCACGTTCTACCCAATTGAGCACACAGCCAATGGCCTTCCTAGTCCATCATACAATCCTCAAATAGAATTCATACATCCCTAAGATCCAATGAATTTTTCAACGATGCCTTCACAGAATTGACCCAAATGTGATTGAAAGATCCACTCCATTAAATCCGCCAAAATACCAATGAACCTACAAACCCAGACAGCATTACCAAAATTCGTAATAGCCGTACCTTTACCCCAAATGCTACCACAACATAATTCTCAATAATCCATAATTAACAATACTCTTGACACAGATCAATCTTAGAAAACACCAAACTCTTGCAAAAGATTAAACAATTCACCTATTCATTCCTAGAGCTTGTTTATCAAACTATTTATTTTTCAAACAGTTTAAATTTTAATCAGCCACAAATAACCTTATTGGTTCATCTTACCTATCTCAAGGGGTCTAGAACATCCCACAGTGGCACCAAACTAATGCTTCCTTGGCTCGGTACGGAATCCTTAAAAATTGGTGTCGATTTTGACACAACTTGGAATTACCGATCAAAAGATCAATAACCTAATCTTCTTTCCAAAAACATCCTTAAATATTCACACGGCTAAAATTTCTTAGTGATCACAGAATGATATCCAGATTTGGCCTCATATGCTAAATGAACTTGGCACAATCCCCATTAAATGACTTGCAGGTAAAACAATACTAATTTTCTGATACCTCGATCAATTCTGACTCATATTTTATAACCTAATTATAGGATGTAATATCCTTTCCAATCCAATTCACACTAGTATGGCGGCTCGCCAACCAAATTACCACCAAATTAGATCAACGTTTGATACCTCAGGACAAATCAATTTAGCCTAGCCAATTATATATACGGACCTAAGAAAATGCCATAAACCTCAATATCATAGTATCAAGTCTAGATCCATAAACAAGCGAATAAACTTAGAAACACCAATAAACTTAGACACTTAAGCACCTCTAAATTGATTATAAATCGATATCCAAGGACTCATTACACCAAATTTGACTCTAAGTTATTATAACCTCAAGCCATCGATTTCACCTCATTCATCATACTTGATACATCAACCATGTATTCCTTCTTAGCAATTTATTAGCTTGAGGATTTTAACCCAGAGCCGATCAAATCTAAACCTTGAACCGAAATCAATTAATCTAGGCTTAGAATCAATACTGATCAATTCAAGCACCTAATCAGCACCATCAAATTCAAACCTCAAGACGTCACCCTATAGCTCCTCTCAGCCTCACGGTCGACCACTATCACAAGTAAATTCTTGTCTAGGAGCCATTGCAGTTACTTATACCCTATCTTAAGGCAATGCAATATGGGTTAGGCTGCGTGTCAGACACTAACTAGGACCTTATAAGCTAGACAACCGAACTTGTAGCCCATCTCTAACTTAATTCAAACTTAAACTAGCCAACCATGATAACTAGAACTATCCAATCTACTTAATTGTCCTACGCCTACTTTTTACTTATTAGATCAATCTTAATCTATCCTAAACTTCCGCATATGATTCAAATCAAATTTAAGGTATCTCTTTTCTCTAATACCAACTGTGATAGACCGTATTTTTCTGTCTAAAAATTTGGTAGAGTTTTCTTTATAATATAGCCGTCCAACTATACAAATACCTATGAAATATCCTGTACAATATATATAAATCCTCCCAAAATGCCATAACATCTCAACAACTTACACATATACATCCCAATAGCTCTAAATTCCAACAACATACAAAAATCAGTACGCAAACTATACAGGATCCGAATGTCACTACTTAAATGTGGCTCTAATGTGGTGCATTTATACACAACGTCGGTAAAGGAGAGATGCCACTAGAAACCTGTTATAAATCACAATATCTTGTAAAAATATAAATAAATCCAAATGATAGTGAAAATTAAACTATTTGATTATTAGTCATTTTGTACAATATATATTAATAAACCCAACTGAAATAAGAATGTATACAATTAACTATAATCTATAAGGTGTAAGTGTTCGATTCGGTCTTCCAAGTCCAGAGCCTAGTTCACCTCTAGTCTTTACTCTGTCCCATCGACATAATAGGCCTGCACTAATCTGGAGGCAAGGAGAAGTAGTAATGGTGAGTCAAATGCTCAGCAAGTACACATATTCAAAACCGTAGACAATATAAGAAAGGTTAAGTAAAGAATGATATATATAATCACGAAAAATGATGCATAGATAAGAACATGATCAATATGCTTTCTGATTATGCTTTAGAATACAATTTATTTCTCTTAGGATATAATTTATGTATAATTATTCATCTTTACGGATCAGGGTTAGTAAGCTTTACTAACCAAAGGTACAAAAAAATAAAAAAATGATCATGATACTCCACATGATCTAAGGTTATAAGCTTCTATTATCGACCCAAAGGCGGACCATCTACATATCATGCCTGTAGCTGGGCCAATAATATAAGGCCCCCACATGTTCTCTCAGGACCTAGAGGCAATCCTCGTCCTGCTATAGTAACATCCTAAGGTTTACCAAGAGTATTACCCGCTAAAATACACAGCTAGGATAATTCTTGAGTCTCTATTGTAACACTAATAGCGGGCCAAGGAATGTTACCCTTCAAAACATAAATCCGTGGTTCTAATTTTATAGTTTCTCATTCATTTGAAGAAAGGTCCACCTCAATTCAATTTACAATATCTCTATCCAGGAGAATAATTTGATCACATAACACATAGTAGACTTCCCTCAAAACGTATATGCAAATATTATCTTTCCTTCGGATTTAAATCTTTTCACATGTTAATTGGATGCATAATCATCATAATTCATAAGAAAAATTAGGATTTCTTACCATCATTAGTCAAATATTACTTTGGGGGCATCCAGAATACATATCCTTCACAACGGAACACAAACATATTTTCTTAGGGCTTACAATTGGACAAATACAATTAGATATAGCTTACATAACAATTAATTATGAGGAAAGTATGCAAAATTTCTAATTTTCTCGGCGTGAACAGTAATAGGGCCATTTTAAAGCATCCGAACGTCGCGAATGGGTCGATACTTGTGAAATCGGACACCCAACAGAGATATATACATAATTAGGATATGATAATTCATAATTTGGGGTCAATTAAACATATAATCGAAGGGAAAGGGGAGAATCCTGAGATGGGCATCGGGTTAGGGTTTGGCGAGGCCAAACTAGACAAATTGGAGGGGAAATCAGGTATCAAATGATAAATAGATTATACTAGGATATGGATAATGATATTCTAGTCTTAATTTATAGAAAAACCCCAAAAATCGGAAGCCAAAACCAACCAGGGCACGGGTGAATAGTTCCGGCATGAAATGAACATGCATGAAAATGAAAAAGGAGAGTATAGGTGTACTTGCCTTGACTCGATTTACAACCTTTTCAACTAGTTCGAAACCAAAATTAGACCCAAAAGCCTCTATTTTCTCCTTTTCTCCTTCGTGCGATTCTCTCCTCGTCACCGGCCTCCCGCGCTACTGGCACTGGGGCCGCATCATGGCAGTCAGTCACCACTGTAGACGGCTGTCGCAGGTCACCACTGACTGCGAGCGCCACCTCCGGTGAATCCCTCCTCTCTCTCTCTCTCCTCTTTTCTTCCCCGTGAAGCCCTCGCCCGAGCCCCCTGCTTTCTAACTCCCAAATCCCTTTCTCATTTCCCCATTCTCCCTATTATTATTATTATTATTATTATTATTATTATTATTATTATTATTATTATTATTATTATTCCATTTTCTTTATTCTTAAACCCTAAATCGATACTCAGACAATCGAACGGGCGCACTTTGGCCGTCGGCCCCAAAAATCTAAACATTCTTTAAAATTTTGTTATATATATGATGGAAGATAAAATTGCCAACTTATGACGACGTACTGGACCGAGCCTTGATCCACGAAAAAAACTCGAGAAGGAGTTCTTCAAGAGGAAGATGTCTAGACGAGGTGGTCTGAGTACTAGTTCTGGTATTGGTACTAGTGTTAGCGCAGGCTCAGGGAGACTGTCAAAGAAGGCCAAGCAGTCAAATTAGGAAGAGAAAGCTAGTCAGCCCGTACCAACCTCATAGATTTCACCAAATCCCTATCAACATTGTGGAAAACAGCATGAAGATAAGATCTATTATAAATTGTTGGGCATGTGCTTCAATTGTGGAAAAGCAAAAAATCTGATTGAAGATTGTCCCTATTCAAAGAGGGCCCTAGTGTATAAGCCCACTGTCCCAGACAAGTCATATACGGTGACTACTTTGGAAGCTAAAGTATTAGACAGTGTAGTGGAATGTAAGATTTTCAAATTTTGACATTTTAGTACATGTATTGTTTTGGATTCAGAATCTGTATTTTCATTATGTTTTCTAAGCTTATTCGTTTATTTGATGGTCTAAACTTTATACTAGTTGTATTGAAGTCTACGATATTTTTTTGGGTCCGTAAATATGATTGATTGGGCTGATTTGATTTCAATTGTGGTGCCGAGGTTTGATGTGATATTGGGAGTGATTTAGTTGGTGAGTCATCATGCCAGTATGAATTGTATTGGTAAGGATATTATACCTCGTAATTGGGTTGTGAAATTTTGAGTATGAGGCAGAGTTGATCGAGTGGCGAGAAAATTAGTATCGTTTTGCCTACAAGTCATTTAATGAGGATATGTACTAAATTTATTTAACATATGAGACCGCATCTAAAGGTATGTTGTGGTCATTAAGAATTTTTTTGGCTGTGTAAGTGTTCGAGGATGCTCCTTGAAGGAAAGGATTTGGCTAGTTTATCTTTTGATCGGTAAGTCGAGATTGCTGTTATGGTTGTGTCAAGATCGACACCGATTTTTAAGGATTTCATATAGAATTGAAGAAGCATCAATTGAGTGCTTGCCTTGGGATGATTTAGAACCTTTGGGGTAAGTAAGATGAACTGATAAATTTCATATGGATAATTAAAAATTTTGATTGCTCAAGAGATGACTGGTCTAATAAGCAGGCACTGTGAATGAAGAGGAGAATCATTTGATCTTTTGTAAGGACTTGATGTTTTCTAAGACTGATCTATATCCAACGTGTTGTCAATTGTGGATAATCGAGAGTTATACCCATGGTAGCCTTCAGAATAAAGATACAGCTGTTATCAGTTCCGCTAATGCCTCTTAGATTTGTGGTTTCATTGACATTTTGTGAATTTTATGGATTGGATCTTCAGGCCATATTTAGGGCAATTTTTGTGAAAGATCATTAGCCGCGTGCTCAATTGAGAAAAAAATGTGAGTTTGGCTAGAGGAAGTGTTACATTGAGCATATGACTTCTTCAACGGCATGATTGTGGGTTTGTAGAATATTAAAGCGGTGCCTAATTGAAAAGGACTGATTAATGTCATGAAAGTGTGCGGTTTTCTCAGATCTAGCTGAATCCAGTAAGTTATCCATTAAGTATTCCTTGACGATTTGTAGCGTTCGTGGAGCATTTGACTTGGAAGTAATTGGTATCCATCGGAATGAGATATATGAGGATAACTTTCAAGGAATGAATGGTAAATTGTCGTCTATATCATTTGGGTTGATCTCTGATGGATCAAGTGAATTGTAGTATAATGTGATGCTTTTGAGAAAAATTTAGGATTGTGATTTCCTGCAGCATGTATGGTTTTCTCCCTTGGGTTAAGTTGCTGGGAAGTTTATGACAAGAATATTTTCAAATCATGAGTCAGTAGTCAAGATCTTTGCTTTGAGAATTTATAGGTGTTGTTTATGAAAATAATTATTGTCTAACTGATTCTAAAGGTCTGAGAAGTTGTATCATAAATAGGAGATGATCATGCGACAGTGCAAACAGGTAAATCTGCTTAAGCATTGTGAAGGTGAATCTCAGCGTCTTTCAAGAAAAACAAATATTATTGTCGATAATTTGATTTTGGGAGTTTTTGGATTTAGTATGTTTTTGATACTTCATAGGAGATATTGAAGGATAAGCCATGAGTAGATCCTAATATTTGAGTAAATGAAGTGCTTTGCTTTTGGTTTTTGGGAAGAAGAGTTGTATCCGAAGAATTGGGATTTTAAAATTATGGGATGAGGAGCCCTCATGGTTATGTTTTTGGGTTGTTAGGATGGGAAGGTTTATGGGTACTATTTGGACAATTGTGGATTTGGCTGACGAGGACGGCCCATTTGTTGTGAATTTGGGTGATACGTTCGGATTGAATAAGTTGCCTCATTGGTATGCCAACGAGATGATGAGTTTGTTAAGTATTTGAGTTTTGAGGCTTTGGTAGTGACTTGAGGCTATGCCAAAATTTCTTGGGTAATTGCTTCAATTGTATTTCCTAAGTTAAAGGTAATATGAGGATTGCTGACTTTACTTTAGTTGTATAGGATTACGATTGCTATGTAACTTAGTTGTCTGATTTGAATCAATGGATATGAGTTACAAGAGGATTTTTAGTGCGCAAATAAACAATTAATTAGAGTAGCGTAGTGAAAGCGTGTGGACCTATATATATTTAAAGGTTCAATCCGAGGTTCTAAGTGAATGATCATTTACAAGGCTTAAGATGAATTAAAATAAGAGTTTATTAGCCCTTTGAGATTTTGTATTAAGTCAAAGAGGTGGTCAATAAAATTGGCTTGCTTTCAAATTTGAAGGATTATCATGATGTCTCTAATGTATCGGTGATTGAGAAAGTGAGTATGAGATCGAGTTAAGCCATTGTAGGAGATTAAAAATTTGTCTTATGATAAGATTTCAATTTAGATTTTAGATAGAAGGCATTAGGTAGTGAAAATCAGGATAATTCAATTGGTTAAGGTTCTTTAGGAAAAAAAAATCATTTAATCAAGGAAGTAACTTGGGAATGCAAAGAAGAAATCTTGAAGGATAATCCCCGATTGTTGAATTTTGAGGTTCGTTAAATTTTGCGGATGAAATCTCTATAAATGGGGGAGGATTGTAAGTTACCAATTTTTAAAACATAATAAATATGAGTAACTAAATTAAAATAAATGAATCAAGGTCAAATGACATGGGAAAAATTGGATTGAAAAGCTGAAAGTTTCAGAATTGGCAAAATTGGGAACCGACATTGTAAGCCTTGAAATGTTAGTCGTAAATAAGATTTGAATTTTAAATTATAATAATCACAATTTATTATGCTAATATAATCAAAATTAGGATTCAAGAATGTAAAAAATTGGATTAAAAGGGTCAAAACAGATCTCCGACAACGCATACGCAGAGCTGGCTCACTATGCGCCCGGTCCAAGCCTAACCCACACCTGAGGCACCACTCAAGTGCGAATCCAAAATGCAGTGCCTAAGGCACACCTGAGGCACTCTCGGGGCATGATGTACAGTATGGGCACGCCCGAAGCACGCCTGATGTGTGACTGAGGCGTGATTTCTAGTGCTGTGTGCCCAAGGCACCAGTCTCGGTATTTAATTACGCAAATCATTTTCTTCCATCATTTTTCAAGCAAAAGAGAGAAAGAATAGAGAGAGAGAACATAGAGGAGAAGAGAGTGAAGGGGGAGTTCAAGGCTCTTGAGTCCATTTTTAGCGTGGAGCTAGTTGAGAAATTTGTAGATCGGGTTGAGGCAAATCCACCCATATGCTTTTCTCACTCTTGTTGCACTTTTTGTTCTGTTCTTTCTCCGTATTTTTGTTATGATACCCATCCAAGCATGTATTTTATGATGCCCATATATTGAGTGTGCATATATGTTAATGTTGTGTCCGATTTTGAAATTTTGAGAGGCATTGTGTTCATTGGAAACCCTAACCCCACGCCCTACCATTTCTCCCGTTTATTTTAGGGTTTATGTGTAATTTGACTTTAGAAAATTAGAACCCTAACTCTGTGAACGTTTTTACCTTAATTATTTACTATTGTATATATCATTTTGTATGATCCAAAAATTATGTTGGGTACTTTATATGAAGGGATTTGTTGTCTGGAAGTCATGAAGTTTTATTTGGCTCAACGTGGTAATGATTTCCTAATTTTTTTATTCTTTGTGTAATTTGTGTATGTATTTGAAGTCATATGAAAATTTAAATTCACAAGAAAGTAACAATCTGTATCTGTACTCAAAAAATATGAAAATTATACAAAGAATAATAACGGGACTCCATAATTTGTTAAGTTTGATAAACCATTCTCTAGGGAGTGAGAACTTTGTATTAAGAATAGGTGTGGACTTTCCATTAAGAATAACTAATTATGAAATTGGACTAAAGAAATTGTATGTCTTAAAATATTATAGTGGTAAATCGAGGAACTGCCCTGGGCCATAGGGTATGCTATGGTGGCATAAGAATAAGAATTATGGCCCATTATATTAGGGATTAAAGGTATACCATCAACCACGAGACGTTAAATTTAAGGTACGTGGGTAGGTGTTAGATTGTGTGAAATAACATGATCATTTCCTCGATTTGGCTACTCCGTTAGTTAGAATGCCTGCTAACCCTAATCCCTAAATATGAATGAGTTTTTGCATGTTTTAGAATTTAAAGGAATCAAATATAAAATGTAAAAAGATAAATGTGTTTTCAAAAATATATTTGATCATGTTTCATATTTATAGATCTGTATTATACTCTTATTTCATTCCCTTGATTTATTTTGAATATGTTGCTTATTGTCTCTAATTATATTGTACCTTATTGAGTATTCGGCTCACTCCTTCCTATTTTTTTGCCTTCAGATGAGTACGAGTATATGCCCAATGAGATAGAGTAGAGATTCCCAGTTGGCTAGACTAAAGATTTGAAAGATAATTTTATAGACTTAGATTTTGTGGTCTTGTACATATGTATGGAGGACTTGAGTACATTTTGATTGACATGTATTGATGTATTTTGTTTATATTGATGGTTTATAGCTGAGTTTAGTTTTTATTGTGTATCGATAATTATATATGCTTCCGTAGGTTATTACGGTTTGATTTCAAGTACCTAGTGACATTTCCATGTATCGACGTTGTATCCAGAAATATGACATTGGGGTCACACAATTATACCGTGGCACTTTTTGATCCTGTGTGTGTGTTGGTGCAATATGTATATATTTATACAGATGAATAATTGTGGTTTGTGTTTAGTTTGACAGAGATTTTGCAGGCGGGTCCTTGGCGAGTCTCGGGTAGAATTGGTCCGTCACAAAGAGAAGGTAGAATATGGATATTTCGATACATCCTTTTATAATATTTGCTTGATATAAGGTTAAGACAAGTATGTATAAGTCCTATCATTGATCTCTTTTTATATTTAATAACATTTGCCTATGTTTTAGAGGTTTTATATATATGCATGTTATTTTTATTTACCCTATTTGTTTCCTATGAATATTCATGCCATATTTGCCAGTTGTTCTGGGATTTTGTAAGGGTTTTATAATTTTGGGGGTTTTATGATTTTAGGAAAACCTGTATAAATATCTAAGATTGTGTATATTCTATATCAGTATATTTGTATGGAAATTGGTATGAAATCTACATGGGTCTTATATTAGTCTACATGCATGCTACTTGAGGATGAGGTTGCTACATTTGTGATTTTATATGTGATCCGATTTGATATGTGATATGTGGCACCTCTCCTAATGGAGAGACTTTGTTCCCAACGGGAAAATTGTGTGACTCCCCTTTTCGTCGACATGAAAAGGCTTTGTTTTTAGTTGACTTACCCCATATGTGTTTTAATGAAAACATCGTAAGGTAATTGAATAAAAAACTAATATATTTGAATATTCTAATATATGTACTAAACCTATTGATTGTACCCAATACTATGGGTAGCAAAATATAGTGAACTTGTTCCATATTTATGGGAGACAATGTTGATAGATGGCTTAATCTGCTGGCCTGAATTGTATTAATATGATTAAAATTATCAGGAGTATGAGTAACTATTTATCAAGTTGGTCTCTTATTCCTTGGTTCTTCGATTTCATATATACTATGTATTTCTGTATAAATTTGTATTCGGACTCTTATTTGAGATTCATAGGTTTGCCGATGGATGAAAATTTGGTTTGTCTCATACCTATTGATATGTGATTTGTCCTGAAACATGTTTTGATTTATATAATTTTATTCTGGCCTTTGTTTATTCGTATGTTATTTAAATCTGAATTTCGTTTCATTCAATATATGTTTCATATGGATATAATATTGGATCATGATTTATTATGTGATATGAGTTGGATTATGAGATTTGACTCCGGATCATAATTTGTTATGAGTATATCTTGATGGGATCGTATTTGATACGGATTATGATTTGAGTACGAGACTGCCCTTAAACATTTTGTTAATTTTCGAACCCCATAATTTATTTTATATAATTTGTTTATACTATTTGACCCCCTCTTTGATTATGGACACACACACACACACACATATATATATATATATATTATTTTTTTCATATATGCTGATACTTACTGAACTTTGTTCACATTTTTATTTTCATCCCTTCAAACTAGGATGTGCATTTGGCTTGAATATTAGATTATGTGGATGAGTTCAACATTATTCGGTTGTCTTCTATATATATGGATAGTAGGCATTTTATTTGTTTGGTGAGTGATTCATTTGGTGTATTTATTTTCATCAAATTTGGGATTTATCCTTTATTATTACATTTATTTGAGATTTTAATTTTATAAAATAATTATTAGACCAGCTTTGAATTGAGTTGTGACAACTATTGTATCCTAGAAAAGTCATGATGAGAGATGTTTTGGATTAATTTTGGTCATTTTGGGAGAGAGAATTTATTTAAATATTTTATTAGATTCAATGGTGGATGAGTTGTTATCATTATTCAAGAGGATGATTACTTAGCTATGATGGGTCACATGAGCGACATTATGGATAGGATAATCCAATTACAGCATCATAATTTAGCCAAGCAAGGCCAGGGTTGGACACTTTTTGATCGATTTAATGGTAAGCATGTTCTAGAATTTTTGGAAGAGTTTGATCTGATAAAGGTAGAAATCTTTAGGGTTATGATAGAAAAAGTATTTGTGTCTACTTTTGGAGGATAGTTAAATTTGCCTCTCATAAGTTAGGGCAAGGCTGAATCGGCACCACATTTTTGTCAGAATGAGAATTTGGGATTTATCAAGAAATATTTTTATTATTACATTTATTTGAGATTTTAATTTTATAAAATATTATTATTAGACCAGCTTTGAATTGAGTTGTGACAATTTTTATAAGGGCTGAATGATTCAATTAAAAAGTAATTGGTACCCTTCGTTTGAGGACATATAGTGAGGTGCTAGAAAAGTCATGATTTTGAGAAATATTTTGGAAAAAGTCAAGCACCAAGGCCAAAGTTCGCAGGTTTGGCTCCCATTTGATTTTGGGAGATAAAGAGAATTTATTTAAATATTTTGAGAGAAATCATACTGGGTGAGTTTGTATTATCAATGGTAAATAATAGATTGTCCATCTCAGAGGCAGGAGCGTCTAGATAGGAGGACAGCGACTTTCCAAAGAGAGCTCCAATCAAGAGGATGATTACTTACTTTTTTTTTTATGATGGGTCACAATGAGCGACATTATGGATAGGATAATCATAATAAGTAAAACGGAAGAGCATCACTAATTCATTCCAAAATGCCAGTACATAAGCAAAATGTTTAACCATAAAAAGTCCAACAAGGGTTGGACAATATTTCCAAATCGATTTAATGGTAAGTCATGTTCTAGAATTTTTGGAAGAGAACCAAGATCGTAGGCTTGATGCATAAATAAAGGTAGAAAATTAGCATAAATAGACAGTGAACCAAGATGCAGTCAAGAAATAAAGACTTTAGAGGTACTATATTTCAAAATCGTAATTGGCACATTTGAGGTGATCGACGCGATACTCATATCGGTAGACGGAGGATAAAGTTAAATTTGCCCTCATAAGTTAGAGGGCAAGGCTAGTCGGTGATGGGGCAACTCAGCACCACATTTTCGGGTAGGAGAATGAGGAGATTTCTTGGGATGTTTAAGAAATATTTTTGGAGAAATTCTTTTCATATAGTATCATTTGATCTTAAGGTAACATGAATTTCTCTTCTTGAAAGTCATTTTAAAGTAGTTTAATGTACAAAACGATTTTTAAGGCAAGCCGGAGTTCATTTTCAGAGGAATACCGGGTTCATTTTTCATTCAAGCCGAGTTCCTCTTTTTGTTTATTTTATAAAGAAGGAGCTCTTTTAAAAGCCAAGTTCCATTAAAATTGTTGGGGACGAGGCTTTGAGAGCCCAAAAATTTTTATAAGGGCTGAATGATTCAATTAAAAAGTAATTGGTACCCTTCATTTGAGGACATATAGTGAGGTGCTTGATCGGGCCTTACTGATCGAGTAGGAGCAATTTTGGGAGAAATATTTTGAGAAAAAGTCGAAGCTCATTTTCCAAGGCCAAAGCCCTTTTTTAACAGACGGAGCTCTTTTAGGGTGGAATTATTTTCAGACGGGTAAGGGGAGGCTCCCATTTGAGGTTTAGAGGCCGTGGATAAAGGGAAGCTCATTTTCAAAGTCTTCTCACTTTTTCCAAAGAGCTCTTTGGACCAATTTTTGTGACGGGTTACTTTTCTTAAGGGATGATGTTGACGGAGCTCATTTTCATTAACAGACGGAGCTCTTTTTCCTTAACAGACCGGAGCTCTTTTGGATTGACGATTTACTTTTCTTAAGGGACGCTCATTGGACGGAGCTCATTTTCATTACTAACAGGACGAAGCTCTTTTAAAAAGGACGGAGCTCTTTTCGTTAACAGGCGGAGCTCATTAAAAGCCGGACTCCTTTTCCTTCTTAAAAACTGGAGTTCTTTCTTTCATAAAAGTTAGAGTTCTTTTTAACAATAAAGGACGGGGTTACGTTTTTTCTTATACGGGCCGAGCTCTTTTTACGGCAAGTTCATTTCAATTACAAGCCGGACTTCTTTTTGACGGAGTGCTTTTTTGACTTGAGTACTTTTCTTAGGTGACGGAGCTCTTTTCTTAAAGGCGTGAGTTTTCGCATCGAGGGACGGAGTTCATTTTACAATAGGGGGCTCGAGTTCATTTTACATTACAGAGCGGAGCTCATTTTACACAATGAGTTCATTTGCCTTGTGGGAGGTGGATATTTAATGCGAAAGGTGAACTCGTAAAATGAGTATATAAACATTCTCAATATGAACTTAAAAGCGGAGCGAGCACACTTGCCATATTCTTAAATTATCACTTTAAAAGCAAGTTGTTTGATATAACTTGCGATAAAACATGGATTTAGAAACGGAGGCGGAAGGCACTTGCAATATTCTCAAATCCTCGATTTAAAAACAAATATCTGTGTAACTTGCAATGAAGCATGAGTTTTAGAAACAGAAGCGAATATGCTTGAACTTAAAATGGCGTCCAGTAACTTGCCCGAGAGTTGATTCTTGGGGATTCACACCGCCTGAAGCTTTCTCCACGTCACTCTCTTTCCCAAAGAGCCTCTGATCAACAACCAGGGAAAGGTTTATACGCAGGAGCGTCATGGAGTAGGTAGGGTAGTTTACCAACTCCCGTACTTCACTTCGAGGGTAGGTGGAGTAACTACATTGGTTTACTTACTTCGTTAGGTTGCTGTCTAGTTTGATTCTAATTTGACAATAAAGTGCTCTTTTGTCATTAATTCTTATTAAAATTAACCCATCGATCATGCCTAGAGGCATCTGTTCTTGATCACCCTTTTGGGCGGTCGTACGGGACGGGCGATTTGGAGAAGGGCTTATTTTGATCACGGCCGGCCTTGATTACATAATTTTTGATGATTAACTGTTTTGTTTTGGTATGAACCCTTTTGGTGGGGCTACTTTGTAAATTTTTGATTCTATCGCTCATATTCTGATTGATCCTGTGGCTATGCATTCCTTTGTTACCCCTAAATTTGTATATAATTTATGTATACCTTCCTAATTTCTAAAAAATATTTTGATGATGTCTACCCTAGTGGGTAAATCATTGATGGCTAATATTGTGTATCCCTGATGTCATGTTTAGGTAGTGGCTATGAATTGTTTGCTAATTTGATCTTGCTTGATATGCCAGACTTCGATATTATTTTGGGAATGGATTGATTGGCATATTATCAAACTACGGTAGACTATTTCCATAAATTTATTTTATTTTGTATTCTAGGGTATGAATCTTTTGAATTCGAGGTAGAGTTGAAAATAAAGCTACAGGATTAATTTTAGCCCTATATGCGAACCATTTGATCAAAAAGGTGCCAAACTTATTTGGCATATGTGATTACATTTGGGAATCATTTTCTGGCCATTGAAAATATTCCTATTATTTATGAATTTGAGGATATCTTTTTAGAGAATTTGCTTGGATTATCTCCCAATAGGTAGATTGAATTTGCCATTGATGTGGTACCATAGTCAGCATTGATATCAAGGGTTCTATATAGACTAAATCCATCTAAGTTAAAAGAGTTGAAATAGTAGTTATAGGATTTGTTGGAGAAAGGATATTTTCGATTTAATGTATCACCGTGGGGTGCTCTTGTAATATTTGTGAAAAATAAGGATGGATCTATGAGCTGTGTGTGGATTATAAGGAGTTGAACAAAATCATAATCAAGAACAACTATCCCCTTCCAAGAATAGATGATTTGTTTGATCAGATGTAAGGAATTTAAGTATTCTCCAAAATTGATTTGCGATCAGGGTATCATCAACTGATGATTAAGCAATAGAATGTGCTCAAGACAACCTTCAGGACAATGTACGACTATTACGAGTTTTTAGTGATACCTTTTGGGTTAACAAATGCACTGACATCGTGTATGGATTTGATGAATTAGGTCTTCTAGCCGTACTTAGATCAACTTGTAGTGATTTTTTATTGATAATATTCTGATTTATTTGAGAAGTCTTGAGGAGTATGAAACCCATTTGAGAACGACACTGTAGATTTTGAGAGAAAGATAACTGTTTGCTAGGTTGAATAAATGTAAATTCTAGATGGATTAAGTATTATTTTTGGAACATATAATTTCAGAACGTGGTATATTTGTGGACCTGAAGAATGTCGAAGCGATGACAAATTGTGAGAGACTGACGAATGTTATAGAGGTATGAAGTTTTTTGGATCTAGTCAGATGTTATAGTGTGGAAAATTTATCCAGTATTGCGGTTGTGATGAACCATATCCTAAATCCCGTTATTAACCATAATTATAATTAATTATCTTTTAATTGTCACTTTGACCATTATACATTCAATTGATCATCGAGATGTAAATTTTTATGCCGATACTATAATTGACCATAAATAAATAATGTATTATTATTCACAGGATCCAAATCTACATAACCCTAATAAGAAAAGATGCCACGTCATCATTATTATTATACATTATTATACACATTCAACTAATGCCACATCACTAATGGCTCTAACACCAATCTAAACAACACAACATCGGATCTTAATAAAAAAAAGATACCTATTCAATACCAACATCAACATATAAAAATCTACAGAAGTAATAAACATCTATAAATTTGACCGAATGAAACTAAAATCAATCAACGATACTAAACCATAGAAATACGATATCCAAATTATAATATAGGACCACAGCGGATCCTAAACCGATGTAGCCTATTGTCCAGACTTTAAATATTGACTAAAATGCACCCTTTCATTCATTCATAAGCTACTGTTGCTGCACAATTGGCACATCAACTAATACCAAATACAGTAAAATATCATTCTAGGTATCTAAACATTGTCTACTAATTATAAGCAACACAATTCATCATTTAGAATTGAAAATTAAACTCAGATTCATCCGTTAAATACATTAAGCATCATCAAAAATATAAACTAATAGAAATCATCCATAGAAGTATGAACTAAAACTCTTCGGCCTTCACTCCTATTCATCTGATAGATACATGTACATCTCATTAGGGGGGTTTGTAAATTAGTAAGAGAGTGAACCAAATACTCAATAAGAAACATAACATATCAATGAATATGCATATTTTGTATTTAAAATATATCTAAAGGAATAGAGATTATGATCGGATGTAATGACATGAACTTGTATAGGAAAAGCTTACATCATACATTTTTAGATTTCTTATCTTATTTTTTTTTAATTTTAGCTATCAAAATATGCCTAAATATTATTATTATTTCTTTAGAAACCATAACCAATAGGCTTTACTAGTTAAAGGAGTGGACAATCGAAGATTGAGTTATGTATCCTTCTACACTACCAAAGGCCATAAGCTCCTATTCAAGATCTGAATGTGAGCCATTTATATATTACCCTATAAACAGGGTTAAATATCGATTCTTAACTCTGTGGTTATATGGTCAAATATTGATACTGGCCCATAATATTGATGGGTACACTTTGAAAATGGATGGCCGAGGAAAGGTCAGGAGGCCCGCAGGCGGTCAGCGGCCTTACGGCCCACTAAAGGGGCGGGCCCAAAACAAGGAAGACCCCAGGCAGTGTGGCGGCGTTGACCGTCTTGTAGCAACCGCTTCCTTCCATGAGAACGGTATGGCGTTGACTCCCGTAGCACCTGCGTTTGGGCCTCAAGAAAACATACTTTCTGATGTGGAAGCATGCGATAAAGCCCAAAGCCCACCGCTGCTGGCTTGTCTGGCGAAGCGGCTTTTCGATGATCAGCGCGATGTTGGCCGTCTGCGTTCTTCAACTAAGCCAAAACGCGCTTTTACATAGTAATGAGCCCACTCACTTTGGGCCCATCTTTTCGATGGGCCGACTACATTCCCGAAATATCTTCACGTTTCTTGCTTGGCAAGACTTTCCAATGGTACGCTCTTTGAAGGAAGGAGGCAAACATGGAAGAATTTGTTGGCCATGACATGGAAAGAATCCTCTACGATGGCAAGTAAATGCGCTCCGGAAAAGCCGGCGAGGAGCCGCCCAAAGCATCAAGACTTTCAGTCCCAGGAGGATCTGCGGGCTCGCCACCTGAGAAACAATCCCGGTATCTTGATGAGCAGCTGGCGTGTTCCGGAAAGGCAAAGGCCTGACAATTAAGAAGGCAATCACTCCTTCGAAGAGGGAGGATTGTCCCTCACTTATAAAAGAAACCCTGGATCCATCATCCTAGGGGGGAGAAGGTTTCTTGACCTCTGCACTCTTAAAACCCTGGAGGAACGGAGGACTTCTTCTTCCACTTGTTCTTCTTTTTACGCTACTTGCAGGGCGCTTTCACAGGCCAGTGGTGACTCTCGCGCCTCGCTCTCGGAATGACTCTCTTACACACCCTGGGGTGGTACTTGCAGTGGCGCTCTTGATTATTAACTTAATCACGTCTGGCCGAGGCGAAGGCTCTGAGCCGCCCTTCCACCTGTTGCTCACCGTTGTAGGGAGCTCTGCCCCAGGACACATCCATCGGCAATCTTAAGGCCACGCTGCGCCCCGGACACATCCTTCCCACCAATCTTCAAGAGGCCTATAGCGCCTCTTACATCGTAGTTTCTAAGTCGAAGGCCTTCGCCTCCGATTGGGAAAGGCCTATCTCGCCTCCCTCTTTCTTTGATTCGTGCTACATTGTTTACAAACAGGCGTCGGAGTGTTTTGGTGACGACCTCCCTCTTACGCCGACCAAACATGTTGACTTTAGTGGTGTAGGGATTAGCACTCGAGACGGGCAGGTAAAGATATCACCTTCAAGTCGGATCTAGCGACCTCGTTGGCGGGTGCAGGAGCGCGATAACTTCTAGAGTGATTAATCTCTTACCTTAGAAACAAACATGTGCTTGTGCTCCGGTCACCCACGGCGCTTAGATCAGAGCACCCTGACCCTTCTCGGGTAGCCATTTGCTGGTGATTAACGTCAAATGTAACAGGGGCTTAGAAAGGCACCCTCTTCTTGACCATTGCACGGCGTTAGAAGATCTAACCTTTGGATCTTCCGATCGGCTCCTCGCCACGGACTCCTGCGCTGTGGGCTCTCGCGCAGATCTTCTCAGCCGCGGGCTCCTCGCCACCAGAATCTCATCGGCCGCCGAGCTCTCGCCGCGGATCTTCTGGCCGCCGGGCCGCGCGGATCTCTGCCCATGAGATCTTCTGGCAATATGAAACTCCTCGGAGCTCCTACTTGGAGGATCTTCTGCAGCCGCCAGCTCCTCGCCTTGATCTCTCTCTGCGCCCATGACTCCTGCACCGAGATCTTTCTTAAGGAGCTCCTCGTTGGAGCACTCTTCTTTGAATCTCTGGAGCTCGCGCTGATCTCTCCTCTGCCGGAATCCCGCGCGGCTTTCTTAGAAACTCTCCGCCCGCCGATCTTCTCGATTTGACCTCACCCGTGCACTGCAGTCGGTAGGTCGATCTCTGCTGTGACTTTGTTTGCGGTAGACCTGTCAAAAAATGTGACAAAACATGCAATGGGGGCTCGATGTTCTCGACCACCACCCGTTGCATATGGAAGATATCATCCCACCAAGCGCCGTATCGGTCCGATCACTTGAGGTACCATCGACAATGGACCCCAAACCATTGTGATAGGCTACTAAGCGGTAACGGCACGCTACCCAACGATTACGGCAAAGGACCAAATCCCCACCGGGCGGGGCATAGGCGGAAATCGCCACAAAGCGCCCCAACGACTCTCCGGCTTGATTACGCATGACCGTGCGCTTAGGGCGGCGAGCCGATTATAAGAACATCATGCACCAACGATGATTCCGCACCTAGAGACCTTGGGTATGAACTCACCCTTCTACATGCATACATTCGCTTGCTTGTGCAATTGTGCGAGTAAGGGAGTTTACTTAGCATATAGAATACTAGGTTATATGAACTTCGTTTACCTTGTATCCATCCGACCTAGACTGCCCCTAAGTCAGAGGGTCTTCACCCTCTTGTTAAACCCTGGTCATCCGGTGGCTTAAAGTGGTCTTAAGCCACCAGTGAATCAGGTGGCCGGGCAGCGGTCTTAAACCACTGATCATTCGTGTGGCCCATTAGCGGTCTTAAAACTGTCATCCAGGTGGCCCATGGCGGATGCAAGCCTTAGTCATCCAAGTGGCCATGAGCGGTGCGAAACCCTAGTCATCTAGGTGGCCGTGAGCGGTACAAAACCTAGTCATCTAGGTGGCCCGTGAGGCGGTCAAAACACTGGTCATCCCGAGGGAGTGGCCATGAGCCAGTCTAAACCTTGGTCATCCATGGGCCCATATGCTTGTCAAAAACCTTAGGGGCAAAGAAGAATGGCAAGTGACGACCTCCTTTCGGGGCTTGACCCAACGTCGGTAACGCCCGGTCGAAGGAGAAAGCATTTCTTCTCCAGACATTCGCATTAGTCATCACTTGCAGCGCCCCGCCAGGGCTATTTTCCACAATGCCCGATTAGGTCGTGAGACTTAGCTCCTCCTGGATGGCCAAACCCAACCGGGTTGGCCGCCCACTGCAACGACCATCTCCGTGAAGGGCAGCGTGGTTATACAATAACGGGAAGCATTCCTTCTCTATACCGGCTGTCCTGATTACCACTGGGGCAACGCCACTAGGCTTTTCTCACCAGCCCACAACTACTAAGCGAGGCTAACGCATGGGCTGGCCTAAAACACGATAGAAGGCCACTCACGCCTTCAACAAAGCTAAAACAACAACTCCGCTGACTCATTTGGCACAGTCACAACCCAGTGGCGCCCGGTGACATCCACATACATGAACAGCAAGTAACAACGACTGACTTTAAAGCTGGCTGGTAACCTCATTTCGGCGCCACGACCTCCTCTTGGCAAGGCGGCGCAACCAATCAGACGTGTTAAACAATGCTTAGATGACAAACCCACGTCTCCTCGGCCACAACTTCCCCTTCACGGAAATGATGATCCGGTGTAAATTGACACAGTGGCCTGACGACACTCAACTAGAAAGCAAAGCGGCATCCCAAGGAGAGAGTCACAGATTGAGATCCCGGGCTTGGCCGTGGTCATGACATCGACAGATTTGCTCGTCGAGAGTCAAAGGATCCCCGGTTTGCTGGCCCAGCTCCTCGGGGCTCTAACTCTTAGACCCGTTGGATGATTCTCCAACGGTAAGAGCTCCTTCAAGGAGCACAAGGTGCATCCTGTTGCACGACTTTCGAGCGATCGGCTATCTTAAAAGGCAAGTCACCTCTCGACCTCTTGAAACGCATCTTTACGGAGATCGATCTTGGAGCTCGAGATCTTCCTCTCCCAGGCGCTTCCTAGGTCTACTTTGAGACTTGAATGCTCATGTCGGATCCTGGCCGATAAAATTTTCGGCCTAATCGGCTGAGTTTGAGCACTTCAGCCGTCAACTTCCCGGTGAACAAGATTTCCGCCTCGGAAGCTATCTCGGTTGAGCGCCGGCCGTGTTTTCCGGCCAACAAAGATTTGGCTGCTCAATCGCTCTCGGTTGAGCACTTCGCCGATCAACTGGTGAACAAAGATTTCTCGGCTCTCGGTTGAATCGGTCAACCGATCAATAATTTTCGAAGCACTCTCGGTTGAGCACCGGCCGACTTTCCGTCAACAAAGATTCCGGCCTTTCCAGGCCCCGCTCTCGGTTGAGCGCCGGCGGTCGACACCGGTCGACAAGATTTGACTCAGGCCCGCTCGGTTGACCTCGCCCGATCGACTTTCCGATTGACAAAGATTTTCCGGCCTGTTGCTCCTCGGTTGAGCACTCGCTGATCAAACTCGGTGAAACAGATTAAGCTCGGAAATGCTCTCTGGTTGGAAGCATAGCCGATCCAGCTTTTACATTAAACAAGATTTTCGGCTCAAACCCGCTCTGGTTGAGTGCCAGCAAAGTCGACTTTTCGATCAGCGAGATTTTCAACACCAGGCTGCTCTCTCAATTGAGCACTTTGGTTATGAATCCAGTCGACCAGCTTTACCGACTTCAAGACTGCCTCCGGAGTTGAGCATTGGAGCCAACGAAATCCGACAACCATATTTACTACCATTTCGCTTCCTCCGGCCGGCGATGTGGTCAACCAAGCCGTCAACCATCAACTGCTCCTTCCATTCTCCAGTGGCCAAACTTTTTGGTCGATGAATCCGAGGCCATGGACAATATGATCGTGGATCTCCGCCCCAACCAAAGGAAGACACATATCGCTTTCACCAAGATCCTACTAAAGCTGCGTAGAATCATTCCAAGAATCGCACTTCAAGATTTGCCAACAATTTCGTATCTGGAATTGACTAAAACGGCCGACACTCGTATTCGAATTGACCAAAACGGTCGATAATTCCGTATCCGAATTGACCGCAAACGTCAACACCTGCATTCGACCACTCAACACGGCCGACAATCGCACTCAAATTGGCCAAACGGTTAATGATTCCCCGGGTCAAACCTTCACTTTTTTAGGAATTCCATGAGAACCTTAAAGTAAGGAGATGCATCCCATCACGAATATACCGGAGTGCCGTAACTGGACTCACCAAAGATGGGGGTTTAAGGGTACACCAAAAATGGGTCGCCCAAGGAAAGGTCAGCAGAGGCCCCTGGGCGGTGTGGCCTTACGGCCCACTAAAGGGGCAGGCCCAAAACAAGGAGAGGCCCAAGACGGTCAACGCCGGCGTTGCCGTGCTTAGTGGCCAACTCCTTCACGAGACGGTCACGCGGCGTTGACCGTGCCCTGCACCTTTCGTTTGGGCCTCGAAGCACTTCTGCAAGAGAGAATGGGCTTATGCAATAAAGCCTAAAGCCCACCTGCTCTCGCCAAAGAATCTCAATACGAAGGCGGGCAACACTGGGAGCGGCCAACGCAGAGATGTTGGCCCTCAAGGTTCTTCCAACTAAGCCCAAAACACGCTTTTCTATAGTAATGAGCCCCTCCGCCTTGGGCCACGTCACTCATTTGGGCCAACTACTGACTTCAAAATATCTTCCGCGTTTCTTGCTCACAAGATTTTCCAACGGTACACTCATGGAAAGGAAGGAGGCAAACATGGAAGGCCGTTGGCGCCGGACATGGAAAGAATCCTCTGATGGCAATCAAGTATACGCTCCACGCGTGCCGCCCAAGGCATCAAGACTTTCCAAAGTCGGGGGGATCTCGGAGCCGCCCAGCCTGAAACAATGTCCATCAATGACAAGCAGCGCGCGTCTCGTTCCGGAGAAAGGCAAGACGGCCAGCAATTAGAAGGCAATCACTGCTTCCAAAGAGGGAGGATTGTCCTCTACTATAAAGAAACCCCCGATCCATCATCGAGGGAGAGAGAGGTTTTCGACCTCTGCCTCTTCCGATACGAGGAGGACGGAGGACTTCTTGCTTCCACCTGTTCTTCTTTTCGGGCTACTTGGGACGCTTTCCGACACGCCGGTAACTCTCGGCGCATACGGCTCTCGAGACAAGCTCTCATACACACCCTCGGTGGTACTGCAAAAGTGGCGCTCTGATTATTAACTTAATCACGTGGCGTCACGAAAGGCTACAGGCCTGAGCGCCCTCATTGCCGCCCGGAGCTCTCACCGTTGTCTCGAGCATTCGCTACCCTGGACATCCATCAGCAATCTTAAGGCACACAAAAGCGCCTCTTACGGCGTTATCGCCTTCCCACCTCCGATTCAAGAAGGCCCCTGCGCCTCTCTTACATCGTGAATCCCTGATCCAAGAAGGCCTTACGCCTCCCTTACATCAAAGGAAACGTGACTCTATCTCGCCTCACTTTCTTTTCGGGCCATCCTTTCCGAGATCATGATCGACTTGAGCGTCGGAGTGTTTTGGTGGGACAACCTCCCGCCCATGAACGCTGACCTCTTGTTTACTTTTAGTGGTGTGCAGGATTATTGACTCAGAATCCAGCCTGGGGCCACCATCTCGAGCATCCGAATCCGTCAAGCCGGATCTAGGTACGCATCATTGGCGCCGTGCGTGGGAACGCGATAAAAGTCAGCGTCTTCCTCAACTCCCAATCTCTTACGCAAAAACAAACATGGTCAATGCTTGTGCTCCGGTCGCCGACTGACGACTAAAGATATCACCTTCCATGGCGTGACCCCTCATCGGGTAGCCATGCTTCCACACCACAGTGATTAACGTCAAATGCTAGTGCCTAACGCTAGAAGAGCACCCTCTTTCGACCATTTGCACCCATTAGAAGATGTAACATCGGGGGTTTCGCGATCGGCTTCTCGCCACCGGATCTACTCGCCTCGTCGGAGCTCGCCGCGAGATCTTCTCAGCCAGCCCGCGGGCTCCTCGCCACCCGATCTGTCGGCCCATGGAGCTCCTCGCCGCAGATCTTCCTCGGCCCGCCGGAGCTCCTCGCCGCCAGATCTCTCTGCCCGTCGAGCTCCCCGGGCCGCCATATCTTCTTCGGCGCCCGCTCGGAGCTCTCGCCGCGATGAATCCTCCGGCCATAGCCGAGCTCCTCGCCCGAGATCTCTCCCGCCCACTCAGCCTCGCCGCGAGATCTTCTCACGGCCACGGCTCCTCGCCGCGAGATCTTCTTTGGCCTCGTTGGAGCACCGCCCAGATCTCTCTGCCTGGCCGCAGCCTTCCTCGCGCGAATCCTCGGCTGCCAGAGCTCTCCGCCAGATCTTCTCTCCGATTTGACCTCCACCCGTAGCATTGCTCCTGGTCAAGAGGGTCGATCCCCGCTGCAACCTTGTTGCACGGCGATGACCCCTGTAAAGCTATGACAAACATGCAATGGGGCTCGATGTTTCTCGACCCACCACCCATTGCACCGCGGAAGATATCATCCAGCCAGCGCTTGCACTGGGTCCGGCCACTGGGAGGCGGTACCATCCGACAATGGGACCCAAACCATTGGCCAATAGGCTACCGGCTGTAACAAGACGCTTTACCCAACCGATTCACGCAAAGAGACCAAATCCCACGGAGCGGGGGCCGTAGGCCAAGTCGCTTCTTACCAAAGCGCCCCAACGACTCTGGCAAGCGATTACGCCAGCTGGGTGCGCTTAGGGCGACGAGCCGATTATAAGAACATCGCTCATGCACCAACGATGATTCCAAGACCCCGGTATGAACTCACCCTTCTACATGCACAAGCATTCGCCGCTTTTGTAACTGCAAGAGGTAAGGAGTTTACTTACATATAGAATACTAGGGTTATATGAACTACGTTTACCTTGCGGGTATCCATCAAACCTAGATCCCCTAAGTCAGAGGGTCTTCACCCTCTTGTTAAACCCTCGTCATCGGGTGGCAAAGTGGTCTTAAACCCCGGTCATCCAGGTGGCCCATTAGCGGTCTTAAACCCCGATCCCATCAGGTGGCCCATTAGCGGTCTTAAACCCTGGTCATCCAGGTGGCCATGAGCGGTCTCGAAACCTTGGTCATCCAAGTGGCCCATGAGCGGTCCAAACCCTAGTCATCTAGGTGGCCCATGAGCTAAAACTGAAACCCTAGTCATCTAGGTGGCCCATGAGCGATCCAAAACCCCGGTCATCCAGGTGGCCCATGAGCCGGTCTAAACCTTGGTCATCCAAGTGGCCGGCAGCGGTCAAAACCTTAGGGGGGCAAGAATGGCACACGCGACGACCTCCTTTCGGGAGCAGCAACGCCGGGCCAACGACGGGGTCGAAGGAGAACATTTCTTCTCCAACGTTAGCAGCCCAAGTCATCACTTGACGGGCGCCACCGGGCTAGTTTCCACAACTGCCCGATTAGCTTGAGGACTTAGCTCCTCCGACGGCCAGCCAACCAGTTACGCTTTACCACGCAACGACCATCTCCATGAAGGGCCAGCGTGGTTATACAATAACGGGAAGCATTCCTTCTCTATACTGGCTGTCCCAATTACCACTTGGGCAACGCCACTAGGCTTTTCTCACAAGCCACAACTACTAAGCAGGATAATAGACACAGCGGCCTAAAACACAGATAGAAAGGCCACGCCTTCAACAAAGCTAAAACAACAACTGCCAACTCATTTGGCGGTGCAGCCGTCCAACCCAATTGGCCGCCAAAGGATATCCACATACATGAACACAAGCTAACAACGACGGCTACCGAAAGCTTATCGGGTAACCTCATTTTCAACACACGACCTCCTCTTGGCAAGGGCAGGCGCAACCAACTGATTTGTTCATTAATGCAGATGATAAACCACGTCTCTCAGTCACAACTTCCCTTCACGGAATGATCAGGATCCAAACGCAAATTGACACCCAAGAGCCACGACACTCCAACTAGAAAGCAAAGGCATCCTCAAGGAGAGTCACGAGAGATTGAGATCCCGGGCTTGGGCCGTGGTCATGACATCGACCTGGTTGCTCGTCCAGAGCCGTTGAGGATCCCAGTTTGCTAATCCAGCTCCCGGGGCTCCTAACTCTTAGACCCGTTGGATGATTCTCCAACGCAAGAGCTCTCTCCACAGGGCACAAGGTGCATCCTGTTGCTACACCTCGAACGATCAGCTATCTTAAGGCAAGTCACCTCTCGACCTCTTGAAACGCATCTTTACAGGAGATCCGATCTTGAGCTTGAGATCTTCCTCCGTGCTCCTAGGTCTCTTTGAGACTTGAAATGCTCATGATGATCCAGGTCGATAAGAATTTTCGCCCGTAATCGCTCTCTGATTTAAGACTTCGCCGTCAACTTCCGGTGAACAAAGATTTCCTCTTTCGGACTCGATCCGATTGAGCACTTCGGGTCAACTTTTCCGTCAATAAAGATTTCAATCAATCGCTCTCCGTTTTGAGCACTTCGCCATCAACTTTCCGGTGAACAAAGATTTCCGGCTCAATCTATCTCGATTTGACACTTAAGCGTCAACTTTTTCGTCAAAAGATTCGCCTTTCGGAATCGCTTTCTCCGATTTGAGTGTTTGGCCGTCAACTTCCATTGAACAAAAGATTTCTCAGCAGAATCGCTCCTCGGTTGAGCATTTCACGGGCCAACTTTTCCGGTCAACAAAGATTTCCGGCTCGGAATCGCCTCTCGATTTGAGCATGGCCGCCGTCAACTTTTCCGGTCAACAAAGATTTCCGCCTCGGAAGCGCTCTCTCGGTTGAGTACTTCGCCGTCAACTTTCCCAACAAAGATTTCAGCCTTCGGAATCGCTCTCCTGGTTGAGCACTTCACGGTCAACTTTTCCTGGTCAACAAAGATTTTCGCCGTAATCGCTCTCTGGATTTGAGTACGCCGCTGTCAACTTTTCATCAATAAAGATTTTTCGCTTTGAACTTCCTCCAAATTGGCACTTTGGTTATCGATCAGGTCAACCAACTACCACGACTCCGCCTCTCGAGTTGAGTGCATTGTCAACGGAAATCGACAACTATATTTACGGCTCTATTTAGCTCTCCGGGTCAAAGTGATGTGTCCCAACGAGCCGCTCAACCATCAATCCGGTTCCTTCCATTCTCCAGGGCCAAACTTTTTGGTCATGAATCCAGGTCAAGGGGACAATATGGATCGTGGATCTCCGCCCAACCAAAGGAAGACACATATCGTTTTCACCTTGCAATCCATTAAAGTCGCATAGAATCATTCCAAGAATTGGCCCAAGACGTCAACAATTCGTAAGGTTGAATTGACCAAAACGGGTCGACACCTGCATCTCCGGAATTGACCAAAACGGTTGATAATTGGTACATTCGAATTGACTAAAACGTCAACGATTAATCTAATGAATTGACCGTCCACGGTCGACAATTGGTACTTCAAATTGGCTGAACGGAGTTAATGATTCCGGGCCAAACTCTCCTTCACACTTTTTAGAATTCCCGAGAACCTTAAAGTAAGGGAGATGCATCCCATCACGACATCTTTGGAGACGAGGAAATCGGCCACCCCCAAGATGGGGGCTAGTGATGGGTACACCAAAAATGGGTGGCCCAAGGAAAGGTCAACAGAGGCCCACATAGTGTCAACGGCCTTACGGCCCACTAAAGGACGGGCCCAAAACAAGGAGGCCAGGCGGTGACCGCGGCCGACCGCCTGGGGCGGCCAACTCCTTCACAGACGGCCATTGACCTTGGCGTTGACTGCTAGCACCTTTCTCGTTTGGGCCTCAAGAAGCATCATCTGATGTGAATGGGCTTGTACAATAAAGCCCAAAGCCCACCAGGTTCTGCCAAAGAACTTCAATACGAACCTTTTCAACACACAGACGGTCAACGCAGATGTTGATCAATCGCTGCTCTTCCAACTAAGCCCAAAACACGCTTTCTATAGTAACGGGCCCAATTACCGGGCCCATCACTCATTGGCTAACTACAGCTTTCAAAATATCTTAAGCGTTTCTTTCCTCAAGACTTTCCAACGTACACTGGGCCGGAAAGGAAGGAGGCAAACATGGAAGGGCTGCTGGGCCTTGAGACATGGAAAGAATCCTCTACGATGGCAACCGGGCGTCCGCTCAAGGCAAAGGCAAGATCATCAGACTTTCCAAAGTCGAGGATCTCTGGCCCCGCCACACAAGGAAAACAATCGCTATCGAAGGCAAGCCTGCTGTCATTCTCCAAGGCAAGACGGCACGCACCAATTAAAAGGCAATCACTCCTTCCAAAGAGGGAGGATTGTCCCCTCTATTTACTCTAAAAGAAACCTGGATCCATCATCCGGGGAGAGAGGTTTTCTTCGACCTGCTGCACTCTTTGATACGAGGAGGACGGAGGACTTCTTCTTCCACTTCATTCTTCTTTCGCTACTTGGGACGCTTTCTGGACGCTGGCAACTCCGGCGCATACGCCTCGGGGACAAGCTCTCATACACACCCTCGGTGGTACTTGCAGTGCGCTGATTATTAACTTAATCACGTGCGGCGCGAGAAAGGCTCTCGAGCCAGCCGCCCTCATTGCCAGCCGGACTCTCTTGGGTGTCCGGAGCATTCTCGCTACCCGGACACATCCATCGAAGCAATCTTAAGGCACACAAAGCGCCTCTTACGGCCGTTCTTGCCTTCCCCACCCTCTGATTCAAGAAGGCCACTGCGCCTCTTACATGTGGAATCTCATTCAAGAAGGCCTTACGCCTCCCTTACACTGGTGAAACGACTCTCTATCTCGCCTCACTTTCTTTTCTCAGCCATCCTTTCGAGATCACATTTCTTGAGCGCTCGGAGTGTTTTCGGTGGGACAACCTCCCGCCAAGCACGCTGACCTCTTGTTTACTTTAGTGGTGTGCAGGATTCGTGACCGCAGAACGGAGCCGGGTCAACACCATCTCGAGCATCCGAATCCGTTCAAGTCGGATCTAGGTACGCATCAAATATATTAAAACATACCATAATATACTACCCGTTAAAATATGATCTATTGTCTAATGTTTAACTTAAAAAAGCTCTACACTTAACTTTTTAATTCTTGGTTTTCCCTTTTCTAGAAAACAATTCATAATCACTCATCATAGTTGTAGAGTTCCCATTCCATTTTCTAAATGTTCATGCACATATTTTTGCAGAAACTTAGGCATGATATAATTTTTACTTGTGAAAGGCTAACCTTGCATATAGTGCAGAAATTAAGTACAATTGATGCAGGAATTCAGCTGGTGCATGATTTTAGTTTGGTCAGGTGCATGCCAAGAGCTGTATATATATGTTAAGAACATGTGAAGTATAAAATCAAAATTCTAGGCATGCAGGAAGGCTTCATCATGAACATAAGTAGGGTAATGCAGAAGAGTGCAGTAAAAATGCATCAATTCAGCAAATTAGCATAATTCAGCAAGTGCCTTTAATATTCAGACAATGCAGGGTAAATTATGTATATTTTTCAGCTTACACAAGACTTATATTTAATAATTTAGAACATGAATATGCTACTGCACAAAATTAAAGCATGAATTTCAATAAAATTCAATGAACCCAACAAAAATAGCAGCATAGGTAATTTTTTGTAATATTATTTTATATACTTAATATACAGGGCTTAATTCTTTAATTTTCTAAGTATGCAATTTATAATGTAAGTCTAGAACCTACTGTAGCATGAGATGTGAAATTCATCACATGTATGGTCATTAAATCATGAATTTAAGACATACATGCAGTTGAAATTTCAATACACAAGACATATATGTAAAGCTTGAACATAACTGAAATTTCCCATGAGATTCGCTAAAAGCTATAGAACATTAACATGCATGCATAAAATACACACATTAACTTTGAAATTATAACTTAGACGAGTGTTAGAACAAAAATTCCTGGAAAAATTGTCAAGGAATAGCAGTAAGAGAAGAAAGGGCTTAGAGTACACTTACCTTAGCTTAGGTTTACTTAAATTCAGTTTGGATCACTTCAAATTTGAGCTTCTTGGCTTCCTCTCTCTTCTCCTTAGCTCTCTCTCTCTTCTTTGAATAAATTCCTTTGAATCACTAATCTCAAGGATCGTTTTATAATAAATTGGCAGTCAAGCATAGTTCAAACGTGCATCGGGTGGCCACATTCTACCAATGGTCGCTCAAATGGATCTCGGGCAAGCCTCAAGCATGGGGCTTCTACTTTTAGGTTCGAGCGTACATCAAGTGCACGTCAGGCCTCAATCAGGCATGAGTCATCTGATCCAAAATTTAACTCTTTTGACCTAATTTTTACATCATTTAATCTTGATTTTAATTATAATAACTTAATTAATTATGATTATTATAATTTAAATACTCATCCTTACAGTGGTGCCCCTTACTCGATTGATGCAGAAGTGAATGGTGTTTAATTGGGACAACGATTGCGAGAATAGTTTTCAAGAATTGAAGAAGAGATTGATGGCGATGCCAATATTGTTAATTTCTTCTGGATTATAAGGATTTATGGTATACTGCGATACTTTCAAGAAAGATTTGGGCTATATTTAGATGTAGTGTAGCCGAGTGATTGCCTATGAGTCAAGGTAATTAAAAGTTCATGAATAGAATTACCCCACCCATGATTTAGAGTTGGTGACCGTGGTCTTCGCTTTGAAATTTTGGAGGCACTACTTATACAGGGAGAAGTTTATGGTTTATTCAAATTATAAGAGTTTAAAATATCTATTTTCACAGAAAGAGTTAAACATGCGATAACAAAGGTGAATGAATTTGTTGAAAGATTATGACTATAAAATTTAGTATTTGTCGGAAAATGCTAATACAGTTGCCGATACTTTGAGTTAAATGTCTTCTGGTTTGGTGACTCATTTGATGATCAAAGAGTGGAAGATACTAGATGGAATGAATAACTGTATTATTCGATTGCACTCCCAAGGGTTGAAGATAGTGTTATTGTATCTCCAAGTGCAACTGGTGATTTTAAAGAAAATTACGGAGAACTAGATGAGTGACCCGTATTTGATGGAAATTGCCGAGGATTTGAATAATGAAGCAAGGGTGGATTTTAATGTAGAAGCTGATGGAATTCTTCATTTTCGGGATAGTATTTATGTTCCAAATATTGTTAAGCTGAAAGAAGAAAATTTAAATGAGGCCTATAAATCGTGGTATACAATTTATCTCGAAGTGAACAAAATGTGTCAGGATATTAAGAAGAATTTTTAGTGGAGGAATATGAGGCAAGAAATTATAACACTTATGGCAATGTGCATTGTGTGTCAACAAGTGAAGACCGAGCATAAGAAGCCTATGGGATTTTTGCATCCTTTGTCGATTCCCAATTGGAAGTGAAAACATATTACGATGGATTTTGTTTCAAGTTTGTCAAGGACGATGAGGTCTGGATACTATTTGGGTGATTGTTGAATACTAATGAAATCAACTCATTTCTTACCTATCAAGATGACATATTCTGGAGACAACTTGGTACGTCTTTACATTAATGAGATTGTGAGGTTGTTTGGTATTTTAACTTTGACAATTTCTGATTGTGACTAGAGGTTGGTATTAAAATTCAGTACGACGTTCCATCCATAGACGTATTGTCAATCTGAGAGGACTATTCAGATTTTGGAGGATATATTGTGGGCATTAGTTTTAAAAATGAAAAGAAATTGGGATAATTACTTACCACTAGTTGAGTTCGCCTATAACAACAGTTATCAATCAAGTATCGTTATGGCTCATTTTGAGGTTTTATATGGATAGAGAAATAGGTCTCCTATCAATAAGGAGGAGATTGATGATTGTAAACTTTTGGACCCCTATATCATTCAAAATACGTCAGAGATGATTAAGATTATTTGAAATCGGTTGGTAATTGTTCAGAGTCGTCAAAAGAGTTATACTGACTGAAGAAGATCTGATGTGAGATTCGATGTGGGGACCATGTGTTTTTGAAAGTGCCTCTATAGATTCATGAATCTCGATTTGGAGTGAAATACAAATTGAAGCCGAGATTCATTCGGTCATTTCAAGTGTTACAGTGAGTTAGAGAAGTGGTTTATAGATTGGCTTTGTCTTCAAGTTTGATGGATTGTCACGATGTGTTTCATGTGTCGATGTTGAGAAAATATGTATATGATCCTTCACAAGTAATTGAGTTTGAGCCGCTATAAATTGATGAGAATTTGTCATATGTTGAGATTCCAGTTTAGATATTGGTTAGAAAGGATTAAGTGTTGAGGAGTAAGACAATTCCGTTGGTCAAGGTGCTATGGAGAAAACATTCAATCAAAGAAGCAACTTGGGAGCACGAGGATGAGATCTGGGAGAAGTATCCCCATCTATTTGAATATTGAGGTACGAAAATTTTGAGAATGAAATTTTTATATGCAGGGAAGAGTCGTAATACTCGAATCCACATTTGATTTGTTTTGATATTAATTATGATTCTATATTAATTGGATATGTTAGAATTGATTATATCTTGTGAAATTTTAAAGGAATCGAATCAGTAAAGTTAGCACCTAAAGTATGTCTGAGTAGCGTTTGAGTGCCGAAAGTTGTGGGCCAGCACCCGAGATGCACCAGAGGCTACGCTTGAGCACCAAATCTAGTGATGGTCATGCTTGAGCCACGCCTGATGCCATACTTAAGCACCGGGTTGGCTATTTAAGCGAGTGTGGGGCACTATATGCCCATTTCGCGCAAGAGAAGGAAGAGAGAAGAGGGAAAGAGCGGGAGAAAGAAGAGAGAGAAGTTAGAGTTTGGGTATTTCAGTACATTCTTTTATCAGATCTACTAGGTATAATATCAAAACAGGTATTTATAAACTCTATCCCTGATATGTTTTCGTGTCTGATAACATTTGTTTATATTTTATAGGTTTTATGTACATGCATGTTATTTTATTTATCCTATTTGTTTCCTATGAATATGCAAGCCATATTTATCGATCATTATGGGATTTTGCTAGGGTTTTATAATTTTGGGGGTTTTATGATTTTAGAAAAATCTGTATAAATATTTGAGACCATATATATTCTGTTTTAGTATATTTATGTAGAAATTGGCATGAAACCTATATGGGTTGTCTATTAGTCCACATGCATGATATTCGGGGATAAGGTCGCTACCTTTATGATTCGATTTGGTATGTGATATGTAGTGCCTCTCCTAACAGGGGGACTTTGTTTTCGATGAAGAAATTATGTGACTCTATTTTCCATCGATACGAAAAGACTTTGTTTTTAGTTGATCTACGCCCATATATGTTTTAATGAAAACCATCATAAGGTAATTAAATAGAAAACTAATATATTTGAATATCTTAATAGATGTACTAAATTTAAAAATTATACTCAGTCCTTTTGGACGTCCAAATATATGTTTCATATGAATATGATATCGGATTATGATTTGTTATATAATATGATTTAGGTTATAAAATTTGACTCCGAATCATGATTTGTTATGAGTATGTCTCGATAGAACCATGTTTGATGGAGATCATAATTTGAGTATGAGACTACTCTTAGACATTCTATTGATTTTCAGACTCCATGATTTATTTTATATGATTTGTTTATATTATTTGACTTCCTCTTTGATTATGGACACATATATATATTGTTTGTATATGTTTAAGGATCGAGTTTTAACTTATATTAATTATGATAATTTAACTTAATATAAATGAAATTGAAGTCTAACGATGTGGACAATTAGGTCAAAAAGAAAAATAATTGTAAAATTGGACAAAATCAGGCTTGTGGCCAAAGCTGGCATTGTAGCACACCGAACCCATGCCTTAGCGCGCTTGCCACATTCCTAAGCACCCGACAAGTATTGATCTAGAATGGGTGTGCTCGCTGCACGCCTGAGTGCTGCAGCAAGCGCAAATTCCAATAGCTCTGTGCCTACCCCGTGCCCAACCCGCACTCAAGCGCTTGTCTATTAT
The DNA here is from genome assembly GCA_033239525.1 of Nepenthes gracilis. NCBI lineage: Eukaryota > Viridiplantae > Streptophyta > Magnoliopsida > Caryophyllales > Nepenthaceae > Nepenthes > Nepenthes gracilis. Next base: position 10,929,057 of record BSYO01000010.1, on the reverse strand, counting down.
AAAAGTTGGCCGAAAACAGAGTCCACCGCATTTCAAGTGGTGGAGCTAATCAAATAGAGAGAGAAAGAGAGGGAGAATGGCTAAACGAGAGAGAAGAAGGGAGAGGAAACGGAGAAAATGTCCGGGTAGCTCGATTCAAAACATTCAGATTAAGAATTGCGGTATATCAGGCGAAGGTAAGTGTATTTGTAGCTCCGTCTTTCTTTTGTTATGATTTATTCTTATTTTTTTCAAGTATTATTATTCAAATACTCATTCAGACTAAAATTTTAAAGTAAAAGTATAAAAAAATTACATATTTATCGCTATACCAAGATTTTATAGTAAATTTTATCGAGAACTTTTGTTTAATTATCTGTGTCATATATGTGTATTATCTCTAAACTCTCTTCATGTTTAGATGTATAAAAATATATCCTACATATTTGTACTTTGTAGTTATCAATTTTATATTATTATATGTTATCTTTATATACTAAAAATTATACTGTATATTTTAACTATGTGATACATGCTTATGAAATATGTAGAAAATTTTATAAAACTCTGTTGCATGATTTACCGTCCAAATTGCACGTTATAGATTTATTATGATGATGAAATTGTATAAGACCTATGAAGAAAAAGAAAGAGTCTCCATAAGTCTGTTAAGAAAAGTATGAACCGTTCTTCAAAAGGGTGAAAATTAAGAACCAAGAAGTAAAGTGTAGAGTTTTTTTTAAGTGAAGAAAGTAAGAAATTGGACCAAAGAGTTATTCAGAGGAAAATATTCCATAACATACATTAGAATATTGCAATGATAGATCAAGGATTGCCCCATTGTAACCGCGGGGGATATAAAAGCAGATTTCGGACCTTGTCTATCGGGTTATGGGTAGTACCGCCCACGTTCAGGTATTGAATAGGATATCTTGGCCTTAGATTGTATGAAGACGTATACAATCCTTTTCTTGATTGTTCGCTTTATTAGTTGGTAAGGTCTATTAGTCCTGATCTCTAAAGATAAATAAGTTTTTAATGTATTTGACCGTTAAGACAATGAAAAATAAGATAATGAAGAAAATATTTTCTGCACATATTTTATGGTTATGCATGCATTATAACTACTATTCCCTATGATAATATATTTTAAATAAAATGTGTATATTATTACTATATGTGATACCTTATTGAGTATTTGATTCACTTTCTTACTATTTCTATTAATTTTTAGATGATTTGTATGAGCTAATGCTAGACGAAGATGAATGAAGATTTGGAATTTTGTTTCTTATACTTAGAAAGAAGGATTTTATTATTCTGATATTGTTATATTAAATATATGTAAAACCTTAAAAGTATAAAATGATGTATTAAATTTTGATGATATTAGTGTAGTATTACTTCGTCGATTTTGATAGATATTATATTTGCTTCTATAGGATATTATGGAGTTATTTTTTATTGATGATTTTTTAACAGGTATCTTTCATTAACAAGATTCAATATCGTACTCTTACAGTACAGTGTTGGAGCAGCTGATAACGTGGTAATTGTATGAATTCTATGTATGTTCATATATATATGTGTGCGTGTATCATTAATTAATTATGATAATAAATTAATGACAAAAATGAGGACATAGGATGTCACAATATGCTGATACTTATTGAGTTTTTCTCACGCTATCATTTTTATCCCTTCATACTAATGGGCTTAGATACACTTAGCGGAGTTTAGGCACGATTTGACAAAATATTATTTGTTTGGTGAATATGTGTATTTTATTTTGATTTGTGTTTAAACTTAGGGGATGCATTTTGGTTATTGGTAACGGTCGTGTATAAGCCTTTGGACCATTTATTGAGAATTGTTAAATTTATTATATTATATAGATAAGTTGCTATATTTTTCGGTTATCTCCCTTACGATATTTAGATAGTAGGTCATCTTGTATTGTCCGAATTTAGATCCAATGAGATCCTATGCGGATAATGATTCATTGAGTCATATGTATGTCTGATTTGTCACACCTATATTTAAAATTTATCATTTATTGTTATATTTATTAAAAATTTTAATTTTGTGAAATATTATTATTAGACTCATTTAAAATTGGGTTCGTGACATTTTTCTCATTACCTATTTGGATTCTTATTGAGCAAGTGGATTAATTTTGAGCCACTATCAGATTATGGCTATTTATTCCTGAGACTTTGTCAAACAAATTGAGTTTATTTAATAATTTTTTGTGGGGTCACAACCCAATATTTTGTTAAGTTTTTTATGCCATTATTCTAAGTTTTTTGACTGAGGATGTGACAAGGTTTGAATCAAAGTATCATTGTAAAGAAAGTGTCTTAACTAAGTTGAAAATAATGAAGATATCTCATAGGATGTGTTTTTAGATGTGTTTCTCGATAAGTATTTTCTAGCAAGCTTTTGTGAATAAAAAGAGGATGAGTTTTCGTGTCTAAGGAAAGGTAGTAGAACAGTGGTGGGATACGACATCAAGTTCACGAGTTGACCTATTTTGCACCTCAAGTGGAGATGGACAAGGCTTGAAGGGCCAGGAAATTCCTTTAAAGCTTGAATGACTTGATTTGATGGCAGTTGATACCTTGGCATTTGCAAACTTATAGAGAAGTGCTCGATTGCGCTTTGCATAAGCGCAATCAAGCGACAACAAGAGAGGGAAAATTTTTTTGAGAAGTGAAATGCAAGCCATATATGCCCAAGTTTGGAATTGAGATGATCCCATAAAACGATTAAGTCGCATGAGAAGGAAACAAGGAATTCCAATGGATTTCGTGTATCGCCAAGTAGACCACAAAAATTGAAGCTAGTTTGGGACCGTTGTGGACAATGTCACGAGGGCTACCATTCTATAGGCAACTTGAAGTTTGTTTCAATTGTGATTAAGTTGGTTATACGATAAAGCGGCGTCCTTATCTAATGAGGGAGTTTGTTTCAATTGTGATTAAGTTGGTCAAACGGTAAAGGAGTGTCCTTATCTGATGTTGCAATTGGGCCAAAAGCCTATAGTGCCAGGAAGAATTTTATGCAACGACTGCTAATAACATGTAAGCAAATCCATTAGTTATTTAAGATAATATGTTAAAATTTGAATCTTGGGTGCTTATGTTAGTTGATTTGAGGTTTATATATTCTTTTGTAGCATTTAAATTTGTTTGTTATCTATACTCGCCGCCTAGGATTTTAGACCATGCATTATTCGTGTCCACTATAGTGGGTAAATCTTTGGTGGCAAATATTATTTATCCTAATTGTGTCATTTGAATTCATGGATATGAGTTATCCATAAATTTAATTCTGTTAGAAATGCATGAGTTTGATATTATTTTTGGGATGAATTCGTTAGCATATTTTAGCATAAATGTAGATTATTTTCATAAGAGAGTGTTTTTTTTTTTTTGGTGTGATGTTAGGCATTTGAAGTTCAAGGATGCATTAGGAAGGAATCACCATGTCTTTAATTTTTGCATTGTATGTGGGTCATTTGATATGAGATAAGTATGAAGGCTATCTTACTTATATCACCTATGCAAAGAGCCACACCATACCGATTGAAGATATTTTGATAGTTTGAGAATTCATAGATATCTTTTTAAAAGAGTTATTGGGTTTATTGTAAAGTCAAGGAAATCAGGTTTGTTATTGATTTGGTATCAGAATCTATGTCTATTTTAAAAATTTTACATAAGATGGTTATATCAGATTTTAGAAAATTAAAGCAACAATTATAATATCTATTGGTGAAATGATTTATCTAACCAAGTATATCATTATGTGTAGATCTGGTGTTATTTATCAAAACAAAGGACAAATCGATAAGATTTATTCGATCAAACTTATTAAATACATGCTTTTTTATTGTTTTTTCTATGGCTGGGGCCAACCAAATAGGTATTGCTTCATCATTTTTAATAAAATTATAGTAACTTTACGGTATGAGTAGTGTTACTCTTCTCCATAATGCAGGTATGCATGAGATAAATTTCTATCTACTCATTTTGAATTAGTTATCTTGGTAAAAATAACTCTGCTAATCGTGTCATTCTCGTCGACGATTTTAATGATTCCTAATGCTTCATCAAAAAATTGTGTTCAGCATTGTTTCCGGATCATTGAATTCCTAATAAAATAATCTCTTTCCTCCATTTTTATCGAAAACATTGCATGCCAATTCCCTCAATTCTGTGCTATCAAAAAGAAAGAAAAATCAGTAGAATAGCGGAGTAATTTTCAGTTCCTCTATAACTGTGATTGTGTCCAACCATTGAGATTTTTTTTCATTTTCAATTATTTTGTTGCGTATAAGTTCCAAAATAATTCAATAAAATCAAATATATACTTCTAAAATATTAATAAGTAATATAATGTCTATTAATTTATCTATTCTAATCTATATTTAATAATATAAATAAATAAATAAATAAAAAATATATGCACTACCCATTGTGGCGGAGTAAAATAAACCTCACCATTAGAAAAATTAAAATAATAACTTGTTTAACTTGATATAAAGAAATAAATATGGTTCTATTTTATAAGGTGTATTCCAGTTTATTTGTAAAAGTCAAGTACATTTTTTATACTTTAGATTTTAAATTTTATCGTTAAAATTTTTGTGAATTTATTTTAGAAATAATATTTTATAAGTTTGTGAACATAGTTGTAAATGATTTTAAACAAATAGCTCAAGAAACAAAAGCAGTTATTTGTGCTTAAAAAAAAAAAAAAATGGAAATATAACGTGACGAAAGTGAAACCCTAAACCCTGGTGTCGACGCCTCTAAATACCATCCATTTTTATCTTCAAGAACCCTGAAAATATCCCCTACAATCAGGCGCTCAGAGTGATCCGAAAGGTAGAATATCTCTCTGCGATTTGTTCCTCTTCGGCTTATTTTGCTCTGGTAAATTGCGTTTCTGTATGCGTTTCAGATGTAATCGTTTTTTCTTCTGCTAAAATGTTCTCGTTGATGATTGGGAGATCGAAGGGAGAGGCAGGATTAAATTGACGTCGTTCAACTTGAATTAATTATTTTCTCTTTTTTTTTTTTCTGTGGCCTCTGATTCTGTTGTTTGATACATGGATCGGACAAAATATAGCCGCGGAGATTACTTAGGCTACTGTCCTTTACTAATTGATTGGGGGGAGGGGGCGTTTACAGTAGCACATATCGAAGGCTTTCAGGCAAATAACGTTAAAGCCTGTGGAGCTCAAAATTTGTGCTAAATCATAACATCATCGGGTTGTAATGTCCGCTGATATCAAAAATTTTATCAGTGAGCCGTTTGTGGGTGATGAACATCCATTGTGAATGATTTTGTCCGTTGGTTGTGTTGACATGCATCTTGCACTTTTTCCAAGTAAGAAATTTTAGGCGACAATGGGGTTTTTTTCTAGTTGAAAATTTTACTCTTAGGATCCCCAAACAAGACCTTAATCATCAGAATTTTGCTACAATATGTTTCTGTTTATTAGGAGATCATTTCATTAATTTGGAGAAATCATACCTTGTCCTGTGTTAGATGAAAGACATCTTTATCACATGTCTTATGCAGTGGATTAGTTTCCCAGAATCAAAGTTATCTATACTTTGACTTTGCAGAAGGGATGTAACATGAAAAAGTGATGGAAATTTGAAATTTCATTGCAAACTTGAATGTCCTGGGAATAGTTTGAGACGTCTTCGTGGGCATCAATATGCATGCTTAATGTTTAAGGCTCCTTGATTGGTTGTCAATTATGGTATATCTTCTGGATGGCATTGAAGTTCTTTAATAAGTACTTAGTTTAGATCACTTAGCCAAATAAATAAAAATATATCAATTTAAATCATTGTCATCATTGGCTTTTTTAGACAAAATTGTTTGGTACATAGCATTCTTCTTTAGAAGATTATAGTTCCCCGGTCAATCCTATCCTTGATGAAAAAGTGGAAAGAAAATGGCACTACTTTATTGCCTTGGATGATGTTCCATATAGATATATCTTTACTCAATTGGCGTGTGTATTTCAAGTCTGATCCTCAAGTTCTCAAGTGGGTTTTATGTTGGATTGATTAATTATTTATCACAAATCTCTTGACCTCAGTCCAGGTTGAAAATTCTCTTTAAAGAACATGTCAAACCCCAAGGTTTTCTTTGACATACTAATAGGGAAGATGAAGGCTGGTCGAATTATAATGGAGCTCTTTTCTGATGTCACCCCCAAAACTGCTGAAAACTTTCGTGCCCTATGCACCGGCGAGAAAGGGATTGGGAAGTCTGGGAAGCCACTACATTACAAGGGTTCGACATTTCACCGGATCATCCCAAGCTTCATGTGTCAGGGTGGGGACTACACAAGAGGTAATGGGACTGGAGGAGAATCAATTTATGGATTGAAATTTGAAGATGAAAACTTTAAGTTGAAGCATTCAGGAGCTGGTGTTATATCGATGGCCAATGCTGGACCAAACACCAATGGCTCACAATTCTTCATCTGCACCGAGAAGACGCCATGGCTAGATGGGAAGCATGTGGTCTTTGGTAAAGTAGTGGATGGCTATAGTGTGGTTCAGGAGATGGAGAAGGTTGGTACTGAGAGTGGAAGGACAACTTTGTCGGTGGTGATCGAAAATTGCGGCCAGCTAATAGATAGATGATGGCAGTTGAAGAAGGGAGGGATTGAATTTATATTTGTTTACCAGAATTCAGATGGAATTAGCCTTGAAAATGCTGCTGTTTGTAGTCTCTCATTGTTATGACTTATGTGCTATTATGTAGAATTAAAGTGCAACTCATCTGTCATTAAAAAATGCAGCTTGTTTTGATTCAAGGGAGAAACTTGATGATTTGCAATTTTATTGTCATGTCACATGTCAGGCATTGTCTGCTCTTCATCTTCATCATGCTGGTTAGGCTCTTGATTGGAGACATTGCATACTACACCGTACAAAGCAACAACAGCAGCCAAGAAATATACACTGTTACGGAGAGTCCAATATATAAATTTGTTTTCAATATTTACTTGATTTAACGTAATATTATATGACAATATAAATTATTTTAGATCATTTTTATTATATTATTTTAGATTTTTTGAGATTTATATCTTCATTTCATTACTCCTGTCACTGCTATTTTTTCCCATTTACTTCCTTCCAGCTTACATTTCTAACTGCTTAAGCTACTTTTAAGTCTTTTATTCATTTCATCTTTTATAAATGTGACTTTGAAAATGTTATAGATATTATTATTTTTTATTTTATTTTTAGTAATCAACTTTAGTATTGTCTTTTTTGTAATGCTTAATTTATGTACATGTAGTCAAGTGATTGTATAATATTTTAATCTATAAAATATATAGGGTTTAATAGCTTTTCTGTAAGAATTTTTTCATCAATTTTAAAAGTATATTAGGATCATTAAATATACTCATGTAGTTTTTTTTTATTTTAAATAACATCTTTTAATCATATATGTCATATTATTATTTATATGTGTTGGATATGGTTCAAGGCGGATTAGCTGAGTGTAAACTTGGATCAAGGCCAAAACTCTAGTGGCCCACTCGAAGAAGCAACAAAGCCTGTCCAAACAATCAAATAGTAACTCTTAAGAGTATTAATCGAAATGTTTAATTCTAGCGGTTGGTTACCGAAAAATAATAGATAATTATCAACCAGTTAATGTCCTAATTCAAAAAATGGCCAAAATAATTCCATCATTAATAGTCAAATAGTTTTGTTATTAAATTGGGATGATAGTTACACGCCAAAAATAATGCATTTTCACAACTATTCTAAAACAGTTCTAGCCACATGTAGCGATTTCAAATACTGATTGGCCAAATAGGACCTCTGGCTATAAATATAACTTCTCCCAAACAAATAAAGATGTGAGAAAAAAGGATAGAGAAAAAAGACATTCAAAAGTTCGAGTGCATCAAGTAAAGCAAAGCCCTTTGAATTTATACTCATCCTTATTATCTTTTAATTCTAACATCTATTTTCTTATTATCTTTTTATTTGTTTAGAAATATTATTGATTTGAGTGTCAAAAAATATATTATAGAGCAAGTCCTGTATACCTCTTAACTCTAATGTATTCTGTTGTGATGTGTAAAATTTGAATTTAAAATTACGAAAATCGAACTCATCACTTTTTGGATATTCTAGTTGAACTATATGGCTTCATAATTCGTATGTTAATCTAAATTCTCAAGATGTACTATTAACGTCGTTTATGGAAACATAGTCAAGCTACTCGTTTTCACCGATGATAAAAATCATACTACATTTAACACAACAAAGCAAACATAGTTAATACCAGGGCCAGTCTAGTTTGCCACTCGAGGACATCATCTCCCGCTACAATGACCCAAGAGTGGGTAGTCACGGGGATATTCATCCACCCACAAATGTAGACATCAACATGTTGGTACCTCAAGTTGACTCCATGTCAAAATATTCTCAAGTCTCTTTGGAATAGGATGGAAGGATACCTATTGGGGGCTTCATCCCCTAATTCTCAAGTCTCCTCTTCCAGGAGGATGAATCAAAGAAAAAAGCAACCCTCCAAGTGGATGACCTCATAGCCCAAAGGCTCGAGAAGCCTTACTTGAAAGGATCCCATCTAGGCTTGAAGGTTGGCTTAATTTCAAAACCTGGGAGGAAAGCCTTGAGTGGTGAAATCTACGTTGCTCTCGAGATATGGGGGAACACTCAACTCGGGATGAGGCTTCATGTAGTAGCCTTCTAAAAAATGCTCCGAGCGGAGAGGCCCCTAATGTATCCATTAACCACTTGTAGTTGAGGACGTTCTTTAATATAAAGAGGATTACATCCACCTTTGAGGTGGAGGAAAGAATCAAAAAATTGAACAACTGTTTCAAGAAAGTATGGTCAAACATTCGGCCAACTTAGGCATGTTCCTATTTACAAGAGAGATCAGGATGTATTGACTTCCTTTTAAATTTAAAATGCCAATTCTTGAATCTTTTGATAGAAACTTTGATCCAATTGACCATTTAGATCACTTTTGAACCTTACGAGGACTCTAGGGTCTAGAAGACCCTGCCTTATGTCTCTACACCCATTAACCTTAAAGGATGATGCTCGAATTTGGTTTTACTAGGCAGCACCAAATTCAATGGGATTTTTTTAAGAGTTGGTCGATAGATTCCTATCACAATTTGCTTCTAGTATAAGGGAGAAAAAATAGCCACAACACCTTATCTAAATTTGGTAAGGTCCAAATGAAAATCTAAAAAGTTTCTTACCCTAATTTAACACGGAGGCTTGAGGAATCTCAAAACTTACCGACAATGTGAAGTTAAACTCATTTATGGAAACTGTATAGTCAAACAAGTTCTTTAAATATTTGGTTCAACAAGAACCTAAGAAATTCCTTGAGGTGGAGACCATCACCTGAGTGTACATTGCCGTTGATGAAGCTAACAAGGCAAAAAGGCCAAAGAGTACAAACTACCACTCGGGATTGACCGGTGGGAAAAGGAGTAGCAATAGCTCCTCCACCAAAGATTCGAGGAGCAAGTGAGAGCAGATTCCGGTGTCAGAAGTGAGTACAAACCATTGAATCTCACTCCTTTGAATGATACCCAAACAAACGTTTTGATGTAAATTCGGAATGAGAAAGTCCTAAACTAGTCAAAGACGGTGAAGAACCCATAAGAAAGAGATCAGTTGAAATATTGCTTCTACTATTGATCTCCGAGTCACAGTATTAAAGACTATCGGACCCTATAGAAATAAATTGAGACTTTCATTCAAAAAGATTACCTCAATAAGTACTTAAAAGATCTGAGACACAGTCTTAGCAACACTAGCAATGATGGGATGGAACAACATTAACAACCTCATAACGGGGTTGTAGTGGGGGTAGTAAACATAATATCGACAAGGCCACCTAGAACTAAAGTTCCTGACCGTCTCGAGGGTGCTTCCAATAGCAAGAGACAGAAGTTAGAAATATGGAATAATATTATTATTTTAGAGATGATGATATGACTCATATAATTACTCATCATTCTGATCCTCTTATTGTATCCATACTCATTTCAAAAGTACTATTGATTACTAATTAAAATGAGTCTTCGTTAATAATAGAAGTTCTCAAAATTTACTATATCTTAACACTTTTTTTAAGCTCGGCTTCAAAAGAAGTCAGATAAAATTGGTCGATGGTCCCTTATATGGTTAGACAACAAATCCGTTACATTCCAAGTAACCATTTAGTTAGAAGTTACATTGAGGATGTACCTAACAACTGCTTCTTGAATGCTGACATTCCTAGTGGACATACCCTTAGTTTACAATGTAATATTGGGTTGGCCCTATCTAGTGGCATTTGGGGTGGTGATATGAATGCCACACTTAAAAATAAAGTTCATGACCCCATGTGGTGTAGGAAAGTATTGAGAGATCAAATCACTAGCCAAACCTGCTACCTAGCCTAGATAAGCCAATTGATTCCGAATTGACCAATTGATGAGTTCGATCTTTGAGATGAAGCAACTCTACAACAAGCTTAACCTAGTAAATCTACCCTACGAATCCCACTAGATTTGAGTGATCCCAAAAAGTGCATACAAGTGAAAAGTTCTCTTCCTGTTCAGCAATGGTAGCAATTGATAACATTCCTTTGATATAACTCGAAAGTATTTGCATGGATGCCAATGGATATGCCAAGAATACTAACTGATGTGATGCCCCCAAGTTGGACTTAGATATCGGGCACAAGCCAATTTGGTTGAAACAGAGCAACCACTCCATAGAAAGGCTCGTCACTATGAGAGAAGTTAAAAAACTTCTTGATGTAGGCTTTAAAAGGGAAGTCTAATACTCTAACTGGCTATCTAATATTGTGTTCGTTATTAAAAGTAATAAAAAATGACAGATATATGTCAAATTCACTAAAGTGAATAAGGTATGCCCAAAAGATAGCTTTTCATTGTTGAGAATTTATTTATTAGTAGACCCAGTGTCCAGGCACGACTACTAAGCTTCATAGATGCTTAATCAGGATACAATTAAATATGAATGTATCCAAAAGATGAGGAACTAAACTCATGTATGACTGATCAAGGATATACTATTATAAGGTCATATCCTTTGGCCTGAAAAATGTGAGGATGTCATATCAGAGGTTAGTGAATAAAATATTCAATGCTTAAATAGGAAGGAATATATAGGTATACGTGGGCGACATGCTCTTCAAAAGCATACTAGTCAATAACCATATTCGAGACCCAAATGAGGCTTTTGGAATACTCTGAGCATAACAGATGAATTTGAATCAAACAAAATTTATTTTTGGAGTAACTTTTGAAAAGTTCTTTGGGTTTATAGTATCTCACTAGGGAGTTGAGGCGAATCCAAACAAAATAAAAGCTATTATGGATGTCAATCTTCCTCAAATTGTGAAGGAAATCTAGAGATTAAAAGGGAGACTCACCGTTCTCTCCTGATTTCTGATGAAATTTGCAGAGAAGTACATTTCATTCTTTAAGGCTCTAAGAAGTGCCAAGGCGAATGGTTTCCATTGGATGGAAAAGTGTCAATCGGTCTTCTAAGAACTAAAGGAACACCTCACTAACCCTCCGCTCTTATCCTCCCCAAAGAAGGCAAAGAATTATATCTTTATTTAGCTATATATGACATGGAATTAAGTTCAATCCTAGTTAGGCAAGAATCTAAAATATAACGGTCGATCTATTATGTCAGCAAAATTCTGATAGATATGGAGACTTAGTATTCGAATACTGAGAGGGTCGCTTTAGCATTGATCCACTCGCTAGAAAGTTCCAACTATACTTTTAAACCCATAAGATTATCGTCTTAACCAATCAACCACTGAAAGGGATCTTATAGAGATTTAAAGTATCTTAACGTTTGATAAAATGGACCATAGAATTAGGTGAGTTCAACATATATTTCCGAGTATGTCCGTCCATAAAAGGTCAAGCCCTCGTGGACTTTGTAGTCAAAGTGATAACCGCGATTTTAGGTGACTTCAAGAAGAACAAAAACAAACTTCAACATGAGGAGACTCTAACATGGATCTTGTACGTGGATGGGTGATCCTCTCAATCAAGAAGTGGGGCTGCATGGTCTTGGTAACTCTAGAATGATCTGAGATAAAGTACTCGATGACACTCGAGTTTTTGGCCACTAACAATATGGTAGAATATGAAACCCTATTAGCCGAGCTCATGGTAGCAAAGGAATGTGCAATAAAGGGCCTGATTGTCCACAGTGATTCCAAACTAGCGGTCAACCAAGTGATCGGAAAATTCGAAGCATCCAGCCCTTGCCTAGCGAAGTACCTTGCCAAAGTGAAAAGCCTATTGTACTCATTCGACAAGGTGCAAATTCGTCACATCCCGAGGAAAGACAATTGGAAAGCAGATTAGTTGGCAAAAATAGCTACGCTTGAAAATCCCGAGCAATATGCAAGGGAGATGAGGGAAGTCCTTGAGACCCCAAAATAGAATTTTCGGAAGAAATAATGCAGATTTAGATGACAACACTTGGATGACTTTGTACCAAAGGTATCTTGAAGAGGGCCTGCTATCGGAGAACTTGGAAGAAGCCAAGCACATAAAGAAAAAAGTGGGATGGTACACCCCCATGTATAGGAAACTATACCAAAGAGGGTATTCTATCCCCTACATGTGTCACTTAACACAAATTGAAGTTGACTACACATTGAACATATATTTTAGAATCTACGGATCACATATAGGGGTAAGAACCTTATATTCAAAGTCATGTGATAGGTTTATACCTAGCTATGAAGAAAAAAGATGCCATGGAGTTCATTAGAAATGCGAGAATTGTCAATCCATAGTAACGTCTCTCATAGGCCTCATGTCGAGTATCAGCCCCTACATTCTCCTTGGCCATTTGCACAATGAGGGCTCGAGCCCATTTCCAATTACCATCGGGTAAAGACAATTGCCATAATCACAATAAACAACTTTACAAAGTGGGTAGAAGCTTCCCCATTGGCAAAAATAAGTAGAATGTGACCAAATTCATCCAATAGAACATTGTTTGTAGGTTTGGGATACCCAAGGTCACAGTGACCAACAATAGAACCAAATTTATTGAAAAAAGATTTATAAAGTATTGCAAAAGCCTAGGAATTATGCTGGTCCATGTCTTTATTGCCTATTCCTAGGCGAACGGGTAAGTAGGGGTAACAAATCGGACTTTGTTGTACGGGTTGAAAACGAAGTTGAAAGATATAGAGAGCTCTCGAGTAGACGAGCTCCCATCCGTACTATGGTCTTACTGGACAACCCCTGGGAAACTAACCTGAGAAACACCATTCAATTTGTTTTATGAGACAAAGGCGGTCATCCTGGTTAGATATTGGACTACTCAACCTCTAAGTTGAAAGTTTCGATCTGTCTAGTTCTCAACTTCTCAGAGAAAACCTAGCCTACCAACAAGTTGCTCGGTATCACAACAACATGGCAAGGCAAGGAAGTTTGAGATAGTGGACCTAGTTTTAAGGAACATAGAGGCTATTAGCAAGATCACCAATAGGAATATGTTGTCTCCCAATTAGGAAGGATCATTCCTAATTTTAACCATCCTCCGAAATAGCATACATAAACTACGTACCCAAAATAGAAAACTAGTCCTAAGAGTACGAAATACCCTCCACCATAAGAAATATTATCAATAAGCTCACTTCTAAGTCTAAACAAGATATAGGTATATTTTACATGCATTATATGGGAAGCTTATATGATGTACTTAACCATATTGATAACAATAATATTATAATTAGTTTCTTGTATTAATTGTTTAATTATGTGCTTGCATGAATCTGAATGACCATGATCGACCATAAGTTAGGTGGGACCCTCACCTGTTGAAATGACCTATTCAAAAACAAGGTTATTGCATTGATTAATGCAACCTAGCGATCCAATAAATAGTCAGACATCGATAACTATATAAAGACTCAAGGGATTGAGGACAAAAGTTAGATTCCTTTTTGAGAGTTCAAATTAAACATCGAAATATAAAAATTTTAGGGAGCTTTTTCAGCATCAGTGCTACAACGCCCTTCCATAGGAATGAGCACCATCAGTTAAATATGGTTAGTAGACCAGGGTTCAACAAAGCTAGTAACAATGGTAACCTTACCTAGCCGGAAAATAAAGAATGTGTTGAACAAAAATTCAATCTGAACAAAAAAACACTAGTGATGATGATAAAAAAAATTTAGCTAATTTATTAAATATACAAATATTCACAATATGGGGAGCTGAGCTCAACACATAAAGACATTTACCACATTACCAATTGCCTAACCACGAATGGCTTGACTTTCCTAAGGTCGAAAATTAGACTGAGACCTAAAAGACAGACCTCGTCCTGGTTCCAAGAAATCCCTAATGTTGGAAAGTTGAGAAATCCCAAAATTCCTTGGATATAGTTAGCTTAAAGGAAAATCAAGACCAGCAAAATAAACAATCTGCCTACAAAGGAGAATCCATACTGGAATCTATCATCTAGAGCAAGCCCAACCTCTTCTAGCCAAAGGCGTAGCCTCAGTTCTCCCTCAAGTCGAGTGCACTTATCCTAAAGATTAACAATCAGGTTAACATCAAAAATTAAATGATGCTTAGCATCCAGGCACTTATCCTCGAGTGAGGCAATCCAATCCACAGCTACAGCATTTTCGTTCGATAACTCTCAATATCTCGCCAATCACTCGAACAACTCTTTATCAAGGTAAGCAGCCCAATCCTAGACTTCCTCGGCCGTGACAACGACGGCATCTTTGACTCGGAACCCCATCTCTCTAAGCACAATAGGGTTGGTATATGCTCTAGATAGGCAAGCAATTTCAATGTCGTGTTTGTACAACCCATCCTTGATCAAGTGTACAAGCTCCTATGATTGTTGAACAAGGTAGATTGATCAATCAGATATGTTAAGGTAAGAAAAGTGTTTGGGCGTACAGGGTTGAGCAAGCAATACCTCACTAATGAAAGACTCCTATCCAAAAGAGGGATTTGAGGACGAGCGGGCTCAAAAATAGGTGGAGTCCTCCAGCATAAAAGGTGCAAAGCATAACGAAAAAGAGGAACTTCAAATCTAGGGGTGAGGAAAAGGAATCAAAATCCTCATGATGCCCAGATGGTGAAGGATCAACCTATGGGGTCTCTTCTTTTTCATGAACCATTGATGAAAAGTGTTGAGGACCAGGAAACCCCACTGAAACCTCTAGATTATTGGCAGGAGAATCTTCTGTCTTCCCTTCATTATTAATGGACTCTGCTACAAAAGTAGCAGGAGGTGTAGAAATAGGCTCGTCAGGCAACGAGCTAACAAAAATAGGGACCCCATATTCAGTTAGAAATGGAGCACCAATCAGTTCATTTGAACCACTAACAACAGGGTCATTTATTCTCCAAGTAGCAAGTGGTGAAGCTTTACCATCCTCAGTAAAATCAGGTGCCTCCTCAAAAATTGGACAGCCTAGTGAAGAAAGGATAGTATCTGGCCTTCGAGATGACCCGCCAGCGTCCAACGTGGCTATCTCATCACAAGTCTCATCAATCATCCTATCATAGTCATTAGTGGAGAATGGATGGGGTGAACCAGGAGTCCGAGAACTTGCTCCTCTGGCTGCTATTTTCTCAAGATTCCAAATAAAAAGTTTCCCCGGTTTCTCTTGGGTTTGTGGAAAGGCATATCGGTAATGACCTCCCCTCCAATCCTAACCTCCTAGTTAGGTTAAGACATGGCCTGCTGAGTCAAAACATGGCCCATCTTTTAGAGCGACACCGTATTTTTCTCAATCAATTTGGTCAAAGGTTAGCCATGATAGGCTCAGTCTCCACAACGTTGCTAATATAGGCTAGGTTTGCCAACTTTCACTCATTGGAAAGGGTCTAATTAGAAGGAACCGTAATAGAAAAGTATTAATCCTTATAGCCCTTTTCTGAATCTAGATTCCCTCCGCTTATTCTATACTTCTTCTGGGGAGTAAATGAAAACCAGTCATTCTCCTGGTTAAACCAAAAATGACTTTAACAGTCTTAACATCCTGATGAAGCTCCCAAAAGCGAAGAAAAATACGCAGGGAGACCAAATACCTGATGGCGTTAAGATGGAGGCACGGCACAGGAATAAAGCTCACTCACAAATGGAATGTAAAGCCCCTCCTTTAGATGGATTTTGTAGATGGTGATGAAGCCAAGCCTCAGAAGACAAGCTCTCTTGATGGGTGTATGGACCTAGAAGAGAATGACAACAGAAATGTTAAACCTATTGTAAATATCCAATACATTCTCGACCGTGAGGTTGGATGGAATCTCAGCAACTCCCTTGGAAGCCGCTAGAGAAGCTTTGAAAACAAAAGAAATAGAAAGCAAATTGGGGCTAACAGAAATAGAATATAAAGAGATGAAGAAGTGAAGAAGTGCCATAATTTAAATAGGCAAAGACTCCAATCTAAAATGACATCGCCTGGATATACCAAAGGAGCACATCATCATAATGGATGATACACGTGTCAGCATAGGAAGGCAATGATGCACATCCATCTCTCTGTGCCAGTTATGATGATCTGACGCGATGCTTCCCATGGCTACATATTATCATAGGCAGCTCTATCTCTTAATTAATCATGATTAGATGATTCAGCTCTAATTAAAGTCGACCCAATTGATCCACGAATATGCTAATCCCGTGCTCATTTAGATTAAATTATTACGCACTGAAATGTCAAAAGTCTAAATTGTCAAAAATTGGAGTTATTAGATTGCCAAAATTTAAGGAAAGGAAAACGATATTTAAGCACATGATCAGCACTCTATTACTCAAAAATTGTAAACATATTGAAACCATGCAAAGAAAACGAATTATTATTCGGATAGTTCTATTCATTAAATCTTTTTACAATGTACAAACTTAAAATAATAAAAGTACAACTCCGGTGAAATTGAGAAAGATATAGAACAACAACCCAGATAAAAAAAATTCCTCTTCAAGAACTTCAAAATATCGCAAAGGAAAGAAAAGATAGAACAAATTATCTACCCATGCCTGCAACAGCCACCTAGATCACCTCAAGAGGGATCATAAAGCCAAGGGCCTTGTTACAATGCGAAAGCCTAGCTTTGGAAACAGACATAAAAAAGGAAAACCAAGATAGTTTCCCTATAAAAGGAAAACAAATGCTTCCTCTAGCTGTGATTTTGTAACTTGAAGTATCTCCTCCACATACTTCAACATTACCCAACCATAACTGCAAGTATGACATATTTGCTAAAAATAGTCATATAGTTGAGCAAGAAAAGGAGTGCCCTAGAATGTCACATGAAGAAGGCTCCTCAATTTATAGCTAAAACGAAGGCTTAGTTGGCTACGGTTCAAAGAAAATACTGAATCATATTCATTAAAGATAAAGAATTAAATCCTACCAAACAATACCCTTGATTAGCAAAAAATCCACGGCAGAAATGTGCATTGAGGGCATATCACTTGGCATTCCGTCAGTGACATACGAAGAGTCCAAATTCAATCCTCCAAGTGTGAGAGGCCAATGTTGGGTATGGCCCAAGGTGGACCTACCCAGCGCAAATTTAGATTAAGGTCCAAAACTCCAGTGCCCAATTAAAGAAGTAATAAAGCTAGTCCAAATAGTCGAATAGTAACTAAGAAGAATTAATTGAAAAGTTTAATTCGATCAATCTGTTACCAAAAATCAAAAAATAATCATGATCCAATTAATGACCAAATCCAGAAAATAGCCGAAATGGTCCAATCATTAATAGTTAGGGAATTTCCACATTAAATTGGGATAATAATTATACGTTAAAAGTAACACCTTTCCAAAGTTATTCTAAAACGGCTCTAGACATGTGTAATGATTACAAATGCTGACCGGTCAAACAAGACCTCTGGTTATAAGTATAACTTCTTCCAAATAAAGAGAATGAGAAGAAAAAATGGAAAGAGAAAAAAGAAACTTAAATGTTCAAGTATATCAAGTGGAGCAAAACTCTCCGAATTTATACTCATATCCATCATCTTTCAATTCTAGCATCCATTTCCTCATTATCTTTCCATCTGCTTAGAAAGATTATTGATTTCAATATTGGAAGAGATATTTGGGAGTGAGTCCCATATACTTCTTACCTCTAATGCATTCTATTGTGGTGTATAAGATTCACATTTGGAGTTACGAAGATTGGATCCGTCACTATCTAGATATCCTAATAAAACTTCACAGCTCTCTAATTCATGTATTAATTTGCATTTATGAGACACATCAAAATCTAAAAGTTTTTCAATTATTGATCTAAAGGTAACAAAATATGATATTTTTTGAAATATCTAAATTATTAATTTTAATTTATTAATTATTTAAAATACAATTGCTAAGCCATTTTATGTATTTGTTATACATCTAATTTTCTTAAACTTTTTATACTTGAGTGCCTCAGGATAATGTTTAATTTTATTTCAATATATTATATTTTATTTCTATATATTATCTACTTTCATTTATTAAAATAATAACATCAAAAAATTTCAAGTACAAAAGAATGTCCTTTTGAACATATTCAAGAAGTTCATCCCAAACCAAGTAAAGCAGGTGAGGATTCTAAGTAATTCGTGATATACTCCTACCATAACAGAAAAAATTGTTAGGACCTATTAAATAGTAGCTTTTTCTTTTGAAAAATTTTTCATGAAATAAAAAATATTAGAAAATGTGTTATATCATTTTTTATACAAAAAATTAAAAAATAGGGTTTTTTTTTTTCCAATTTTGTTATTTTAACTGAAATAGAATAACTTATCCCCTATTTAGTTCGAAAAAATATAATTTTATTTTTTTATTTTTATAGTTTTTCACAAAAACAAATTTATTTATTTATATTAGAAACATATATATATATTAACAATGAAATACCAATTAATAATTAATCATAAATTTTAATCATCCGAAGTATGCTAAAATTATTAATTGATAAATTACTAGATACATTTATTTAATATATTTATTTACAATTGATGCGCCCCTAGTATCCGGGTTGCAATACAAATTATGAAACCCTTTGATCTTTCACTGCGGGTCAAATTGGAGTAGGTCTAATCTCCATCTCTATTAACTTGAAATCTACACTTCACAAATTACAAATAAGAGGTCAGAGAGTTAGTAAAAGTCACTCTTTGGTTTATCCTCAAACGTTTAAGATAGAAATATTTTTTAGGAAATGGAAAGATGTAAGAAGGATATAAGAAAATGCGTAGATACATATGATGGGGGATTGAGTATGAGTGTACCTGACTGAAGAGCGGCTTACAGATGCGCCCAGCTAGTAGACGGCTTCGAGGTGCACCCGATAGAGGGGCGACTTAGAAAGGCACCCAACTAAGGGATGGCATGAGGTGCGTCCGGTTAAGGGGCGGCTCCTGGATGGAGAGTAGGTTTCCAAAATAGAGAGCTGACCTCCTAGATGGCAAACTTCCTGAATGAACAACATTACCCCTAGAAGAAGGGAAGGCCTTCTAGAAGGAGGGTTGCTCCTGGATGAGGGATGCCTAGATGGGCAGCATAATGTCCGGATGGCAAGTCTCCTGGTTAGACAACATGACCCCTAGAAGGTGGGAAGGCCTCCTAGAAGGAGGACAGCTCCTGAATGGAGAACACATGGATCGACGATATGATGATTGGATGGCAAGCCTCTTGGATGGACAGCATGGCCCTTGAAAGAGGGAATGCCTCCCTAGAAGGAGGGCCGCTCCTTAATGGAGGGTGCCTTGATGGACGGCATGACGTCTAGATGGTGGGCCTCTTTGATGGACGACGTGGCCTCTGAAAGGAAGGAAGACCTCCTGGAAGGAGGACGCCTGGATAAATGGCATGATGTCTAGATAGTAGGCCTCCTGGATGGACAACATGGATCTTGGAAGGAAGGCAGCTCGTAGATAGAGAATGCATGGATGGACGGTATGACGTCTGAATGGAGAACCTCCTAGATGGATGTCATGATCCCTAAAAAGAGGGAAGGCCTCCTAGAAGGATAGCAACTCCTAGATGGAAGGCGTTTGGATGGACGACATGACGTCCGGATGGCGAGCCTCTTGGATAGACAGCATGAATGGACGACATTGCCCTTGGAAGGATGGAAGGTTTCCTGGAAGAAGGGCGGCTAATGGATGGAGGGTGCATAGATGGACGGCATGGTGTCCAGATGGTGGGCCTCCTAGATAGACAACATGACCTCTGGAAGGAAAAAAGGCCTCCTAGAAGGAGGGTGACTCCTGGGTGGATGGCTCCCTAGACGAGGGACGCTTAGAAGGAAGGTGCCCGGAAGGAGGATTCCTAAAAGGGGGCTCCTTAGACGGAGGGTTCCTAGATGAGGCATTCTCTGGACGGATGACTCCCTCGACAAAGGGTGCCTAGAAGAAGGGCTCCTAGATAGATGGCACATTACCCCTCCCAAGGAAGAGGCTCCTCCCTGGTTGGGAGAAGAGGACAAGGTTCCTTCCTTGGAGGGAGGAGGATGGCACCCTTGGGATGGAGATCCAAATCCCGGAAATGAAGCTTCTGCGACAATTGCAAATTTGCTAAGCCGTCCAGAGCTTGAGGGAGCCTACTATAACAATTAACTTTATAGTGTGGTTTGCAAAGGCTCCTCTTATTTAGACGATGTGGGACCTTTGGTGTAAGCATTTATAAATCTGTTGGGCTAGAGCTTTTGGGCTATAATGTGACCCATCTCGAACTGTGTTTGTTGAGCCAGTGTCGACAAGATCACAAGCTGCGCAGGAACTCCTCTTTTTAAATAAATGAGTGGAAATTGACTTTAATTTTCTTCTTAAATAATTAATTACTCAAATCTAAATCAACTATTATTTCTCTTTTTATGACATTACTTATATATTTAATTATTAATCAACCAAAATAGATATTAATAACCCATTCTTTAACAATGATGATCTTTCAAATGATTATATTTTAGTTAGTTTAAATTTTTATTAAATTAGCAATTCAAAATATTTTGTTGAATTATAGAAAATATGAAGTGGTAACTTAAATATTATCATCAATAAATAACTCTAATGTTGATCAAAAGATAATACCTTTTGATATGAAGTAAAACAAATAACTTTCATTTTTTTTTTTCCTAAAACAAATACATTTTCAATTTTTTTTGTTTTCCTGAATTTTTTTTCTAAAAATAGTCATAATTTTCTATTTACTAAACAAATCTTAAAAGAATATCAGGGAGATATGTTTTGAATTTTTTTACAGTCTATAAAATAATATTTTTATAGTTTCTTTTATCAAATCTCACTTATGCACGAATATTTTAGGAATTTATAATAGTGAAAGTTTATAAATTTGTAACTATGAAAGCTTACAGTTGATGATGGGTCTGGTACTGTTGACCGGCCTAGAGTTTGGGTATAGCGGATTGATAGTCCGTTAGGAATTCCTCCAAATCCAGTGCACAGGCCCAGACAGCACAACCCAAATCCACCTAACAAAGCCTGAACATTTGAGGTCAACCATTTCGAATAGGGCAACAAGCGCAGCCTAACAGCATCTACTATAAGGCTCCAGCTCATTAGCCGACAAGTGGCACAGCACCATACGAATATGCGGGCAATAATTATCAAAACCGCCTTAGGCAACTTAGCAAATATTTTCAAAATATTGTCTAGGATCACGCATCTCCTAGGATGACAGTTATGGCTCCACAAATCTCCCCTAAAGGCAATTACCATACAATGACCTCATGATCACCCTAGAAAGAAAAGAATACTTGTAAACAACCATGGTTGCCATAGTAAGCACCGTGATTGTCGGGATAGCTTAGCAGATCGGTGTAAACAGTTATTGCCAACCGTGAGTTGTAGGGAAGGCTAAACTGACTCCAACATTATGAATACCAGAGCAATGCCTCTCCATAGTGGTCACTGCGCTTGCTGAGTCATTTGTTCGATTCCCACCGTCGTTCGCTCGTCGTCACCTTCCTCCTTAGTCGAAAGCACAGTGGGAGTGGAAGATGATGCTTCCAATGACAAAGCAATCAAGGCCAAAATATCGACGACACCTCGGTGAGCCATTGAGAAAGCAGAGCAAGCCAGAAGGAAGGATGGCAAAACTAAGGCAAATATATTTGCAGAGCAAAGGAATGATGAGACGGCTGAGTGCCAATGCTTAAATAGCCAATGCATCAATTCAATGGCAATGCCATTTTAAGAAATCGAAAAGGCGCATCTTCATAATGAAAGTCTATGTTGCCAAGGAAACTATTCGTCTGCAGAAATGAATACCCTTCTAAAATTGCTTATCCATTATCAGGACCACCTTGTCGAGGTAAAGCCTGGTCCTCAGCTCTCCCTTGAGTTGGGCGCACACGCCTTGTAGTTCACTGAGTCGTTGCCAACTCTCCTAAAGCTCATCCTCGAGTGACGCAGTCTGATCCATAGCCAGGGAATTGGCCTTCGAGAGCTCTTGCGATCTTGCCTCCGACTCGAATAGATCACGATCAAGATAGTTGACCCATTCTCGACTCTGTAGTGCCTCACCAACAGTGGTGTTCACCCGGTGCTCCACTTCCTCGCTGACTTGATTGGCGCAAGCCTGCGACAAGTGAGCAATCTTGACCTCCTACAAGCGCAAAGCCTCCTCCACTCCGTAGGGCTCCTCCCGCAGCTATCAAATGGAAAAGAGTAGTCAAACAGAGGCTACAGCAAAAGAATATAACCGCAAGACACATAAATCATTGAAACATTACCTCCCACTAAGGCGGGTGGACCTAGCGAGAAAATCCAACAGACTCAAGACCAATAGACACCCTTAAAACCCCTGGGGCCCAGGAGTTGAGCTGCCCAGGTGACGCCTCTCCTTGATGGCTACCGCACTTGTTGAGTATTTTTTCTAGTTTCTACCGTTGTTCACTCATCGTCACCTCCCTCCTCAGTCAAAGGTACATGGGGAGTGGAAGACAGTGCTTCTGGTGATGAAGCAATTAAGGCCAAAATATCGATGACTTCTCGGTGAGCCATTTAAAAGAAGAGCAAGCTAGAAGGAAGGATGGCAAAATTAAGGCAGAGATATTTGCAAAGCAAAGGAATGAGGAGAAGGCTGAGAGCCAATGCTTAAATAGTCAACACTTAAATAGCCAACGCATTAGTTCAGCGGTGATGTTATTTCAGGAAATCTGGGAGGAGCATCTTTATAATGACAGCAACATGTGCCCTCATTGCAAAGTGTTGGAGCGCGTCCATTCGCTTGCCTTGCTATGCTGATCAACATGGCACCTCCTATAACGGACTTGCTTTATTCTACCGCATAAAGCCGCCGTCAAGCCTAAATCCTTATGTTTATAATAAACAGTAGATAAAAACTAGATGGACCTAAAAATTTTTCTTTTCTTTCATGTGAATAAACCTTTCTTTTATACACAGGATTGCTTGAGGCCGAACTACATGAGCTGGCCTTCCGGTTTTAATTTCAAACTTGGCCCGCCAACATTAATGTTGGTCGGACATGAAAACCTTAACATAACATGAGATGCTACTAGAATTATCAATTTCATTCATCCATAGAACAATTAGGAAACCTGCTAACATCCATAGATTCTTATAAAGCGGAACTGTTCTACAAGTCTTTTCCAAACATTAAAAGAAATACATTAAGTTCTTCACTAATCAGCTCCGGCTAGATATGCCGTCTAGCTACTTCATAAGCTTCTACTCAATTTCCGTCCTTTAAGAAAAGTCCTCCATAAACCTCTCCGTCATCTAAAATGGCAAGAGTGAGCTACAAAGCCCAACAAGATACTGAAAAACATGCTTTAATGAAAAATGAACTTGGTAAAACATAAACATACATATATATATACGGATCCAAGTAAAGATTCATAACATAACTTAGCATACAAAAATCATCATATCGTTTCTTGTTTAGTTCGATGGTAATCCTTGTTCTTATTCTTATTATCTTTCCTTGGAAAACTCATAAAAACCATTCGGGTGGCATACGTACCCGATCCCGTGAATTTCTTATCATCTTTAGGGACCTTAGATTGTGTGGAGTGACGAGAGCGGATAATATCGAGGAATGGTTGTGTGCTACCCCACAACCTAGAGCCGTATCCTCTTATTATGCTTCCCGAGGCGGGAAGTAATGCCTTTAACCCGATTTTGACATACTTGGACTGGGCCGTAGTTCATTTATGCCAATAAGTCTTATGCCACCAAAAGTCTCTTTGAGCCTCCTCGTGGAACTCCGGAGCTGGAGTGATTAGACCTCGAGTGTCACTTGGAGACAATATCCTTCATCCATTTTTAATGAATATGAATGTTCAATGGATCTTCCGTTTTGGTTATTATGGTTCATGTCTAGATTTTGATGGCCATTCGATTGAGTTGGGCTTTCAAAGTCGAAAGTCGAGAGTTCTCTCAACATGTGCCCTCCGGATTACAAACATTTTCTTTGTTATTATAGCCCTTGTTCTTTAAATAAATACAATTAAAGTCCTAAAAATTTTCTTTTCTTTCCTTTCCTTAAATTATCTTAAAGTCAAAGATTCAACATTCGATGAAAAAAAGTCTCTTAGGTATTTTTTCATCCATAGGAAATCTTTTCCTTAAAAATCGGAGTACTTTTCCAACAAGGGCGGAGTTCTTCTTCTAAATAAGTCGGAGTTCTTTTTCTAAAAGGTCCTTGTTCTTAGTTCTTTTCATTCAAAAAGGACCGGAGTTCTTTTCTCATGAAAAACCGGAGTTCTTTTTCATTAAAATCGAGTTCAAAAATCTCTAAAAGTCGGATTGCTTTTTCTCCAAAATCCTTCATCCGAGTTTCTAAAAGTTCAAGTTCTCTTTTCATTAAAATCGAAATTGTAGAGTTCCTCTCTAAAAGCTTATAGCCCTTGTTCTTTAACGGACAATTGCTTTTCCTTTTCTTAAAAAAGATTCCTTGATCAAAAGTCGAGGTCTGGAGCCTTAAAAAAAGCAGGAGTTATTTTTCTTTAAAATCGGAGTTCTGAGCTCTAAAACTCCGGAGCTCAAAAAAGCCGGAGTGCTTTTTTTTTAAAATCCGGAACTCTAAAAGCCGGAATTCTTTTTCTTTAAAATCGGGAGCTCTAAAATCTGAAACTCTAAAATCTGGAGTGCTTTTTCTTTAAAATCCGGAGCTCTAGAAGCCGGAGCTCTTTTTCATGAAAATCCGAAGCTCTAAAAGCCGGAGTGCTTTTTCTCAAAAGGTCGGAGTGTTTTTTCTTAACAGGACGGAGTATTTTTAACTCAACGGCCGAAGTTCTTTTTCATGGGTCAGGTTTCGATTTCGAAACATATGTTCTTAAAACCGGTTTCAATTTTCATGGGACAATTACCGAATACCTTTCTTTTAACAAAACCGGTAGTCTTTTCACAATGGTTGGAAGTCTTTTCTTTAAACATGCAATTATCAAAGTTCATATAATTCGACAAATAATCATACTTCAAACAGAACATCAGGAATATCAGGGTTTCTTTTTAAACATGTGATTTAGAAATATTCTTCCTTAAATCAAAGGAATAGAACAAATATCATACATATTGAAATATAAGTTCATAAAAATATCAGATAAACTAGCGTTGTAAACATACATAATCATGAATTTAAAACAGGGGTGAGTACTCTTGCCTGAATTTCTTTTACTTCGCCTTGAACTTTTGGTTTTTCTTTACTAGCAAACCCTATCGAGCGCCTCTTTTCCCCGCTCTCTAGTTCTTATTTATAGGCCCTTGGGCCTGGTAGCCGTTGTTAGGATTTGGCAACATTCGGGGGCAATTCGAAGTAGGTTATTTCTTTTCATAAGGGTTTCCTTATTATTACTTATTATTTCCTTATACTCGGTTTCCTTATTATAAGGTTTCTTTATTATTACTTATTATTTTCATATACTCGGTTTCCTTATTATAAGGGTTTCCTTATTATTACTTATTATTTCCTTGTACTCGGTTTCCTTATTATAAAGGTTTCCTTATTACACATTCCGGTCAACTAACTGGCGTTGACCGGATCACTTTCCTTTTTCTTGTCCTTCCTCCCATTTACGTTTTCCAGCCAACATTTCACGTTGACCGGATTACTCCTTCCCTCACGCATTCCGGTCAACACTCGTTGACCGGATTACCATCCTTAATGTATTATTTTGACTCGACGTCGGGGATTCTCTATGCAGGGCGCTAACCACTGGCTGCCTTAGTGCTTAGGACAGCAAGTCAGCAAAGCCGCGCAGGTAATGATGACCTGACATGCTTCTTTCCAAGACTGCTGACAGACAACAGATAGCCCTGGCAAGTTCCAGGTTGCTTTGCCCAACTCGTGTGCTAACCAAGCATTCGAGATGCCTAGCCTTGGGATGGATCGTCAGAAGATTGAGTTGCCAATTGCCTTGATCGTCGAATTGTCAGACATCAAGCAACACAAAATAACATTCAAACAATTCAAGTATTCACACCATGCAAGAGCATGGGAGAAGAGTCTCTCGCAAATCCCACTTGTAGTTGTGTAGGCTCCATTCTTGCTCCGAACTCCCACAACACTTGGCTGGTGAAGATGATTCATCATACGAGGCATAGAGTTCCCCTCCATTTATAGTCGAAGGAGATTGACTAGTATTAAATTGAGGAGACCAACCTCGCGAGAGGGTCACCAATGGTACAAAACCGTATTGGTGCCAAATTCTTTGAACAAAGTAAAAATTTACAAGACATATAGAAAAGGAACACGTGTATGGACCTGCACGACGATGTCCCATCATTACATGCCGAGGGTTGAAATTTCAAAATTTCCAACATGGGGGCCTAGTGATGGGTCTGATACTGTAGAGAGGCCTAAAGTCCGGATTGTAATGAATTGACATATTGTCAAGGATTTTTCCAAGACCAGTGCACATGCTTAGAGTTTAGGATGTAGCAAATTTGCAGCTCGTCAAGGATTCCTTGAAGCCCAGCGCACAGGCCCAAGTAGCGCGACCAAGTCCACCCAGTGAAGCTTGGACCATCAAGGTTGCCCCTTTTGGATAGGCCCACAAGCACAGCCTAGCGGTGCCCACTCTATGGCTCCAGCTCATCAGCCGACAAATGGCACATACCGCACGAATACACAGGCAATAGTTGCCATAACTACCCCAAATAGCTCATCAAATATTTTCAGAATATTGCCCAAGATCGCACTCTTCTTAGGACGATAGTTATGTCTTAGCAAATCTTCCCAAAAGACAATTACCATACAGCAACCTCCATGATCACCCTAAAAAGGAAAGAATCCTCGCACATAGCCATGGTTGCCATAATAAGCACTCGTGATCGCTGAGATAACTCACCAGATCAGTGTAAACAGTTGTCATCAAACGTGAGGCACAAAGAAGGTTGAACCGACTCTAACAATATAAATATTCCTCCATCCCCATGAAAAAAGGAGGGCTTTTCTCCTTCCAACCAAGTAAAAGCTAATTCTACAAAAACGGTGAGAAACACGCCCAAGCATCTAGGGCATACTCTCCCTCTCTTTTCTTATTTTGCTGGAGGGCTATTTTGGGACAAATGCATCCCCAACTTTCAGAGCAACACTCTAATCTAGGCTCGTGGCTACGTAGGCATTGTGTCGGCTCCTAACTCTCACACCGCTCGGCTAGTAAGGTTGACTCGAGTAGCAAGGCAAAGGAAGCACCTCCACTAGCAGTCAGAGAAGAGTTTAACATGCGCCCTCATTGGAGATTAGTCCTTAAACTCTCAAAGCCGCCCCCTAGTTGAATACACTCATCAGAGCTCAATCCTCCATCTCTTAAAGTCGTCTGCTAGGTGGCCGCACTCACCGAAACTCAAACATCTATCCTCAAAGTTACTCTCTAACTGGGGGCACTTATCGAGTTTAGTCCTCCATCTCTCAAAGCCGCTCCTTGGTCGAGCACACCCGCAAGAGCCTAGTCTCTTATCTCTAAACCACTTTCTAGTCGAGTGCATTCATTAGAGCCCAATCCTCCATCACCAAGTTGCTCCTCTACTGAGCACACCACCAGAGCCCAATCCTCCATCACAAAGCCACTTTCCTGCCAAGCACACCGCCGATGCCGAATCATCAATCTCAAAATAGCTCACCTACCGAGCATACCTGTCGAGCCGAGCTCACTGCCGAACTCAATTCTTCATCTCAAAACAGCTCCTCAATTGAGCACACTACCTGAGCTCAATCCTCCATCTCAAAGCTGCTCCCGCCCCAAGGGCACCATCAGAGCACAGTCCTCCCTCTATAAGACGCTCTCTGGCCAACTGCACTCAAATACTTAATCTCCCGTTACAGGCATCCATGCATCATTCATTCACTCTTCCTATTTTTCTATCTATTTAAAAAATATTTCTAACTTGAGCATTGGAGGATATACCAAGGAAGGAGTTCCTGCTATCCTCTGACCTATTATTTATTAGTTGTGATGTGTAAGATCTAAATTCGAGTTGATAGAAATCCAACCGCTTCAATTTGACCCATCGGGGAAGACCAAGATGTGACGAGCTGAACCCTAAACTTCAAGTATGGTTCAGATTGCTCACGCGCAAAAAATCTCAAAACTTAAAATCATTCATAATGTATCATAACAACAATATAATTCAATTTAATTACTATCAGATTTATCAATACATCATATAATTTTTTTAAAATAAAGACAACCAAGGATCACGGTCACACCTCGAAGAAAACTACTCAACATCCATTAACAATATATTTGGAATGTCTCTCACTGAGATATAACATCTAGCATCTACAATCCACTCTACCTAAAAGTCATGCAGCAAAAAGTAGGATCCTACGTTCCAAACTATATAATCAACTCAATCTGGAGCTAAGAGAAATATAAGGGCGAGTCAAAACCCAACAAGTGATAATAATCAAAAGCACATGACAAACAATAAATATCTCAAATATCAAGATATAAGACTGCAATCGTAATAGAAAAATCAAACTATATCCACGAAACACCAACACGTCATCCTGAACATCAAATAATAATTTAATAATATGGATCCCATTGAATCCGAATTTTATAGAATCTGACACATGGATCCTACCAATATAGCTCTTGAATTTTATCAAATCTCAAATTCACGAAGTATCAATAATAACAAGATATCGCAAGGAAATTCCTTGATCTTATTCTACCACAGTGAACTAAATGCAGCGTATTTTTCTCAACAACTGGATACTTACTGTAACACCCTAAATAATTTTAATTTTATTATTTAGTTAGGATAATTATTTTTAATAATTTTAGACATAAAATTTTATAATTCAGGTTGAAAATATAAACTTGAAGTATATGGACCGTTGAATTAAGTTTGGATATTTGGGCCTAATAAATTAGAGTATTTGGATCGTGGGATTTAGGAATAAATATTTGGACCACTAAATTAAATTTAGATTAATTAATAAATATAATAATAATAATAATAATAATAATAATAATAATAAATTAATAATAATAATAATAATTGTAATCGGGCGAAGGAAAGAAGGGAAAGGAAGAAAGGAAAGGAAAGAAGAGAGGAAAGAAAGGAAAGAAAGAAGAGGGAGAGAGAGGAAACGTGGTTGGTGGCGTCGAAGAAGGAAAGGGGGAAACGACACTCATGAAAACCCTAAATCGACCCCCTTCATTATTTAAGAAAGACATTGGAGGGGGGAGGAGGAAGTAACTGCCGTCATTACCCTAGCCGTAAGCTAATGCCGTCACTGCCGCTGCTAACTGTCATCGTGAGTTGGGCAGAAGCCGCTGCTTCTGCTGTTGAAGTCACAGTCGTTGGTTGGTGTCAGCGGCAGACGTCATCGGCGATTTCTACCGCCACCATCGTTGTCGATTGAAGAACTCAGAACCGAGGAAAATAACAATCCAAATTTCTGCAAGTAAAACTTCCACTTTGCAAAATAAACACTTCCTTTAGTATTGTTAATGTTGAATCTCTAATTTCATGCATGGATTGGTGGGAAAATGGCAAAACTGAGGGTCACCTATTCGAGAACCCGGGTACAGAGCCACGGCTCGTTGAGGGCACGATTGGTACCTTGGGCTTAACGGGATATTGGGGTTCTCATTAATTGTCCAATGAAGCTATAAAATGTCGATTTTACATTCCATGGTCTCGGATTTAATGGATTTGGTGCAGTTGTAGGAAAACAGAGCATGGTGTTGTGTTTTCTGTTTTCTAGCCGTGCTTAGTGATCGGCAGTGGCAAGAATAATTGGACCGATTATTTTGCAAATAAATTCCTCCCTTTTTATTCTTAGATGTTGATTGTATGCCTTCATGTGGTAATTTGTGCTAATCGTTCCAATTCGGTGGTGAATCAGGAATTAGGGAAAAAACAGAGTATTGGCTCTGGACGATGGAGACAGAGTTCTTTCAGAAGCTTAGGCGGAACTGAAACACAATAGTTGATGGATTTATGCTAAAAAATTTTTTGATTTACTTGTTGAATTAAGAAAGATTGGACTTTACTTTTCATATGTGAGAATCGGAATACGCTCGAAGGGAACAGAGCCTCGTGCTCTTTGTGCAGGTTCGGCGATGGAGATGGTGAGAAGTGGAAGGGTGACGCAGGTGTGTGCTGGGTGCAACGTGGGTGCTGCTAAACAATGTGGGTGTGCTGGCTGAGTGTGCGCTGAGTGCGTGCATGAGGGAAGCACCGTGTGCTGCTATGTGTGCATCCAAAAGCGTACGTGTTGGTCTGTGTGCTGCGTGCGTGCATGAAGGAAGCAACGGGCGTGGTGCTGTGTGTGAGCTGCTAGCAGCATTGCTGCCGTGTGTGTGTATGTGGGGGCATGTATATATGTGTATATGAATATATATGTATATGGTTATAGCTATATATATATATATATAGATACATACACATATATATATATATAATTGTATGAAAAATTATGCTTGTATATATCAATGAGGTATACATATAAATATATATGGGATGAGTACATTGATTTATATTGGTGTTAGAATATGTTATATGGAATTATGCATGAGTGTGGTATGCCTAAAATACTGATAATCAGTTATGTGATTATTTCTATATCTCATTGATAAAATCTGATAAAAATATTCTTCGTGGTAACCTTGGTGGCATGTGTATAACTTTATTGGCACTCTATGGCTAAGTTGAGGAGAAAGTATGAAAGCACTAAGGCGTCGAGTTGAATGGGAGGTTAGAGAACCTTAGTATAGTCTACACTTTTTCGATATTGACTCCATATTTTAGAGGATGAGGTCGTTGATATTGAGGATGGACACTTATAACCTAGTGACCATCGTAGATGATGATATCTGGAATATCATTGGCGATGGGTATCGGAGGTGGTATCGGCATGCTACGGGTACAGTCTCTGGGAGGACTATAGGGGTAATTTGATACTATGGATGACCTCGTTGTATTACCCAACCATTGGGGACGTAAATACATGGCCTTTGGATAACTATAGTTGTGACGGACCAGCCACATTCCACCGCATGCGGCCGCCCGTCGATCAAAACCAATCATAAACTTTGATTAAAAAGGTGGTCTTAAAATTTTTCTTTTATTTTGTATATACATGCATTGTGCGCACAGGATCGCGTAAGGCCCAACTTCGTGAGTTGGCGGCCAGGGGTCGTGGTTTCTCTCTTTTGACTGGCTAAGACAAGGTCGGTCGGACATAAAGGTCCCAAACAAACTGAGATGCCACTAGGAATCACAAATTTCTCAAACCGTGACAGCATACGGAAGTATACTAATATTCATTAACTTTTGCAACGGAAGTATTTTACAAATCTTTCCCAAAACATCAAAGAAAAACGAAAACATCAATTTTTCTCCTTGCTGCTTAAGTTCCAGGCAGCCATCTTGCTTATCTAGTC
This sequence comes from Nepenthes gracilis, assembly GCA_033239525.1. Classification (NCBI taxonomy): domain Eukaryota; kingdom Viridiplantae; phylum Streptophyta; class Magnoliopsida; order Caryophyllales; family Nepenthaceae; genus Nepenthes; species Nepenthes gracilis. The sequence goes on along the minus strand of BSYO01000010.1, from coordinate 10,897,115 downwards.
CATCGGACCTCATTCTTTTTCGTCCGGCATAAACTCGTTGTCACCATTATCATTATCTAAAAAATAGAATGGATGAGCTAGGGAGCCCAGCAAGGTACTTATGCGTAAATTATGCATAATTATGAGCAGTAAACAGACAAAATGCAATAAGGGTGTACATGTAGACAACTTCATAAAACATGGCTGAAGTAAATGCAAGCAGATTCCGAAATCATGCAATTAGGTTTCCAAAAACATGCCTCTGTTTCCAAATTCATTTCCATCAAAAACCCGCTATATTTAAGGTCCGTAGTCAAGACCATCCAAAACGCTACATTTAAGGTCCGTAGTCATGACCAATCAAAACGCTACGTTTACGGTCCATAGTCAAGACCAATCAAAACACTACGTTTACGGTCCGTAGTCAAGACCCTCCAACACGCTACATTTAAGGTCTGCAGCTCTCGACCATCATACACTTAGATCCACAAATCATGCTTTTTTCAAAAATCAAAGTCAAATATGCAATTAACCGGATACCATAAGGTCTTTCGTTTAATGACTTAACACCGGAGTTCTTATTAACAAAGCCGGATGTCTTTTCAACAAAAGCTGGAGGTCTTTTTAACAAAAGCCGGAGTTCTCTTTTTATTAAAGGCCGAAGTTCTTTTTAAACAAGAGCGGGAGTTCTTTTAAACAAAATCAAGTTCTTTTATCAAATGTTCTTTTTATCGGAGTTCTTTTTATCACAAGTCGGAGGTCTTTTCAACAAAAGCCGGAGTTCAAGAGCCGGAGTTCTTTTCAACAAAAACCGGGTTCAAAAGCCGAAGTTCAGTTATCAAAAGTCGAGTTCTTTTAATCACAAAAGGTCTTTTCAACAAAAGCCGAGTTCAAAAGTCGAGTTCTTTTTCAACAAAAGCCGAAATTCAAAGGTCGGAGTTCTTTTCCAACAAAAGCCGAAGGTCTTTTTATCAAAAGTCGGAGTTCTTTTTATCACATGTCGAAGGTTTTTTCAACAAAAGCCGAAGTTTAAAAGTCGGAATTTTTTTTCTTAAAAGTCGGAGTTCTTTTTCATAAAAGACGGAGCTCTTTTTCTTAAAAGCCGGAGCTCTTTTTAACAAAAGCCGGAGGTCTTTTTATCAAAAGCCGAGTTCTTTCTAACAAAGGCCGGAGGTCTTTTTACACATGCAATAATCGAACATCTTAAAACATTGCTAGACTTCATGCATTTAAGTCAAACGTCCAAACATCATGAAATAATCGATACTTTTACATAAATAAATAACTAGTCATCATCTAAATCATGCAATGATCAAACTTCATGGTTTGAATATCATGAAATAACTGAACATCATTAGTCAAATAAACAGGCATAATATACTTTCATTAAAAACATAAACTTAAAACGGTGAGTACTCTTGCCTGGATTGGATATATGAACCTTTCACTTGGTTCTGGCTTGAATTTCTTAACGGTTTCACCTGGCCGTTTGCCTAGCTTCCTGTCCTAACTCATGGGGAGGGCCATCACTTATAGGCGTTGGGGTTGGTGGTAGTATGTAGGGTAGGTCAACTTATTGTATTTCTTTTCTACAAGGTCATCATAGTGGTTGGGAGTAAGTTACCTACTCAGGCATGGTCGTTCTGACTTTATTTTTTGTAAGGACTTCCTTACTAGTATTGCAGGCATGATTATTCTGACTTTACTTTTCATAAAGGCTTCCTTACTGACATTGCAGGCATAGTTATTCTGACTTTACTTTTCATAGGGGATTTCTTTATTATTTTCGGTCAACTGGCCTTAACGGATTTAGGTTTCACCTTCGCATTTCCGGTTAACTAGCCTTGACCGGACTTAATTGTTCCTTCCTATACATTCCGGTCAACTAGCCTTGACCGGATAAGGCTTCCTTTGCGTTTTCGGTCAACAGACGTTGACCGGATTACTCCCTTTTCCTCACGCTTTTCGGTCAACAATTGTTGACCGGATTACTATCCTCACTCATCTTCCGATCAACTGGCGTTGACTAGATGGCCCTTGATTTCCTCAACTCCTTGATTATATTTGCTCGATGTCAAAAATTTTCTATATTTTAGGATCTGGGCCCTTATAATGGTAGAATAAGGTCCATGAAGGCATCTGTCATTCATACAATTGTGACCTCGTATTGAGTTGATAATCGGATTCGATAGAATTCATGTTACTTCTTGATATCCAATTGTTCATATGGTTTTTTGAGTCGTGGATACAACAAGTTGTTGAATCTCGAATAATTATTTATTTAACTTATGTAATTATTATGTTATTAATATTAGAGACATGTTATTGTATCCATTATTTTATTAATTTATTTACTTGATAGGCATTCGACTCACCCTTATATTTTATTAGCTCCAAAGTAGACAGGTTGACAGCTAAATAAAAAAGATTGAGTATTGTTTGGTAGACTCCAAGTAGAGATGACCTCAGAGATTGATGCTTTTAGGGTAGAGACTTATGATTTTATTGGTTCAATTGTTGTTCAACTTTTATTAGAGTTTTTTTATGAGGATTGATATTTTGGGACATCGATGTCATTTATTGTAGTTATTTATTACTATTATGGATATTTATTTAATGATACAATTATAATGATTATTAATGGTATTTTAAATGATAGTATTGAGTTCATTTAAGTTGCTTTATGACGTAACTGATAACTTTGTATGATCCGAGACTTTCACCGTGACGGTTCGCCGTCGGTCCGAGGATCCGAGCTCGAGTCATCAGACTTACATGGGTTAATTGATACTCGCTAATTTAACCTTTAACAAAAATCCATGATCCACGAAGACTCTACCCAACCAAGTACAGACGTCTCACCAACATGCTCATCCTCCGACTCAACCAGGTACGGAAGATCTCACTCATACACTTATCATTCGACTCAACTAGATACGGATGATCTCATCAACATGCTTATCTTCCAACTCAACATGGTACGGAAGGCATCACTATATGTCAAACGCAGCATCTCCCGCCATGGTATTCTCAATATCATCTTCTATGATGGCACATGGTCATAAGCATCCCACCACACTAGGTAATAAACCACATCACCACCATGATACAGAAATCGATATCACATAAGCGTAGACCACATTAAGGTACCGTAACCTCCTATTCGACTAGTTACCTGAATATTTTCATACACTCTCCTTAACTTTGACCATTAGACACTAATAATCTAAATACTTACACAATCAAATATAATATAAAGAAGGCTTTGCAATTACAACGATTGAAGTGTCATTCGATACTAACAAAGTTCATACTTACTCAATTAAGACTAACACAGAATTTATCACAGAAAGATGAAAGAACGAATCGAAAATAATATATTTTGACCAATTAAAACCTTTAATCTAGTTCTCCATTTGGTCCCGATATACAAAAACTATTAATAATGCTATAATTTAATTGTCGCATTCGAACAAAGTCTACAATGACCATATATGATTTATATCATCCCAAAATTTCATCTAGCACTTCTCAAACGAAACTGTATAATACTTCAACGACATTCTACTAATAACTTATAATCAAAAATATGCACACATATTTATATTTATCACCATTGTAATATATCAATATTTACTTCACTAATTAGTCATGTTCATATACATATATATATATACACACACTCACGAACAGCAACAACTGCACACCTCACTTGTCTCACTTCACACAACTACATACATGCACTCACCTGCACACACCAACGCGCACACACAGCACACGCACACACACATCAATTACACATACACACTCACACTCTCACTCACACACACACATGGCTAGACACAACCGTAGACAAACACACAATTACACACATTACAAATACACCTGCCAGCACGCCACTGCTAGTTGCCCCCAAACTGCACACACACTATACATCTATCCTGAAACAGCAACCACCGGTACACTCCCACACACCCACAAAGCGGCATATGTATTTATTTATTTATTTATTTATTTATTTTTTTAATTGTCCACAAATTATAAGGTATTGATTTTTATAATATAGTAATTATAAGTAATTAAAGTAATATAACTAAAATTAGGCTTAAATTCATACAAAAATTAGCATCGGAAGCAAAAAGAGGAGTCGGGAGGCCCGGTGCCACAGGCACGCCCAGGGCGCGTTTGGCAAAATAGCCCCGCTCTAGCGCGCGCAGGGCACGTTTAACAAAAAGGGCTGCTCAATGGGCCTCGACTAGTGCTCAACTAGCACTTGAGTGCTAGTCTGTTTATAAAAGCGTGTTTGAAATTTTCACGCGTTATTTCTAATGGTCCAAAGAGAGATGGGAGAGAGAGAATGCGAAGGAGAAGAAAGAGAATGAGAAAATCAAGGTTCTTGAGTTCAAATCCGGCTTAGAGTTATTTAGAAAAGTTGTAAATCGGGTCGATGCAAGTGCACTCATATACTTTTTTTTCTCTCTTTCACTTTTTATCCCGTTTCCTTTAGATATTTTTGTCTCAATATCAATCCATATTTTTTTTTTATATTACTCATATATTGAATATATATATATTCCGATTTCATGTCCAATTTGTAAGATTTGTGTGATATTTTATCCCATTAAACCCTAACCCGTGCCCCTTAGCTTTTACCCGTTTTAATTGAAATTTATGCATGATTTTTTTTTTTTTTAAGTAAGTATTACCATTTTCTCATCAATCACATTTACCTGAGAAATGTTCCATATTGAGAAAGATAAACCAGAAGTTGCAAGGAACAAGCCTCCAAGAACCCAATTGCTTGAAGCTCCAAATATGTGGGAAGATTCAAATGCTGATGAACTGGAGAAATTTATGCATGATTTGGAATTAGAAATTTAAAACCCTAACTTCATGGACATAGATACTTCAATTATTTGGTAATTGTTCACATATAATTTGTATATATTATTTTACGTGTTTGAAAATATTATAAGATATGAATCGGGATATTTACTCACATGTACGTTAAATATCTTATTTTCTATATATTCTAAAAATTACATTGTATCATTTATAAAAGAATTTGTTATCCGGAAGCTCTGAAGGTATGTTTGGCTCATAGTGGTTAGACTTTTTGATTTTTTTCCATGCTTTATATTGATTTTTGCATATAATTTAAGTCATTTGAAAACTTAAATTCATGAAAATTATACAATTATGAAAAGTATAAGGGAATTTCATGATATGTTATATTTGATGTATCATTCTCCCAAAGTGATAACAAAGTGTTAACAACGAACATGAAATTTTCTTAAGAATAAGTAAATTTGGACCGAAGATTTGTATTACAGAGAGTAGTATTTCTTGGCATACTTTAAAATATTATTGTGAAAGTACGAGAGACTGTCTCTAGGCCACGGGGGACATGGTAGCATATGTTTATGGCCCTGTATACCGGGTGATATGTATACTACTCACCATGGAGTGTTGAATCATGTGTGTTGTGCTTTAGAATGTGTAGAAGCAAACACATTCTTTTTCTTGTTCGACTGCACCATTAGCTGGTAAGGCCTATTAGTCCTGATCTACAGAGATAATGGGAATTTCTGCATATTTTAAAATTTAAAAGGATTAGAAACAAAATGAAAAAGATAAATGTATTTTGAAAAGATATTTGTTCGTGGTGCATATTTCTGCATTCATATACTGTTCCTATTTTCCTCCCTTTATTTTGCATATATTCTTTATTCTCCTTGTTATATTGTGCCTTGTTAAATATTTGGCTCATCATTACTATTTTTCTTCTTCAAATGAGCACACATTTATACCCAATGGGGTAGAGTAGAGGACTAGGAGTCGACTAGGCATGAAGACTTGGGGGGATGATCTTATAGACTTGGATTCTATGATTTTTTATCTTATGGAGTACTTTTATATAATTTGAGACATGTACTTGTATATGAATGATGGACAGATAATTTTGTTTCTACTATGTACGTGATGGATATATATACTTCCATAAGTTATTTGTGATTTGTATACATGTAGTTAGTAGAACAGAATATCTTTCTGTTCAACGTTATGTCTGAAAATACGACGTTGGAGCCACAAATATATTGTGCCCATGTGGATCTTGTGATGTGATTGTTATGTTGGAAAATTATATACTATACAGGGTTTTGTATAGGTTTGTATTTACTATGACAGCCATTTTACAGCCAGAGCCATGCCAATTTCGGTTAGAAAATATGGTCTATCACAATTGGTATTAGAAAAAGAGATACCTTAGATTTGATCTGAATATTATACGAAAGTTTAGGTTAGAATAAGATAGATTAAATAAGTAAATGAAGGTATAGGATAATTAAATTAGACTGGATAGTTCTAGTTATCATAATTTAGATGACTTAGGCTAGAACTAAGTCAGGATCGGTAGTTAAGTTTGATTGTCTATTTGTGGTATCCTAGCTAGTGTCTTAATCAACTTAAGTTATTTCACTTAGGCTAAGACTAAATTAGGATTAATTAGCTATGTTTGACAGCATAGAGTGTAGTATCCTGGTTAATATTTGAGTTAAGTTGCAATCTAACCCAAATTGTTCTTGTCTCAAAAAGGATATTAGTAGATGCCATCATACCTAAATGAAGAATTTCTTGTGAAAATGGCCAACCACAAAATTGAGAAACGGAATATACAAATTTTCTTGGAAGGATGGCGAGACTTTAAAATCTTGAAGGATCTAGTCCGGACGAGAATCAAAAGAAAGAAAAGTTGAAAAGGTATACCTTGAGAAGTAACTTAGGTTGATCTTGATCTGAGGACTAAAAATGGGGATACTCGATTAATATGGAGGGTGAGTTGAATAAGGTGGAATCGATGACCCGAGGTCCGGATATCTTGGAGCTAATTCCTGGTGTTAGCGAATTTGAGGATGTTGATTTATAATCGATGTAATAATGATCAGGTGTCTAAATTTTGGGTGGTACAGATCCTACGGAGGTTGAAATATGGATTATGAAAATTGAAATAGTATTTGTGGTGTTCCTATATCCGGGAGGAGATGAGGTAGTGTCTGCCTCATATAAGTTAGAAGGGAAGTCATACTCGGACGGTTGATGATAAAAGAGCCATCGGTCGGGATGGTAAAGAGATATCATGAAATATGTTCATCGATACTTTTAGGAATAAATATTCTTCGTAACAAGTTTTGGGGGCATGTTTCAATTGTGGACAGTTGACCACATGAGGAAAGATTGTCCTTATCCCATGGATTGGACAATGAAAATGTCTAGCACCTTGGATTGTGTTTTGCAAGGATGGCACAATGTGTAGAGGTGTTGTCTATCATGGTGGAAGGTAAGATTTTCGAATTTTAACATTTTAGCACATGTATCGTTTTGGATTCTGAATTTATATTTTCATTTATATTTCCTAAGTTTATAATATGATATTTTGATTAAGTTGCAAAGCGAGGATCTAGGCTATGTAACAAGGATATGTGACAAGGTTATTGAGGTTTACGAGGGAAGTTTGGATTATTTTCTTAGAGGAAAAGATTAGGCTGATTTATCCTTTGATTTGTTTTGTAGTTATGATCCTTAATATGATATTTGTGATGTTTGGGCTAGTAAGTTGCAAAGATAGAATGAATTATGAGATATATGGGGTTTAGCTTTGAGAAAAAATATTATGACCATGTCATTTGCAATCTAGTGAATTATAATAATATGTGCTACTTTTAAGGAAGATTTAGGATTGTGTTTTCCTACATCATATATTGGTGGTTGCCCATCGATTGAGTGTATCCAAGAAATTATGGTTTGTTTTGCTTTACTTTGAGGTTAATTAACAAGGATATGTCTAAATGACTAAGGTTATTGTTTCGTGATAAAGAGGAGATGATCATCCCGAATGCAAGTTATCTTGTGAAGATGTTAGTAGGAAGTTTGGGCAAAACATAGGTAGATGTGATTAAGGTAGGTTTTCAATAAGAGGAAAAGATTAGTGAAAAGTTGAAAATGATTTATCCACAATCGATCGAGCGGAAAAATTGATGTTGTGTAAACGAGAATCTCTCCGTTTCATTTCGATTTTTTAAAGATTAGAGAGAGAAGAAGGGAGAACGGCCCGAGCCCGAATCCAATAGAATTGAAAAGAAATCGCGTTAGGTGTGTACCTGACGCCGTTTTGAGATTTTCATCTTTTAAAGTTTAGAAATGTTTTGGGGTGAGTTTATCCGTTAAGTTAGATTCATGTTTGTTCATGTTTATTGAAGTATTTGGCCCGATTTCATGTATAAACAAGTGATATGTGGGGCGATTATTTAGAGAAGCCAAACCCTAACTCGAAATTTTGGGGATTTATGGTTTAAATGCATGATTAAGTATGTATATTTGGGAATGAGAAATAGGTTTGTTTAGTGAGGTTTATGTCCGGGAAGCTTAGGCGAAGCGCTAAATGAAAATGAAAAAAGTAAATTAATTGACATCGAGATGTAATAATCATTTTGAAAATTAATCCGCAAAATCTCCATGTAATTTAAATAGTGAATTTATGAAAATGAAAATATGATGCTACTTTTAAGGAAGATTTAGGAATTGTATTTTCCTACATCATATCAAGGGCGTTAAGCTGGGAGGTGGTTGCCGGGTGGCATCGATTGAGTGGGAGAGAAGTGACATGATAGGCCTTGGATTGTGTGTTACTCCACGATCATGGTTTGGAGTGTCTAAAATTGTTAAGATATGTCGATAAAAAGATGAAAATTACTTGAAAAGATGAGGCATTGATAATGAATCGCATACGTTGAAAAAATATAGGTGATAATGCATACGGTGAAAAAAATTGCTGAAACGATTATAGAATAAGGATCCATAAAGTCATTGTCTAAATGGTTCTAATGATGTTTGATTAAACATTAATTTTGCATGGTTAAATGAAATCGTTTTGTTATGCATGTACCTTACCGGGCCTCGGCTCACTGCTTTAGTGTTTCCCCTTGATAAAGAGGAGATGATCAAGGCTTTTTTGAGGACTTAGAGCATTGTGAAGCCATTTTTGAAGAGCTTGTGGGTGCAATGACCTAGCTAAATGTGATCTTGAATACCGATTCCACGTTTATTAATGTTATAGAACTTGTGAATTTTTGTTAGAAAGCTCATGACAATGATATAAAAGAGAATATGCTTGATACCTAGTGTACTTCCGCTATGAACATTAGTGTCTAGATGGATTTGATATTTAGAATAGTAATTCTTTGATGGATTTTTGATATAGGTCTTTGAATGATTGTTGTAGGAATTGTGAATGAGAGTTATTGATGGATGAGTTTGTAATCGATTTATAAAGGACTGCGAAAATTACGAAAAAGTCTTGCCTTAATTAGAGTTAATTATAATTATCGTTAATTTGACGGAAGCTTTTGAGGAAAAAAAAATCCGTTCCGTCACAACATTAGTGTCGATGATTTGATATTTAGAATCTTTAAATTTGATATGTCTTTGATACTTTACAGGAGATATTGAAGGATGAACCACGAGAAGCTTCTGATATTTGAGCAAATAGGGTGCTTTGCTTTTGGTTTGGGAGGAAGGGTTGTATTCGGAGTAGTAAAGTTATGAAATTATGAGATGAGTAGTCCTTGTTGTAGTAAAATTGGATTGTCGATATGCCAACCAGATGATAAGTTGCTAAATATTCAAGTTTGAGGTTTTTGTGGTAACTTGAGGCTGTACCAAAATTTTTAGGATAGTCACTTCAATTGTGTCTCCTAAGTTGATTGTAATCTGAGGATCATAGGTTTTATCTTAGGTATATCCATATCTTTAGGGTTTTCTTAGGTCTAGGCAACTATGTAATTTAGATGTCCAATATAAATCAATGAATTTGAGTTGTAAAAGAATTTTAGTACGCTAATAGATAATCTATCAGAATAGCGCAGCGGAAGCGGGTTGGCCCATTGCTTAGAGATTCCAGAATAGGATTGAGGTTCCAAGTGAACGACCATTTTCGAGGCTTAGGATGGTCTGAAGTAGAAGTTCATTCGTTCGTTCGAGGTTTTAAATTAAGTTGGGCAAAAGGTCAATAAATTTGGGATACCTTTAAATTTGCTGGATCATCATAAAGTCCCCCACACATCGATAATTGAGGAAATAAGTAAGTGATTGGGCTAAGCCGTTGTGAAAAATTAAAAATTTATCTTATAATAAGGTTCCAACATAGACCTAGATAGGAAGTATTAAGCATTAAAAATTAGGATAATTCATTCAGTTAAGGCTTTCTAGGGTGAATCATTTCTTCAAGGAAGTAACTTGCGAACACAAAGAAGAATCTAAAAGGATTTTTCCCAAATGTTGAACTTTGAGGTTCGTTAAATTTTAAGGACAAAATTTTTATAAATGGGAAAAAGTTATAAGGTACTGATTTTCATAATATAGTAATTAAGAGTAATTAAAGTAATATAGCCAAGATTAAACTTATTTGTATGCAGAAAATTAGCATCGAAAGCAAAAAGAGGAGTTGAGAGGCCAAACACTGGAGTGGCGCCCGAGGCGCGCCCAGGGCGCATTTGGCAGAATAGTCGCATCCAAGGTGCATTGGAGTACGCCCGAGGTACGTTTAACAGAATGGGCTGCTCGATGAGCACTCGAGCATGGGCCCTTCGGTAGCCCTGGCACTGGACTAGTGCTCGACTAGCATTCAAATGCCAGTCTTTTTATAAAAGCGCATTTGGGATTTTCACGTGTTATTTCCAACAGTTCAAAGAAAGGAGAGAGAGAGAATGTGAAGGAGAAGAGAGAGAATGAGAAAATCAAGGCTCTCGAGTTTAAATCCGACTTAGAGCTAGTTAGAAAAGTTGTTGATCTGATTGAGGCAAGTACATTTATATATTTTTCTTCCTCTCTTTTCACTTTTTATCTCAATCCCTTTGGGTATTTTTGTCTCAATACCCATCTATGTTTTTATTTTTATGTTACCCATATATTAAGTATGTATATTTTCCGATTTCATCTCCGATTTGTAAGGTTTGTGCGATATTTTGTCCCACAAAATCCTAACCCGTGCCCCTCAGCTTTTACCCGTTTTAATTAAAATTTATGCATAATTTGAACTTTGAAACTTGAAACCCTAGTTTCAAGAATGTGGCTACTTCAATTATTTGGTAATTATTCACATATAATTTGCATATATTATTTTACATGTTTCGAAAATATTATCAGACATAAATCGAGATATTTACTCACATGTACGTTAAATATGTTATCTTGCATATGCTCCGAAAATTACGTTGTATGCATTTGTGAAAAATTTGTTATTCGAAAACTCTAAAATTATGTTTGGCTCATGGTGGTAAGACTTTCTGATTTTTTTTCCTTATTTTACATTAATTTTTGCATATAATTCAAGTCATATGAAAAATTAAATTCATGTGAATTATACAATTATGAAAAGTATAAGAAAGAAATTCCATGATATGTTATATTTGATGTACTGTTCTCCCGAAGTGAGAACAAAGTATTAAGAATGAATATGAAATTTCTTTAAGAATAAATAAATATGAAATTGGACTGAAAATTTGTATTACAGAGGGTACCATTCCTATCATGTCTTAAAATATTACTATGGAAGCACTATAATTATCTCTGAGCCACGAGGGACATGGTGGCATATTTTTATGGTCCCGTATACCAAGTGATAGGTATATCGCTCATCATGGGGTGTTGAATTGCGTGGGTTGTGCTTTAGAATGTGTAGATGAAAACGCATTCCTTCCCTCGTTTGATTACACCGTTAGCTGGTAAGGTCTACTGGCTATAATCCGCAAAGATAATAAGATTTATATATATTTTAAAACCTAAAAGGATCAAAAATAAAATAAAAAAGATAAATGTGTTCCGAAAAGATGTTTGTTCATGGTGCATGTTTCTACATTCATATACTGTTCCTATTTCCCTCCATTTACTTTATTTTGTATATATTATTTATTGTCTTTATTATATTGTCCATTGCTAAACATTTAACCCATCCTTATTGTTTTTCTTCCTTCAGATAAGTACGAGCTTATACTCAATGGGGTATGGTAGAGGACTAGGAGTCGATTAGGCATGAAGACTTGGGAGGATAATCTTATGGACTTAGATTCTATGATTTTGTATCTTATGGAGTACTTCTATATAATTTGATATACATATACTTATATACAGATGATGGACAAATTGTTTAGTTTCTATTATGTACATGATGGATATATATGCTTCTGTAGGTTGTCTGTGATTTGTATATAGATACTTATTGACATCTTTCTATATCCGATATTGTGTTCGAAAACACGACGTTGGAGCCACGAATATATTATGGCCATGTGGATACTGTGTTGTGATTGTTATGTTAAAAAATTGTACATGTATAGGGTTTTGTATTGGTTTGTATTTAGTCCAACGGCTATTTTATAGCCAAATCATGCCGGTTTCTGATTAGCAAACGCAGTCCATCACACAAATACTTCGGCACACAGCAATATGCCCCCCACAAATATGAGCAATACGCCACTCATACACACACAGCTAATACACAGCTACGCACTTAATATACAATAAGTATTTACTTCTTTAATTATATATATATATACCCGATACCACACACATATATATATTTGCTTACATATATCTCAACATCTACATACTTTAGCATACGTATGCCCGATTTCCAAATCCATTTCTCTCAGCCAAAAGTCGAAAGGCCAAACAGAGCATGTAGCCCCTACTCTTCCCAATTTTAAATTTTACAACAGTTTCTAAAACAATCTCCACATATAATCCAATTTCAACATTATCGTGAAAATTGAGGGAGAGAATGAGCAAATTTGTAATAAAGGAAGGTTTATTTGCAAAGCAAGAAGAGAAATGACAATAAAGGAAAATTACTTGCCTGATTTACCCGATTCCTAAATCATAGTTAGGGTTTAATGGTGACATCAACTTCGGCATAAGTACAACGGTGGCTTCGAAAAGTCACAGTGACTCTTCTTTTGGCACCGATCAATGATGGCAATGGCAACAAAAATCAAACAAAGAAGACACCTTGGTGGTGGCTTAAGAAAACTGTATAGCAAACCCTTTTTTGCTCTCACTCTCTGCTTGACTCTTCTTTCTTCCCCTGGCATACCCACTAGAGCCGTGCTTATATAGACCTATGGAGTTAAAAATGGTGAAAAGACAAATGGAATCAGGAGGTTGAAACGGATGGCAAATATGTTAGGGATTTTTTTAAGGAAGATTCAAACAGAATAATGGAACGGCCAAATTGTTAGAGGATGCTAAGAGAGGAAGAGAGAAGAGGAAGATATCGATGCGGTATTAAGGAAGCTTTGAGAGATAGAGATGATTATGGTGGAGTGAACAAGAGTGTAAGATACCGGTGGGAGAAGTCATATAAGTAGATCAAGGTCTAAGGATGTGGGAGAAGTTAGATCGAAAGGCCCAAAGACTAAGAATTGGTAGATTTGGGAACCGGCATTATAATCTCAAAATATTAATTTGTAAATAGGATTTAGATTCTTATTTATGATAATCACGATGTATTAAACTAATATAGTGAAAATTAGGCTTTTGATACGCAAGAAAATATGTTCTAGAGGTGAAACCGAGCAATCGCCTACCGGGCGCTTGAGCGCCATAGCAAGCGCCGATTCCAGGGAGCAAGTGCCCGATACGGGCACTAATTCCAAGGGCATGGCGCTCGCTGGACACCGAGCCGGCGCTCAAGCGTCAGCCCAAAGTATTTAAATTGTGAGGGTTTCGCTTTCGCCCACCACACACAGGAAGAGAGAGAGAGAGAGAGGGAAAAGAGAGAGAAGGGAGAATTCAAGGTCCTAAAGTCTAATTCCGAGTTCGAGCCAATTAGAGAAGTGATAAATCCGGTCGAGACAAGTGTACTCATACTCTCTTCTTTCGTTTTCTTGTACTTTTGTTCCGTTTTCTTCGAGTAACCTCGTCCCAATACCCGAATAAGTTTATATTTTAAAATACCCACGACCCTAGCATAAAAATATTTTGATTTCGTATCCAATTTGTGAGATTTAGGTGGATTTTTGCATCCGGTAACCCTAACTTGCAACCAGACCAATTTTACTCGTTATCTTAGATTTTATACATGATTTGGCTTTAAAATATTGTTACCCATGACATGAGCATGCATATATATGAATTTCATGCCCAAATTCGTAATTTTGACCGATTTTCAGATATCAAACCCAAAACCCATGCCCCGAATCATTCCTTGAATAAATTAAAACTTTTGTATAAATTAGTTTTAGAATATTGTTACATGTACCCTGAACATGTTGATTTATTATCAAATAAATGCCCGAATTGGTAGTTTTGTGTGATTTTATACTCCCCGGAATTCTAACTGGCGTCCCCTTGGATTTTACCCAAATTAAATATAAATTAAGCATGATTGGGATTTTGGAAATTCATAACTCTTTTTTGATGGATGCGGGCAACCCGTATATCTAGTATTTATGCCCACAGAATTATCTATGATAATTTTTTATATTTCAAAAATATTGTTAGACATGAGTGAGGATACGTAATCGCATGTACGTCAATTATATCATCTTGTATATGCTCCAAAAATTACAATGCAAGCAATCGTGAAGGGATTTGTCATCCAAAAGCTCCAAAGATATATTAGGCTCAATATGGTAAGAATTTTCTAATTGTTCCAAGTCTTATGATAATTTTGATATATCATGGACATATTAATCTGAAATATTCTGAAAATCATGTTATGAATCAATTGTCAAGAATCATCAATCAAAAGCTTAAGATTCCATTGACTTAATGTAAAAAGAAACCCCTAAATTCTTTACTCTCTAAAGGAAATTAAGCATGAAATTAAGAACATGTGAGGATTTAAATTCACGAGGAATATGAAAATCTGTATCGAATTATGTTTATGGAAAGGAAATCTAATAATGAAGAAAATTCTGTGATTAAGTGATGAACTGATAAACTATTTTTTAAAATAATATTATGATTGGCTTATGAAACGTTCTATAATAGAGTGGAAATGAAGAATTTTGTATTTAAGAACAGAATTTCCTATTAAAATAAGAAACTAAGAACTTGGATTGAGAATTATAGATAATACACTTTGGTATGCCAAAATATTACAGTGAAAACTCAAGAATTATTCTAGCCATGTATCCTAACCGTGTCTTATTGTGGATGATATTTTTAACATGCCTTAATATATTATAGTGAGAATACCATGATCTATTTTAAAACCGTTGGGCAGCTTTTGGCCCCCTTTACAGGGAATTATATGTAGATGGCCCGCTTCTCGGTCTAAAATAGGAGTTTAGACTTTCGATTGTGTAGTTACACACAATTCGGACTACGATCAACCGTTCCTTTGTTAGTAAGGCCTACTGACCTTGGTCCCCAAACGAAATAAGTCTTTCGCATAAATTGATAATTATGAAAAGACAAAGGAAATGAATTAAAAGAAATTAGAAACAAATCATGAAAGCATTTCTTTCGAATCATGATTCATAGCCTCATATGCATCTATGTCCTTCATTTATGCATATTTATATATATACCTTATTGAGTTTTAGCTTACCCTTACTTCTTTCTTCCAGATGAGACCCACAAGTCGAAACCCGATTGGTTAAAGTAAGGAGAGGGACTTACTTAAGGAGATTTGTTGGACTTCGGAGGCTTAGAATTTTGATATGTCTAATGTATCGAAATGTAAATAGTCATGTTAGATTAATATTGTATATTAAATTGTGGCATGTTGTTATTATTATGTATTATTATTATGCTTCCGTAGATTATTTATGGATCTAATTTTACTTCCATAGTTTTGATTTCGAATTTATTTAGAACTAAATGGTATTTCTATTTAGATCCAACGTAGTAATTAATGAGTACTGTGTTGAAGTCATGAATGATATGATATTTGTTGGTCCTGTATGTGTTGTAAAATAAATTTTAAAATCTAGATATTTATATACCTCTATACGGGTTTAATTAAGTAGGTTGTATATATGGTTTTCGTTTAATTATAGATGGAACTATGCTCAAATTTCTACAGATTTTAATGATTTAAATTGATTACATATTAGTCCGATTTGATCAAGTAAGTTTTTTGATGGAGGTCATTATAGAAAAATGACCCATTCCGTCTCAGAGAGAGACGAAGGAGCAACTATGAGAAAGAATCGAGAAGAAAGAATGGGGGTGGTGCAAGCAGAGTTAAATAATAATAATATTATTACATAATTATATTATTATTTTATTTTATTTTATAATAATAATATTATTATTATATTTTATTCTTAAATAATTATATTATTATTATTATTACTATATTATTATATTATCACTAACACGGTGACGGTACTAAATATAACTAATATATTTAAATATAAAATTTATATTTCATATTATATTTTCTAATTTACTTGTAGAAAGATTTTATTAAAAATATGTCTTGATTTTTTAAAAATTAGTTTAATTTAATTATATAATATTGATTTTAAAATATAACCACAATTTATAATTTATATCATTTTAGCCTAAACATATGCCACGAAATACCAGGGTATTACACAAGTGACTTCCTTAATCCGTACAATAATTCGGATCCATAGGCGCATCAGTTAAAACATATGTGAAATTTTAAATAATAAATTTTCATTTTATTTTTTCATCAATTTTAGCTGCATTTTTAATTTATTATTTTTATTTTTTCTCTTTTAGTTCTATTTATTTTTATCAAATCAATATAAATGATCCTTTTAAATTGTAAAAAATACAGTTACATTAATTAATATAAAAAGCTATAAGTATGATCTTTTGATTAATATTTAGATTTATTGATAATACTTATATTGCCACCTAATACTTTATATAACTTTAAAAAGAGTGTGCACTATCAATTTAATGACAAAATTAAATTAATTATATTTTAATAATTAGAAGTTAATCTTTTTTAAAAAATAATGTGTCACCAATATCCATTTTAATTTATTGAAAATTATATACATGTATATGGTATATTATTTTCAAAATAACTAATTTAGTTTCACTTAGATTTAATTTACTGATTTTGCGAGCATAAAATTAAATTTTGTAATTTAATATTTTTATCTTAAATAAACAGAGCTAACACTTTCAATAAAGCTGGGGTCACTAGCTTAACAACTGTAGGCACGTTACTTTATAATATATATATTATAGACTGAGTTTGATCTATAATGCCTGAACTTTTAATTTTGAATAAAATATTTAATTAGAAGTTAAATATATTTAATTGTTTGGTTTTAATCGTCGGCCAGAATAAAATCATAAGTGCTAATCAGTCTTAAAATTGGTGCATGTGGGACATTTGAGCCGTGCACATGCTTGATTAGACAAAGTCCTGCATCAGATGGATTCATGATAGTGGCACGTGCTTCATTTCGGGAAAATTGAAAACCTAATGTGTGCATGAAGGGACAAACGTGTGGAAGTGTAGTAGGTTAGGGCGCGTGATGGCGAATAATTGGGCCCAGTGTGCGAGCCTGTCTATATAAGAGGCTTCAATGGCTTTTTAGTTCATTTTGCGAGTGTTTCTTGTTGCTTTCTTTCTATATTTTCCCTGCATGCTTAGCTATATTATACTCAATTTCTAAGATTTCAATAATGTGAGATTATGGATTTAGGAACTTGAAATAATGAGTGATTAGTATGTTAATGATTAATCCTATGGAAAGATTAAATTTGTCTTGAAAATTCTAAAATTGCTCGAGCGGAAAAACCAAGCGAGGTACATGGCCCTTGAAGTTTGTTTCAGAATTTTGATAAATACGCGCCGAGTTTTCTTCTCCCTCATTTTTCGGGGACAACCGAGGGTTTCAGAGAGAGAGAGGGGCGCGTCTAGAGAGAGAAGAAGGGAGATCGAGCCCGGGAGTCCGATTCCGTTCGAGAGCTAGGTATAAAGGTGAAAGCACGCGTCAGGGCAAGTGTGCTCATACTCACTTCTCGTTCTCTTTCGATATTTTAAAAACCCACCGTGGATGTTAGAATCTTGAAACCCATGAGTATGGGCTATGGAAAATGTAGTTGTTTGTCCCAATCGTGTCTGATTCGCCCGGTTGGTTTCACCGAAATCCTAACCCACAAAAATTGGGGATTTCCCATTTTCCGCCCGTGTAACATGAAATTGACCTCAAAATGTGAATCCCCACGTCCCAATGATGCATATATATCGGCCACAGGTTCGATTTACGTTTGTCCGAGCCTCTAAATGCATTCACCCGAGACCAGATGTGATAATTGCGCATTCTCACCTTCGTAAAATGATGGAATGACCCTAGAATATGAATCCCCGCGTTCCAATTGTGTGTATGTATCGACCGGGTGCCGAATCCCGCAAGATTTGACCCGTTCGTGGCATCCGGGAGCCTTAAAAGTTCCCCGTTGTGGATAATCCAAAAATGAATAGGAAGTTGCATACTTCCACCCTCGTGATAAGTTAAATCGAACCCAAATGTGAAATCTCGTGTACAAAGAGTGTATAAATTGATTTTCAAGTATCGAACCATGTACGGCGTCCCGGTGTTCAAAATGAGATCCGATCATGATCATCCAAAACAAAATGAGAAATGTAAAGTGATATGCCTTTAAAATCGTTGTGAAAGTAACATTTAACTGATTTAAACATAAATGTAAGCCCCGAATGTGAATCCGTGTACTGGAGGCAAGGGAATGAGTCTCTGAGGTTTCAAAGTGACTTGTGATTAAGGGAATGAGTCTCTGTTGTGAACTTGGAATGATTTGTTGTGGATTAAGGGAATTGAGTCCCACCGATTGTGAATAAGGGAATTGAGTTACATTGGATATCGAAAACCGTGACGTGAATGGAAGGGAATCCACATTGAGCTTGTGATGATGTAATCTCCTGGATGGAGATGTGTTTGATGATGTAATCTTCCGGTTGGAGATGATTGTGATGGGAATGAGATTTTCCCGAGATGTGATTGTGTGTGGCAAATGTGGGTTTTCCTCTCCAAGTGTTGAACCTAATCTTGAAACTAGGACCCTGAGTCGTATGGGTAGTATCTTTAGTATACCATGTCCATCGCGGTGTGAACCCAAGGAATACTTGGCCACGTATTCCGGCCGCTCGTGGGAGCGGGTGATGTCTGTGGTACGCTTTAGGAAACTACTGTGGAAGAATGAGGATTGCCCTGGACCCCGGGGGTGTGGGGTGTGTCTGTCGACGCTACATATTGAAATGTAGTCGTTTGTGATGATTTTTGCATGGATGCAACCGAGGGTTGTGTGCTACCGACCTAAAATGGTAGCTGTGGCTTTAGAATGTGTAGCGGACACATTCCTATCATCGTTCTCTCGCATCGTTGGCTAGTACGGTCTACTAGCCGGGGTCCGCAAAGATGATGTAATAATGAAAATGAATATTGTTCAAGATATGAACCGTGAGGAACCATGCGACCAGTTATTCAAGATGAACCACGAGAATCCCGTGATCCAAGATGTAATCATGAAAACCGTGAGAATCAAATGAATCCGAATGGTGACCAATCAGTGTAATCGTGAGAACGGTAGGAATCAAGTGATCCCAGTTGTTCCTCTTCCCTCTCCTATTTCTTGATTATGAAGAGTGCATGTATTCCCTCTCATTTCAGTTCTTGTACATGTCTTGGAGGGGTGTTTATGATTACATTTGCTGAACTGTTAGCTCACTCTTACTGTTGTTGTTTTCCTTTCAGATGAGAACACTGAGTTGGCGCCGGATTGGTTAGAGTAAGGTGAGGCTTGCTTGTTGAGGCTGGCTGTACGGCGAGTGCAGAAGGATTTGGACTTAGAGTTGGATCGGATTTTGAACAGCCACTTAGAGTTGGGCGTGACTCATTATTGCTATTGTTTTATGGTTTTGTTATACTTTCGCGGTTTATGATGATGTAGTTATGCTTCCGCGTCTATAATGATGTTATGAGTTTTGTTTCATATTAGATGGCATCTCTCTAGATCCAGTATAGTAGGTTGTGTACTGTATTGGAGCCATGGATGATATGGCAGATGTGTGATCCTGTGTGGCGTGTTGTAGGCTTTGAGTTAAGCCTTTGATAGATGTGTGCTTGTGACAGGGGATATTTAAACAGGTTGTATTTTTTGTTTTTGTCCAGTTGCAGAGGGAACTCTACCGAATTTTCTGTAGAATCCATAAGCATTAATTATGGATTATAGTTGTGTTGCCAATGACGGAGGTTATTCAATGGTGGATAATCCGGTCCGTCACAAATGAATTTTGTCTGGATTTCTAAAATTTGTCTTGAAATTCTAAAATTGTTGAAGAAACTTCTGACATGGCCAAGTTTGTTCCAAAATTTTGATAAATCTCTACAACTAAGTTTATGATAAATTTGTTTGTTCATAAATTTTGAAAAAGTTATTTTTTAACGATTTTTCTCTATTTTTTAAAAAAAATTATTATAAAAAAATGCCGATAGTGTAGTTTGTGATATGCCTATTGATGAGAATGGCAGAAATTGGTCGGCCCAACACGAAAACCCATGGACTCAACAATGGACCCAAAAGGCATTCGACCTACAAGCCCAGGGGCTGGTCAACATTCTTGTTGACCCAAAATAGTCTCCCAGCCAGCCGGTCGGCATAACTTGGCCTCAGCCCATTCCCACCGGCCTGCAGAGTTCTTCCTGTGCACTAGAGATTGCTTGTTTTATCAAGCCCGGCATCCGAATATTGCCCCTAATTGTTATCTCTTCAGGAATGACAACTCTAACTCAGCAGATCGCTCCTAACAACAACATCCAATTCAGTGGCTCTCACATAATGGCAACTCAAATATTTGCCACGTTCAGTATCCCTCGAGGAAGGAAGAGATCCTTTTGATTGATCACGGTTGTCCAAATTGGCGCCTGTAATCCTCGTGCCAGCCTGCCATATTTGTACGGCCAACTGGGCGCCTTGGTGCCTAAGTAAGACTGAGCTATCCCAAGGGATAAAAAAAACTCTCGAGACAAACTCTAAGGGACATGCTTATATTCTCACTCAGGCACGCCCACCAACACCTACATTCAATAGATCTCAAGAGACCAAATTCAGTCCAAAGAGGCTCCCAAAAATTCTTCCATAATTCTTACTCCTCGATACCCAAGCTGCTCCCAGTGAGCGCATCGCCACGTCAAAGCAGCTCCACACCGAGCGACCTCTGAGTTAAACTCAAAAAACCCACATTATTGCGTCATCACGCATATCCCTCATCACTATATCTTTTTATCTTTTGAAAAAAAATTATTGACTTGAATATCGAATGATAAATCAGAAAATAAGTTTCATCAATCCTCTAACCTGTTGTTTTTGAGTTGTGGTATCTAGGATCCAAATCATAGAGGGTGAAGATCGGACCCTCTTTAACTTGACCCAAAGACCAAGTGTCACTTTAATCTGTCAACAACCCAAGTCTAGAATACATCATTAGTACCATCTGTGGGAACGTGATTAAAAAGCCTAACCACCATCCTTATAGAAGCAAACATGGTCAACATTAGAGTCCATACCAGTACTCTGGCCAAAGACATTGTCCCCCATGGTGACAACCCCTCTGCAGGTAGCCATGCAGAGAAGCGACCGGCACCCTTTATGTAAGCGCTCACCAACCGGGTGGATAATATATCCAAAATGCTCCAGGCCCTTTGCGCATGCCGGCGTAGGCTGGGGGCTTCGTCTTCCACTACCAGCATTTTCACTTCAAAATGAAAAGGCTTAAGAAAAAAGTGATCGACCCGAAAGGCAAGACTCCCGGACAACCTCATAGCCCAAGAGATTTCGAGTGACGGGGTCTAGTCCCGTTTAGAGGGTTGGCTTAGTCATAAGATATCGAATGAGATCCTAGAGTGGTGAAATCCTCACTACTCATGTGATGAGCCGAGGCCCTCGACTCGAGAAGGGGCCTCATGCAATGTCCAATCGATCAGCAGTAGCAACCGACCTGCCTTACGCCACTCACCGAACCATTCAGAATTAAGGACCTACCTCAACTTAAAAATGGTTGTAACCTCCCATTGAGTGGGGGAAACATGTGAAAAGATATGGCATTATGTGTTCAAGGGAGACGCTAACGGACGCTCCGGAGATCTGAGGTGATCACCATTCACAATGGAGATCCGGATGCAACCACTCCTTTAAAAGTTCAAGATGTTAGCCCTGGAACCCTATGATGGAAGCACCAACCTAATGGTCCACTTAGACCATGTTCATACCCTGCTAACCTTCCAGGGACAGGGCGAGGCCACTATATGCCTATACTTTCCACTGGCCCTTAATAGGGACTCCCAGATTTGATTCTACCACCTATATCCAAATTCAATCCGAACATTTTAGGAGCTCACCGATAAGTTTATGACTCAATTCACCTCCAATCGGAGAGAGGAAAGGCAACCTTAGCACCTCGCCCACATCAATCAGAGGCCAAATGAAAGTCTGAGAAGCTTCTTGGCCTAGTTTACCACTGAACGAGATGAAACTAAGCACATTCATATCAACTTTGGAGTCGGGTGAGTTTTTTAAATATCTAGCCCACAAGGGCCTCAGACTTTCTGTAAAACTGAAGCCATCGCCCGCGCTTGTATGGCGGCAAAAGAGGCCAACGAGGCCAAGTGTCCAGAGCATGGGAACTACCCCCACCATGGGTCATCTAACAGAAGAAAGGAAAATCGAGACCAGTTTAGCTCCCGAGATCCGAGGAAGTAGCCTTGGGTGGAGCCAGGAGCCCAAAGGGAGTTTGGACCCTTAAACCCGACTCCTCTGAATGACTCCAAGACCAACATACTCATACAAAACTAAGAGAAAAAATTTTGAAGTGACCAAAGTCAGTCAAGAACCCGAAGAGAAGATATCAGACAAAATACTGTCACTACCATCGATATCCAAGTCAAAGTACAAAGGCCTGTTAGACCTTGTCAAAAGAGATTAAATAACTCATTTGGAGGGGACACTTGACTAAATTCCTATGAAACCCAGAGCAAGGGCTGGGTAGAATAGGCGAAGAAAAGATGGAGCAACAGCAGTCGAGAAATCAAGTCACGGCCAGAGTGGTCAATATGGTGGCAACCCTGGTCGGACTACCCCTAGGACTAGTTTGGGACCGCCTCAAAGAAACCAAGGGTAGAAGTTAGGGATGATGCCATTAGTTTTAATAAGGAAGATATGTCACATGTAGTGACTTCTCACTCCGACCCTCTAGTTGCATCCCCACTCATTTTAGACGGCACTATCGATTATTAGTTGAAATTGATCTTTATCGATGATGAAAGTTTCCATGATTTGCTTTACCTAGATGCCTATTTGAAATTGAGATTAAAAAAGAGTCAAATGAAATTGATTAAAGGGCTCCTCTATGGACTGGATAATGAACTGGTACCCATCCAAGAAACCATCCAACTGGAAGTCACCCTTGAACATACCCGAGGATGGCATCCCGCATATTGATGTTCCTCGTGGTTGACTTGCCTTCAGTCTACAATGCCATCTTAGATCGGCCCGACCTGACCACATTCGAGGCCACGATGTTAATCACCCACTTGAAGATGAAGTTCCCTATGGCCTACAGTATCAAAGAGATATAGGCGTGACCAAGCAACCAGCGACTAGCCGGACGTGCTACCAATTCCAGGTCACCCAGGCCACTCCAAACTGGAAGATGGATCACTTTGATAATAGGAATGAAGCAACTCTACAATAAACCCAATCCGACGAGACAACCGACCACATTCCTCTAGAGCCCGGCGATCTAGAGGGATGTGTATAGGGGGCTCATTTGCCGAATCCTTGTGAGACTAGCTAATCACCTTCCTCCAGCCAATACTTGATATCTTCACATGGACCCCTATCGATATACCCGGATACCGACTGAAGTGATGGTCCAAGTTGGTCCTCGATCCGAATCACAAGCCCATCAAGCAGAAGCGGAGAACCCACTTCGTCAAAAAGTTCATTGCCATCCGAGAGCAGATAAAGAAATTGCTCGACGCCGGCTTCATCAGGGAAGTTTAGTATCCAGACTGGCTCTCCAACTAGTCCTCATCAAAAAGAGTAATGAAAAGTCCTGGATAGGCATCAACTTTTCTGATGTGAATAAGTCATGCCCTAAGGATAGTTTCCCATTGCCTAGGATCAACCTATTGGTCGACACCACCTCCGGGCATGAGCTACTCAGTTTTATGCATATATACTTTAGTTACAATCAAATTCCGATGAGTCCTAAGGATGAGGTGCATACTTCCTTCATGATGGATCAAGAGACGTATTACTATAAGGTTATACCCTTCAAGCTGAAGAATATAGGTGCTACGTACCAGCGATTCATGAATAAAAGTTTGAAACCCAAATTAGCTGGAATATGGAGGTATATGTGGACGACATGCTCATCAAAAGTAAACCATCGATGACCATATCCATGACTTCAATGAGGCTTTCAAGGTGCTTCGAGTACACCGGATGAAGTTGAACACAACAAAATGCGTCTTTGGAGTATCCTTAGGGAAATTTCTAGGTTTCATCATTTTTCGGTAGAAGATCAAGGCCAACCCTAAAAAGATAAAGGTGATTATGGACATAAGACTGCCACAGATAGTGAAGGGCGTCCAGAGGCTAATTAGGAGCCTTATAACACTCTCTTGCTTCCTCGCAAAATTGTAGGACAAATACCTCCCATTCGTCAAAGCATTGACAAGGACAAAGGCGAACGGCTTTCAAGGGACGACCGACTACTATACTGCTTTTGAGAAACTAATGGAGTACGTAGCCAACCTCCTCTCTTGACGTCACCAAAAGAAGGCGAGGAGTTATACCTCTAATTGGTAGTTTAGAAGTGGCGTTGAGCTCGGTTTTGATCCGGAAGCAATCTGAAGCACAGCGACCGGTCTACTATGTCAGCAAGATTCTGACGGCCTGTAAGACCCGCTACACGCATGCCGAAAAGATTGCACTATCACTCGTCTATTGGTCCAGGAAAATGTGGCCCTATTTTCAAGCACACAGAATAATTATCTTGACAGACCAACCCGTGATGAGAATCCTATAGAAACCCGACATGTCAAAACGACTAGTCAAGTAGGCCATCAAATTGGGCGAGTTCGATGTAAGTTCAAACTGAGGCTGACCATGAAAGGGCAAGTCTTAGCGGACTTTATCGTTAAGACCACAACCCCAATTTCAAATATCGATCACCTCGACAAAGACAACACTCTTTCGAAGGCACCGAACTGGACCCTCCATATGGACATGTCCTTAACACACACCGACAGTGGAGTTGGAATGGTCCTAACAACCCCTGATGGTTGGAAATCAAGTGCTCGTTGAAGCTCAGATTTCCAGCTACCAATAACATTGCTGTGTACAAGGCTTTGCTCGCCGGATTGCGACTTGCAAAAAAAATGCTTCGCAAGACAAATGACCATCTATAACAACTCAGAACTAATCATCAACCAAGTCTGTAGAATTTTTGAGGTTACAAGCCCTTTGCTTGCAAAATATCTCACTAGAATAAGGAGTATGGCCCAAAAGTTCAACAAGGTCAAGATGGTGCACCTCCCAAGGGTGGACAACTAGAAGTTCGACCAGCTCGTGAGAGCTGCTATGGCCAAAAGCCCCGATCATTATTCAAGAGACATACGAGAGGTCTTGACCTCTCCCAACATAGAAGAATCCAAACAAGGAGTGCTACAAGTCTCCAACAGTGAAAATTGAATGTCACCCTACTGGAGATATATCACGGATGGCACCCTACTAGAGAATCCGGACAACGCTAAATGCATAATGAAGATGGTCGGCTGGTACACCATCATAGACAGAAGGTTGTACCATTAAGGATACTCCACCCCATACTTACGATGCCTCACACCGGAGGGAGCCCACTCCACATTAAGCAATGTGCATCTTGACATCTGCGTGTCACACATTAGGAGTAAGAACCTTACCTTCAAGATAATTTGCCAAGGCTACTGTTGGCCGACCATGAATAAATACGCCATGGACTTCATAAAGAAAGTACTAGAACTGCTAGATCCACAGCAACTAGCCCCACTAACTAGCCAAAGAGTTGAGGACCCTTTAGGCCCCTTGGCCATTCACTAAATGGGGGCTCGACATACTCGGCCATTTTCCCATCGTGTTTGGGTAAAGGAAGTTCAACATAGTAGCCATCGACTACTTTACGAAGTGGATCGAAGCCTCCTCCTTGGCTCAAATTATCGAGCAAAATGCCATGGAGTTTGCTCGACAAAACATTATGTGTAGATTTAGGATTCCCATGGTTATCGTGATGGATAATGGAACCCAATTCACCGAAAAATGTTTCACCAAATATTACACAAGTTTAGGCATTCGGTTGGTTCACACCTTAGTCGCCTACCCATAAGAGAATGAGCAGGTGGAGATTACCAAGTGAACCCTACTGCATAGGTTGAAGACCAAACTAGAGGACATTAGGGGCTCTGGGCAAACAAACTACCTTTCATGTTATGGTCATACCGAAAGACACCGAAGGAGCCGATACGTGAGACACCTTTTAGTTTGTGCTACAAAATTGAGGCCATCATCCCAATCAAGATCGGACTTCTTAGCCTTCAGGTTGAGGGATTCAACCCCCTTAATAACCCCCAACGACTTAGAGAGCATCTTGACCTGCTCAAAGAGGCACGAGACATGGTCCGAATGCATACGCGACCTATCAATAGCGGATCGCTCAGTACTACAACAAAAAGGTGAAGGCTTTCCAACTTAAGGTGAAGGACCTAGTTCTACGAAATATAGAGGCCACAGATAAGAACGCTAATGGGAACAAGCTCTTCCTAAATTGGGAATGCCCTTTCCTTATCTTGGCCATCCTGCGTAGTGGGGCATATAAGATTCGAGTCCACAATGATAAATTGGTCCCAAGGACGTGGAATGCCGTCCACCTAAAAAGGTATTATCAGTAATATCTTACTGAAACCAGGTAGGTCCAGCATACATTATCGATTATGCTTGAAAAAGTGTATCACGATTAATAAGAATTATTTGTTTTCTTATTTATTGGTTATTATTAATTGTTATTACTTGTTTGTCTGTCCATATGAATGATTGTGTGATGTTGCATAAATCCAAGTATCCTAGGCTGCCTCTAAGTCTGATAAATTCTCATTTGCCAGTTACTAAACCTCGGTCTTGCACCGAGCGACCCATATGCGATTGAAATTGAACCTCGGTCCAACAACAAGCGGACCATATGCGATCAAATTTAAACCTCTGTTTAGCATCGAGCGGCCCACACATCGTCAAATTTGAACCTCGATCCAATACCAAATGGCCCACATTTGGTGGAATTTAAACCTCGATTCCACACTGAGCGGCCCATGCACAATCGAACATCAAAACCTTTGGAGGCTTTTTAGTAAGCGTGCGGTGACTCTCGTAGCAAGGACGAGCACCATCAATCGACGATGGTCGATGAGTTAGGATCCAACGTGTGAAAATGGCGTCCCATAGAGAGATGACCTCAAGTGATTACACATGAATGACAAACCTAACTCCACTAAAGCCTGGCCATGACAGTGATAACGCTTAGCTAGTAAACAATGGTACATAAACTAAACTATATGAAAGTGTAAAAGATCATGACAACTATTGGTAAAATTCTCTCTTGTTTATGCAAAGTTAAACTGTACAAGTGCATATGCTATACACGTATATATGAAAAAAAAAGAGAGAGAGAGAAAATTGTTACCCTAAGGTTGAGGGCTTGCTAGAGGGCAAGAAGAAGGCTCCTCCTTTTCCAAAAAACCGGTCAGATCATACTAACACTGAGCACTCCTGTTCCGTGGGTCAAAAAATCTGGAAGGAAAGCCAGGGTCGGCAAGGGAAGCAACTTGCTAACACAAGTGTATGCCATCTAAAAATCTCGCATTCAAAGCCTAGCTCATCTCCTTCGGGCTGAATCAGGTCGTCAGCTCAACTCCCAATCTAACATTCTCACTCTGGAGGTCCGTGAGATGCTATTCAATAGTCTGTAGAACATCCCTGGATCCCTACAACTCCCCCATGACCTCAGATAGTTGAAGCTCAAGACTCGAGACACAATCTCAACATTGTTGAGCCTCGAAGGTGGTGGCATCCACCGGCCCTGCATCTCCTCCACTACGCTCGGGTAAACCCTCATTTGGGTTAGGTGATGGACCTTTTGTTCTAGCAAACTGATCCTAGACGACCGCTAGTACATGCATATTTGCAAAGCTTGCACCATCTTATTGTCTTTCAAACAGAGTAAGAGAAAGATGTTAAGCCTAACCGTTCAAATAAATTGAAATGTTGCAGCCATTGTGCTTGGGGGCACCATGGATAAAGATGCCATGGTGGATGCCCACTCCCTTCGGGTCTGATCCGACACATAAGCCTTCGGGCGAGACACCTCCATGGTTGCCGCCACCTCAATATCACCCCTCAGCTAGGCCTCTACTCAATGGGCCACACTGGGCCCCTCTCTGGCTGACTGGCATAAAAAGCCAAGCACCATCTGCTTCGTTAAAGAAGAAACAATGGTAGGGACCTCATACTAGGCCTCCCACCAGGCCGCCTACTAGGCCTTCTGATGGACTGCCTAGTGAGACTCTGTTGGGCCCCCTACTGGGCCTAAGCCGGTGCATAAATTAGCCTAGTCGGCCCCCAATCTTTGGATCACCCAATACTCCTGCAACAAGAGCAAGCGGCCCATTGGCTGTAGCTACTCCAGCACCGACCTTAGTGGTGCTAGCATCTAAGGGAGTGACTAAAGCCAGTCCCATAGATGACTCACCTAAGCCCCGCATCCGCTCCACCATCGGTAGGCACTAGGTGGCGGAAGATGAAGAAAATCCTAGAGACAATACAGTCTACTGCTAAGACGGACTCTTAGAAGGGTCCTTGATATACAAGGTCCCAACCTTCCTCTTGGGCCGAGCAAGAGGAGGAGCGGTGGCTCCCATACCCTCCAAGGGAAGACCCCATGGGCGAGTGCTAGTGCCTCAGTAGACACACTCCACCTCCTCATATGAGGCCTTGCTGGTAAAGGGTGTCACACGTTGGTCTACTCATCGGAGAGAACCAAGTCGGAAGTGACCTTGATAAAAAAGAATTGGC
The DNA here is from genome assembly GCA_033239525.1 of Nepenthes gracilis. Taxonomy (NCBI): domain Eukaryota; kingdom Viridiplantae; phylum Streptophyta; class Magnoliopsida; order Caryophyllales; family Nepenthaceae; genus Nepenthes; species Nepenthes gracilis. The sequence goes on along the minus strand of BSYO01000010.1, from coordinate 10,867,961 downwards.
CCTTCTAGTTCTTCATGGAGTCTTGGATCACCCCGCTTATGTGTAGGTCTCCGGGAGATAGTGAGATCCAATCTCTGTCCTAGTAAAATCGGAAGATAACATTTACAGCCATGACATTTAACACTCTCCTCTAGTGACGAAGGAATACACAAATTGAGTACAAATACCTGATGGCATTCATATGAAATCTCACGATCGGGAATCCCGAGGCCACCAAAATTTCGTGTAACTCCCTCGGGAAGGGGAAGCGATGACCTCTAACTGAGTGTGCCTTGTAAACAGTGATGGACCCGTTCGGAGGAGAACAGGCCCTATCATGCTTCCCTGTACCACAAATAAAATTATGATCGGAATATTATACTGTAGATACAGAGCCTCAACGTTGGTAGTAGTAAAAACGGAGCGAATCACATCAACTTTAGGAGCTATGGGGACTAGGAGGTTGCAAACACGAAGAAATGAAAAGGAAAATGACTCAAGAAGAAGTAGAGTGGGAGAAAATGGTAGTCGCTGTATATTGGCGGTTGTTCAAAACCGAAAATGACTCCTCGAAAAGGCGCAGGCATAATGACCTGACGCGTGCCAATTTCGAAAGGAAGTCCAAGCACGTCATTCGTCTAGTACCCGAAACAACAACCTACCGCCGTATAGGCGGTGGGCACGTGGCAGGATGGGACAGGTCAGAATTCAAAACGACGCGACCTCCCAAGCCACTAAACTTCACTCCTCAAGGACAACAAATCATTGGCGGGCAGATATGATGAACCTAGACCTAAACTGGTGGGCCGATGAGCCACACTGAAATTTGGCCGATTTTACTGGTCAACAATCTAGTCTAGTGTTCGGCTTGCCTAACTAGTATGCAACCCAATCTAGCTTCAAGCTGGTTTGATTGGTTAACAATCCAGTCTTGTATTCAACTTACCTAATTGATTCGCGACCCTGTCTTGTGTCAAGCCTATTTGACTGGTCAACAATCTAGTCTAGTGTTTGGCATGCCTAACGAGTCAGCAACCTAGTCTAGTGTCCAATCGGTTTGATTGGTTAGTGATCCAATCCAGCAACATTCTGGCTGCAGTCTAGATTGACATCCCCTCCACCTAGTCCGGCTTCTAGCCGGATTGATGAATACACTGCCCAGTCCGGCATCAACATCAAAAAAGGAGGCATCCAAAAAATCGATGGTAGAGACAATATGGGCAAAAATAGAAAACTTCCAAAGGCTGGCGTACAACAAAAAAGAAGAAAATAAAGAAAAGGGGGGTATGTGAAACTCAACCGCATCGAACTCCCCAACAAGCAAGCTACTAGAGGAGCTCAAGCAAGAGACTGGCGTGTATCTAACAGACAGTAAAGCACGACTAACAAGGACAGTAGTTCATGACGGTTCAGAATAGAGACTTGCCTCAAAGAGAGGCCCCCAACCCTACCAGCAACGAGGCATGACTCACAGAGACAACAATTCTCGAGGAGCCCATGTAGTAGCCCATTTCAAAGGTAAGCCACCGCCAAGGAAAAGCAAAAGAAAGTCTCGCCCCACTAAAAAATTGCAGTTGGTATGGCTCTGGAACGGACACGAAAAGAAGTGACCAAAGTCGTTCCCCACGCGAAAAAGGGTGACCAAAGTAAACCTCTTGTGTGTCCTAGGATGGCACCTTTAGACATCGGAGACGAGCTCCCGCTGATCCCAATGGCTAACAACTCAAGCTTCGGGACAATTTTGAGTTCCTACGCCACTTCACTAATGAATGCGGGATGTAATGCAAGAAGTGCAACAAGCCTTCAATTTATAGCATGTAGAAGGATCACTGGGCCATTAAATTCTAGAGATTCCCCATGCCAACAAAGCTGCAGAAAATCATGTGGGTAGAAGAATCATGCCAAAAACAATAAGGTAGGAAACCTAAGGAAGGCCTGGGGAATGAGTAAAAGGGGAAAACGAGAAGTCACATCACATCCCATCTTTGAACATGCCAGGGGTCAAAAATTCAAACCCCGGTATAGGGGGCTAGTGATGGAGATAGTAGGAATGGACTGGCCCAGTACGAAAACCCACGGACTTAGCAGTGGACCTAGGAGGTATCTAGCCCACAGGCCCAAGGGGCCGGTCAAGGTTCTATTGACCCAAAATAGTACTCCAACCGGCCGAGCTGCCCAAATTTGCCTCAGCCCAATCTAGTCGGCCCACAGAGCTCTTCCCATGCTCTAAAGATTTCTTTCCTTAGCCAACCCGGCATCCCGAATATTACCCCTGATCGTGATTTCTCCAGGAATGGCAACTTCAACTCAGCTGATCTATCCTAACGACAACTTCCAATTCAGTGAGTCTCACATAATGGAAACTCTAATATTTGCCACGTTGAACATCTCCTCGAGGAATAAAGGGAACCTCTTGATTGATCACGGTTCCCCAAATTGGTGCCCGCAATCCCCGAGCTAGCCTACCAAATTTGCACGGCCAGCTGATGGTCAATCTTGGCATCTAAATAAGTCTGAGTTGGCCCAAGGGATATAAAAAACCTTAGAGACAAATTTCAAAGGACATGCTTTCATTTTCGCTCAGTCACACCCCCTAAAACCTCCATTCAAGAGCTCTAAAGAGATCACTCTCAATCCAAAGAGCCTCCCAAAAATTCTTTCACAATTCTTATTCCCTCGATACCAAAGCCACTCCCCGCTACAGTATCACCACATCAAAGCCACTCCATGCCGAGTATGACCTCTGAGTAAGATTCAGAAAATCCACATATTACGTCATTACACATATCCCTCATCCCTACATCTTTCCAACTTTTGAGAAAGATTACTAACTTAAATGTCAAAGAATAAATCAAAGAGTGTGTCTTGACAATCATTTGACCTTTTATTTTTGAGTTATGGTGTGTAAGATCCAAGCCATAGAGGACTGAGACTAGGCCCTCTTCAATTTGACCCAAAGACCAAGTTGTTTGTGTTCCTAAAATTTATTTATCATTTACATGCATCACTACAGATTTTAAATTATGTATTATTAGAGTCCACTCCTATGTGAAGATCCATGACTGTGGACATAATATACCTTAGATGTGTGGTTAAGGGTAAATGATGTGTTAATGGCAAATTTAATATTGTTAGACATGATCGACTTTAATGTTGTTTTAAGCACAAAATCGTTGGCATGTTGTTATGTCAATATAAACTATTTCATAAGAGAATATACAGGTTGATTTTGGGATGTCAACACTTCAAATTTAGAGGAACTAAGAATAAAGAGTCGGCATATTCAAGTTTTGTGTTACATACGTGTCCTTTGATACAACATTGGTTTCAATCCTAAGTTCTTGCATCACCAATTTTGGGTTCAACAATGTGCCTATTGAAGAAATACCCATGGTGTGAAAATTCAAAGATATATTTTCAGAGGATTTGTCAAGATTGCCACCAAGTAGAAAGAACAAAGTTGCTATTAACTTGGTATTGAATTTTGTACTAATTTCTAAAGCTCCATTTAGGATGACTCTTTCGAAGTTAAAATATTTGAAAAACAATTACAATAGTTGTTAGAGAAAAGTTTATCTAACTAAGTGTTTCACCATGGGATAGTCTTGTTTTATTTTTAGAGAAGAAAGATAGAATAATAAAGGTATGCATAGACTATAAAAAGTTAAATAAGATAACATTAAAAAACAAGCACACCTTGCCACTTATCAATGACTTGTTTGATCAAGTGGAAAGGGCTTATATTTTCTTTAAAATTAGTATTTATTTGGGTTATTATTAATTGAGGATAAAAAAAAAAAGACAAATTGGAGATGCCTTTTTGAACAAAATAAGAGCTCTATAAATTGTTGGTAATATCATTTGGTTTGATTAATACCTCAATATTGTTTATGGTTTTGATAAATTGAATGTTCCAACAATTTCTAGATTATTTTGTGATGACTTCATTGATAATTTTTAGATATACTCAAAAAGTTATGATGAGTATAAAATATATTTAAAAATTTCCTTATAGACCTTTAAAGACAAATAATTGTATACTAAACTGAAAAAAATATAAATTTTGAGTTAGGAAATGTCATTTTTGGACCACATTGTCTCAAAAGAAGTTCTTTCGGTAGATCTGAAAAATGTTTAAGTGAATACCAATAGGAAATGACTAATAAATGTCATCGAGCTTTGTAACGTCATTGGATTAGCTTGTTATCATACAAATTTGTCAATAATTTCTCAAGAATTATGGTGCTTTTGCCATAGTTCATGCGAAAGAATGCTACATTCTTTTGGGATGAGTATTGTGAAAAACGTTTTTAAGAGTGAAGGATTGTTTGACAACTACATAGTTTTGGCCAGATTTTAAAAAGATTTGTGGTTTATTATAACACCTTTAAAAATGATTTGGCTAGTGTTGATACAAAATGGATAAGTTATTACTTATGCATCAAAACAATTGAAACTTTATGACAAAAACTATCCAATTCATAATTTGAAATTAAAGGCTATTATTTTTATCGTGATGGTTTGGAAGTAATATCTTTATAGAGAAAAATTTATAGTGTATTTCAATTATAAAAGTTTAAAATATTTATTCTCCCAAAAAATTAAATATGAGGTAATGATAATAGAACACTTTATTAAAAGATTATAATTGTAAAATATAATATCAACTTAGGAAGGCTAAACTGGTAGAGGATTCATTAAGCAGCAAATTAGTAGGCATGAATGTTGATAACAAAAGAATGCTAGAGGAAATTAAAGATTGTGATGTAAGGCTTCACTCCAAGTATATGTGGATACTGTTGACTTATTTTCAAGTGTAGCCTTTGCTTATCAAAAAATATTAAGGAAGCTAAAATGGATGATCCATTCTTAGTAAATATTGTTGGGGATATGAACAGATAGTCATAAGTTGAATGGAACATTCGTAATGATGAATCTTAGCTTTTTGAGATCTCATTTATGTGCTTAACATCAAATAAAAGAAAAAATTCTAAATGAATCTCATAGATCTAAGTACATAATCCATCTTTGAGTTAATAAAAATTATAGACTTGCGAATGATAATTGGTGGATAAATATGAAAAGAGAAGTTGCTGATTATTTTAGAAAATGTCTCATTTGCTAACTAGTGAAAATCAAGCACAAGAAATCATCGAGTATTTGCAACCATTGCCTATCACTAGCTGTAAGTGGGGGCATATTACCATGAATTTTGTGGTTGCATTTTCTAAGAAAGTTAGGAACTGCAATACCATTTTAGTGATAGTGGATAAGTCAATGAAATAAGTGCATTTTATTGTTATTAAAATGGCAATCTCTAGAGACCAATAAGCAAAGCTAGATAATATGAAATTGTGAGGTCGCTTAGCATTCTAACTTCAATTGGATGACTTATTTTCATGTGTAGCCTTTGCTTATTGAAAAGACTAAGGAAGTTCAAATAAATAATCCATTCTTAGTGGATGTTGTTGGGATAAGAACAAAGAATCATGAGTCAAATGCAACATTCATAATGACAAAATCTTAGCTATTGGAATTGTATTTGCATGCCTGATATTGAATATATGAGGAAATTATGAATGAGCCTCATTTATTCAAGTATATGACCCATCCATCAGTTAATAAAAAGTATAAAGATTTGTGAAAAGTATTTTAGTAGATGAACATAAAAGAAAATTTACAGATTATTTTAGAAAATCTCTCATTTGCTAACTAGTGGAAATCAAGCACAAGAAGTTGTTGAGCCATTTGCAGCCATTACCTATTCCTAACTACAAATAGAAACATATTCCTATGGATTTTATGGTTGGATTTTCTAAGAAAGTTAGGAACTATAATGCTATTTCAGTGGTAATGGATAGGTCAACAAAATCAATATTTTTTATTATTTTTAAAATGATAATCTCAAGAGACCAATTAGTAAAGATATATAACGACAAAATTATGAGATTGTATGGCAATTCCAATTTCAATTGCATAGGATATAGATCCAAGGTTTGTATCCCAGTTTGGGAAAGTTTTTTTATTTTATATTAGGTATGAAATTGAAATTTAGCATGAGTTTTCATTTGCAAATGAACAAACAATTAGAAAGAATAATTCAAATTTTGGAGGGTATGATTAGAATTTTGTATAATATGGTTATTTACCGCTAACTAAATTTATCTACAACGACAATTATCATGTGAGTATTAGCATAGAACCATTCGAAGCCATCTATAGAAGAAAATGTCTTGATAAATTGGTGACTCAAAGCTTGTAGGGCTAAAGGTAATTTAGGAGACAACGGAAAGATCACGTAATTCAAGACCGGCTCCGCATAGCATAAAAAGGTCAAAGAATCATATAAATAAATGTAGGACCAAATTGTGTTTCAAATTGGGCAACCATGTGTTATTAAAGGTTCTACAACCACAGGAATTATAAAGTTCACATTGAAGGGTTAGTTGACAATAAGGTTCATTAGACAATTCAAAATTATAGAAAAATCGGAGATGTGACTTATAAGATAGCCTGCCTCCTAATTTGGAAAATTTTATTGATGTATTTGATGTGGCAATACTTTAGAAAGTATAAATATGACCTCTCTCACATCATTACTATAAACCTTTGAGGATTATTGAAAATTTAACATAAGTTTAAGAACCTGTTAAAATTATGGGATGACAAAATTAAGTATTTCACACCAAGATTATTCCGCTTGTGAAGGTATCATGGAGACACCACTCTATCAAGTAAGCCACGTGAGATTAAGAAGATATTTGGGTGAGATATGTGCATATATTCCACAGTTATGATAAGTAAATTTTGAAGATAAAATTTTTATAACTACAGAAAGATTTTATGCTCAAACATTTAATTTTGGTAAAAAAATCTCTTAAAAAGTAAAATCGCGTTTGATTATTAAGGTTTAATTGCAAGCCCAAATGGGACCATAAATATTAGTGTCATTGAGATTGGGGCATGAGGGGTTCATGAGCTCCACACATGCTTAGTTGGATGGAGCCCCACACCTGATAGATCCATGATAGGCATATGTCCTCAGTTTCAGTAGATTGAGAAGTCTAATACACACATGAAGAGACTCACTTGCACCAACAAAATAGTCTGGGATGTCTGATGTGCATGAAGAGTCACAGCTCACATCCCAATAACCCAATCCCATATTAAATAATTATCAATATTAATAATTATTCAATTAATTATGGGTGTAAATTTACCGTCAATATATTGACCAAACAAATTAAAATAATATGATCATAACACAGGACCTGAAATACCATGTCATCATATGACTCTGACACCAACTAAACTATAATGTCAAGCCTTACGTAAGGAACCATGTCTAGTCTAAACAAAATCAAAATAATCAGTTCAACTAAAACTAAAATCAATTGCTATCAACTGTCAATTCCGACATCCCATGAGCTACAAACCATAAATAACATAAACAACATCCATGATTTCATATCAACTCTTATATACAACATTATCTGGTTAACATAAATTACATTTAAACTATTGTCCAAAAATTCAAATACAACATCAAATATTTTATAACTCTAATCCTAATTTCTTCGAATTGTTTCTTCTTCAATCCTGATTATCCTAGAAGTACCCGGACGTCTCATCTAAAGGGGATTAGTGACAACAGAAATAGGAATAAATCAAAAATTCAATAAAGTACATAATTTTATAATTAAACATATAATCTTCATTAAAAATATATCTAAAGGACTATAAATGAAATTCATATGTAAGGACATGGATTTCCATAGTAATTATGCACAACTTTCTAAACTTTCTTTTCATATTTTTATTCAATTTTATACCATATAATCATACTCAAACATGTAGTTCTTAATGACCAAGGGCTAATAGAGCCTTACCGACTAAAGAACAAATAATTTAAACCCAAGTTAAATTTATTTTCACGCAATCAAAGGTTGCATGCTACTATACAAGATCCGTAGGTATGCCGTTATACATATAATCCTATAGATAAAAGCTAAACGTCACTTTCACCCACGGATAATAGGTTAAAATCTCGATTACCACTATAATATATTTAAGCATGTTATAATATACTACCCTTTTTTTTGGTAAGTACTATAATATACTATCCACTAAACTAATTATAATGGTACAATATTTAAACATATGAAAATTCTATACAATTCTTTATAATTCATGTATTTTTTTATTCTAGAGAAAATGTTATTAGTTCTTAATATATTGTAGAGTTTTTCTTTCAAATTCTATAAATTCTTAATAAGAAATATTGAATTATGAGTTCCTTAAATATGCAGAACTATTTTTAGAAAAATAGTATAAAAAATCAACAATATTAAGATAATTCATAAATTCATCTTCATTAGCAAACATGTAAGGCAATTTTAATAAATTTTAGAAAATGTGGGGTGCATTTTCTATAAATTTGACATGCAAAAACTTCTATACTCAGAAATGAAACATGAAAGAATATTATACGATAAATTTAGAATATGATGGTAGACAATTATAGAAATCAATTGAATACATTAATATACATAGATTTAGATATAAATTTTATATATTTTTATAAAAGAATAGTGGAATTTTATATATATATATTAAATATAAATATCTTAATTATGAAATCATGTTATGTATAAATATTTAAAATAGAAAATACTCATAGAAGTCTAGAAAGAATAACAATAAAGGAAAGAAAGCTTAGAATATACTTGCCTTAATTTAAATCTCACCAAAATCTTACTTGAAATTACTTAAATTGAGCTTATCTAACTTTCTCTCTCTCTTTCTATCTCTTCTCCTTCTCTCTCTTCTCTCAAAACTTTATAGAAAATGTTTAAAATTCAATCAGACATCATATTAATAACAAAGGAGCACTTGAGCGTGTGTTAAGCCCGCGTCAGGCGCCACAACCAAACTAAGTGGTGCATGAGCGCCACTCAAACATGCATTGAGTGCTAGCCACACTGAAAAGTGTGCTCGGGTGTTCTCTCATACGTTCATCGACCACGAGTATATTGGAAAACGTGCTAGAACTCTGATCAAGCATCCATCATGTGCAACCTCTTTGCGTAACCCACGTATGCATACGCGTTAGGTACTGAGCAGGTATCCATCAACTAGATATAACTCATGTGAGATTTTGAAATCAAAATTTAAAATAAAATATTACTACTAAAAAATTGGAGTGTTTTGATTTCGACTTAATCCGAAGTGGCCCTACACTACTAGAAGATCGGAGCTAATGGTAATTGAAATGTTGACCGGTGTCATGATAGTGACCGGTGTCAAAATGTTGACCAATGTCAAGATATTGACCATCGTCAAAATGTTGACCGGTGTCATGATAGTGACCGACGTCAAAATATTGACCATCGTCGAAATGTTGACGGTGTCATGATAGTGATCCGTGTCAAAATGTTGACCAACATCGAGATATTGACCATCATCAAAATGTTGACCGGCGTCAAGACGCGGCGTCAAGATGTTGATCGGAAGGTTGATAGAAAGGTTGATCGATTTTAGAAATATTGACCGACCTTGACTAAGAAAAAAGAGACGTTGGCCGGCTTTGAGTAAAATTTGGACCGGATTAGAGTAAGAAGTGTCAACCGAAAAAGTTGACCAATAGAAAGGTTGACCGACTTTGAAGAAATTGTTGACCAGCTAGAATTGATTACCGAATTCAGAAGACAATAGCCAACTTTGTTGTTAGATCCCAATCTAATAAGAGTAAGTGAACTACCCCGTTGACCTTCTAGATGAAAGTATCAAGTAGGTAACTTACCCCACTCACCCCATCCTAACCCTGGAAAGGAAGTACGAAGTAGGTAACCCACCCCACTTACTCCACTTAGTCCCTCCTCTTTATATACTGAACTCCAATTGGGGGACGGGTGTAGAATTCTGATACGGGCTCAATGGTGGTGACGGACAATCGATGGCGAGAAAATGATATTGAAAACGGAAGGGGAGATAAGTAGAGGAGGAAAAGGGGTGAAACGGCTGAGATGCTATGACCAAGGTGAGGGGAGAAAAGTGAGCAGGGAAAATAGGGAAAGAAGGGGAAAAGGGAAAGGGGAATCGAGAGAGAGAAGGGCAGAGAGGAGAGAGACGCAGAGAGAGAGTAAAATAGAGTAAGTAATATCCTGCCTTCATTGATGAACAGTGGTATCTATTTATACATCCCAGGCCCAGCATATTAACCAACTTACTAACAATAATACATCCACGTGCAGTAACAAAAAGGAAATAAGAGAAAATATATATGTAGGGGTAATAGGGCTAACAATAATATCTGAATATATTCTCTAATTTTAGAAGGTGGCTATCACGAGTGAATTAATGAGCCTTGTAAGTTCAGTGAGTAAGTTTCGAAGGCTATACTGACGAGTACATAACAAATTCCTGGCGAAGAATGAGGGTAAGGAGTAAAGAAAGAGAAAAAGTTTCAAGTCAGTCGAAATGGGCAATCAACAATCAGGCAAGTGTATCCCCATTTTCAAACTTAAATTGCAATAATGTTTTAATACAAGTGTACCTTTCCTTTTTAAACTCATATTTCACTTCTATTTTCAAATCCCAACCTTAAGAAAAATTGCAAGTGATCTCTTTATATTTAAATGCTTCAGCATATAGTACATTAGACTTACTGTCTTAATTACTGCTTGATAAGGTGTGTCTCCGATGTCATGCTTGCCGAACGATTGGACTAAAATTATGATTTTGATTTCATGCTTTCTGCTTTCTACTTTCTGCTTTCCACATTCTGCTCAACTTATGATTGAATTTAAAATTGTATAAAAATGGGCAAGTAAACCGATTTTGAGTCATAGTAAAGAATTATTGACCGGAAAGAAATATATGGATTTGAAATTGGCTTCTTATCAACTGAAAGTCTTTTTACTTGACCGGAATAAGAAAAATGAACTTAAAATTGACTTTGTATTATGGCGACCAAAAGTTTTGTACTCGTCCGAAATGTGAACTAAAGGAAAAGTAGACCAACCTTATGACAAGATAAATAAGATTGGATTTTAGCACTGGGAGATAAAGTTCTCCGGCATGCCTCAGAATATTATGGTGATAATCGAGGATAACAAAAGGAAGCCATTCTCGGGGCTTTGTACAATGAGGAAATGAGAATCGTCCTCGAGGCTTTGTACAAGGAGGTATTGCCGTGATTGTAAAGAGATGTGCACAATCTATCCTTGATTATTTCCCCTTCCGCTAGCGATGTCCTTTACCGATAAAAAATAAAAGAGAAGAGAAAATGTTAATAATAAGACTAACTCTGTTTTCTGTCCCGATTTTTAGAATTTGACTGCTCCGGCCTTACAGACCTCTTAGCATTATGTATTTGCCATGATCCGGTCAACTATTGTTGCTACATATATATCTGTCCGGTCAACTGTTATTTTATAATATTCATGTTGTATATATATTTGTATCCACCTTACAGCATAAATATTTTTGAAAGATCTGTATGTACCTTATTGAGCTCCGGCTCACTATTTTCTATTTTCCCCCTCCAGATGAAATTATAGAGTTCGTGCCTGATGAGATGGAGTAACTAGAGCCCCGTCTGAATGATTCTAAGGACTGGGACACATATTTAAGAGTTACCCAGAAGAAACTGTTTTATTATAATGATCCGGTCGAAATATATGCATTTTTGTAATTGGACTTTTATGATTATGTATACAAAAGAATGAGTTTTATAGGTATAAATGTAAACATTTCGGCAAGTTAATAGATTTTCTTCCGTTATATATTTTATGGATATTCCTTATGGGTCCTAGATGGTATATGTAATCCTGTGATCGGTAGGCATGATCGGCCCGGACCAAATCACCGACACCTTGATGTTAGTCCCGAGAGGTCACTGGTGGAATGTAAAAAAAAATTTTATTCCGTCACAATTGGTATCAGAGAGATGAGATACCTTAGGAATTGATCGATCGAAAATGTGGAAGTATAGGTTTGAATCTTCGTACTGAATTTCTATAAGAAGTAGGCTAGGGTAACTTAGGAAACTAGAGTTCTAAAGAAGCTTGGAATCTAACCTAAGTTCAATTTTGATGAGCAAATGAATATTTTCTTTTCCTAGGATTATAATATCGCATGTCTTGATTTTAGGATGGCTAATGGAAGAGAAAGAAAGAATCGCCGTAATACACCCCATGATCGGGAGGCTGCCTATATTGATTTATTGGAAAGAATGACCAACATAGTGGAGTCTGTCGAGCATAGGCATATGGCTCGGTCCCTGCGACCAAGCCAGCCCCAGCCATCATAGCCCCAACCACGTATGATCGGTTCATGGCGGAGCCAGCGCCGAGCTTTTTGTGGAAGCCAGATCCAACAGAAGTTAATATATGGCTAAAGATGATAAAGAAAATATTTGCAGTGATTGGGTGTACGGATCAGGAGAAGGTCACCTTTGCTGTGTATAAGTTGGAGGGCGAAGCAGATAGTTGGTGGGGCATGAGGAAGAGAGTGCTAGGAGTGCCCGATGAGATGATCACATGGGATGTGTTCGATGAAGCTTTTTGGAAAAATACTTTCCATCCAATCCCCGGGATCAAAAGGAGATGGAATTCATGAGATTAAGGTGAGGGAATATGTCGGTGACTGAGTAGATACTAAATTCACTGAGCTGTCCCGATTCTTGCCTTATTATGTGGAAGATATTAATAAAGGCAAAGAAGTTTCAGTAAAGACTGCGGGATGATATCAAGAAACAACTATCCACATTAAAGTTTGAGACGTATACCGATATACTGGACATGGAAGTCATTTACGAAAAAGAAGGGGAGATAGAGAAATTTTACGTAAAGAGGGCAGCTAGCCAGGCAGGCATTAGTGGCGGATCTACTGGGGATCTTTTAGATCATCCAAGAAGACAAGGACAACTCATAAAGGAAAGGGTGTTGTACTGGCTCAGTCGATGATTGATTCAAGGACGTTGCGCACTGCACTACCTGTGGGAGGATGCATCCAGGGCAAGCATGCCATCGGATGATAAGAGTTTGTTTTAAATGTGAACAGTAGGGCAACCTGATCAAGAATTGCCCAAGACTAGAGGGGAGAAAGCCTACTATTTCGGCTAAGGCCTTTGTAGTGACTATCCAAGAATCGGAGGTATCGCCAAATGTCATGGAAGGTACTCTTTCTATTTTTGGAATTCCTGCATCTATCTTATTTGACTCAAGATCTATCCACTCTTTTGTTTCTCAACGATTTGCGTGCCTTATTGCCACTATCCCTTACATATTGGATAATAAATTGTCTGTGTGTACCCCTACTGGATTCTTTGTAATTACTAATGTTGTATATCCTGGATGCATAGTGGAAGTAGATGGGCAGTGTTTAATTGTGGATTTGATGTTACTAAACATTGGAGGTTTTGACGTAATTTTGGGGATGGATTGGCTGGCTAAAAATCATGCCACCATTGATTGCTTTATGAAGAGAGTTTATTTTAATATCCATGGGATGTAGACCTTTTTCTTCCAAGGCATTAGGAGGAAGGAGATGCCGGTGTTGATCTCGGCCTTGCATGCTAAACATATGGCGAGAAGTGGATATAAAACTTACTTGGCTTATGCTTGCACCATTGGAAGTCATAAGGTACGGCTAAAGATATTTTAGTCGTCCATGATTTTGAGGATGTATTTCCTGAGGAGTTGTCTAGATTGCCTCCGCATCGGGAGATTGAGTTTGAGATCTCTATCATTTTTGGCGTCATTCCAGTCTCTAAGGCCCCTTATAGAATGGTCCCTATTGAGTTAAAGGAGTTAAGATTATAATTACAAGAACTGTTGGACAAGGATTTTATTAGGCCGAGTGTGTCTCCTTGGGGAGCACCGATGTTATTTGTTAAAGAAGAAAGATTGGTCGTTGTGGCTTTGCGTTGATTATCATGAATTGAACAAAATCACGATCAAAAATAAATATCCCCTGCCACATATCGATGACTTGTTTGATCAATTACAAGGATCTCGGGTATTCTCAAAGATTGATTTAAGGTCCAGTTATCATCAATTGAAGATTAAGCCGGAGGACGTGGCCAAAACTGCTTTTCGGACGAGATACGGCCACTATGGATTCTTTGTTATGCCCTTTGGGCTTACAAACGCCCCTGCTGCCTTTATGGATTTGATGAATAAAGTATTCAAGCAATATTTGGATAAATTTGTGGTGATTTTTATTGACGATATTCTAATCTATTCAAAGAATTATGATGAGCATGAAACTTATCTAAGGATAGTACTTTAAATGCTCCGTGAGAAAAAGTTGTATGCTAAATTTGGAAAATGTGAATTTTGGCTGGAGGTGATGTTCTTGGGGCATATAATTTCCAATGGTGGTATTTCTATGGATCCAAATAAAGTAGAGGTTGTTACTAACTAGAGTAGGCCGACTTCTGTAACCAAAGTTAGAAGCTTTCTGGGCATGGCGGCCTACTACCAACGATTTGTGAAAAACTTTTCATAGATTGCAATGCCCGACACGATTATTGAAGAAGGAAGTTAAATTTGAATGGACTAGTGAGTGTGATTAAAGTTTTGGGAGCTAAAGGATCTCCTGACTACTACTCTAGTATTGGTGATTTTAGAAAGATCAGGAGGCTATGAGGTGTACTATGATGCCTCTAAGGCAAGCTTGGGATGTGTATTGATGCAGCACGGTAGGGTAGTAGCTTACGAGTTTAGACAATTGAAGGTGCATGAAAAGAACTATCCCACCCATAATCTAAAGTTGGCCGCTGTGCTGTTTGCCTTAAAAATTTAGAGGCATTACCTGTATGGTGAAAAATTTCTTGTGTCTTCTGATTACAAAAGCCTGACCATCATCGAGATATTGACCATAGTCAAAATGTTGACCGGTGTCATGATAGTGACCGACGTCAAAATGTTGACCAACGTCGAGATATTGACCATCATCGAAATGTTGACCGGTGTCTTGATAGTGACCGATGTCAAAATGTTGACCAACGTCGAGATATTGACCATCGTTGAAATGTTGACCGGTGTCTTGATAGTGACCGATGTCAAAATGTTGACCAACGTCGAGATATTGACCATCGTCGAATTGTTGACCGGTGTCATGATAGTGACTGGCGTCAAAATGTTTACCAACATCGAGATACTGACCATCGTCAAAATGTTGACCGACATCAAAATGTTGACCGCAAGGTTGACCAAAAGGTTGACTAATTTTTAGAAATATTTACCGTTCTTGAATAAGAAAAAAGAGACGTTGGCCAACTTTGAGTAAAAGTTGGACCGGATTAGAGTAGGAAGCATTGACCAAAAAAGTTGACCAATAAAAAGGTTGACCGACTTTGAAGAAAATGTTGACCCGCTAGAATTGACTACCGAATTCAGAAAATAATGGCAAACTTTGTTATTAGATCCCAACTAGATTCTAATCTAATCAGAGTAAGTGAACTACCCCGTTGATCTTCTAGATGAAAATACCAAGTAGGTAACTACCCCACTCACTACCACCTAACCCCT
The DNA here is from genome assembly GCA_033239525.1 of Nepenthes gracilis. Lineage (NCBI taxonomy): Eukaryota > Viridiplantae > Streptophyta > Magnoliopsida > Caryophyllales > Nepenthaceae > Nepenthes > Nepenthes gracilis. The sequence goes on along the minus strand of BSYO01000010.1, from coordinate 10,852,443 downwards.
AAAGGAAAGTACTAAGTAGGTAACTCACCCTACTTACTCCACCCAATCCCTCCTCTTTATATTATGAACTCTAGTCGAGGGACGGGTGTAGAATTCTTGGCGAGGAAGGAGAGTAAGGAGTAAAGAAGGAGAAAAAGTTTCAAGTCACCGTTTTAATTACCGCTTGATAGGTTGTGGGCGGTCAACGGTCAGTGCAATGATTTTGATTTCACTTTATTTTCAAGCTTAAATTGTAATAATATTTTAATATAAGTGTACCTTTCCTTTTTAAACTCAGATTTCACTTCTGTTTTCAAGTCCCGATCTTAAGAAAAATTACAAGTGATCTCTTTAGATTTAAATGTTTCAGCCTATAGTACATTAGACTTACCGTTTTAATTACTACTTGATAGGTTGTGTCTCCGATGTCATGCTTGCCAAATGATTGAACTGAAATTATGATTTTGATTTCATGCTTTTTGCTTTCTGCTTTCTGCTTTCCGCTTTTTGCTCAACTTATGATTGAGTTTAAATTGTATAAAAATGGACAAGTAAACCAATTTTGAGTCATAGTAAAGAATTATTGACCGGAAAGAAATGTATGGATTTGAAATTGGCTTCTTGTCAACTGAAAGTCTTTTTACTTGACCGGAATAAGAAAAATGAACTTGAAATCGACTTTGTATTATGACGACTAAAATTTTTGTGCCCATCCGGAATGTGAACTAAAAGAAAAGTAGACCGGCCTGATAACAAGATAAATAAGATCGGACTTTCAAAATCTGAACCGATTTGGGAGATAAAGTTCTTCGAAAAGATGCCTCGAACATTATGGTGATAATCGAGATCAAAATCTTGAATAGTCCTATAAAGGAAGCCATCATCGGGGCTTTGTACAATGAGGAAATGAGAGCCGTCCTCCGGGCTTTGTACAAGGAGATATTGCCGTGATTATGAGAAGATGTGAACAATCTATCCTCGATTATTGCCCCATCGGCTAGCAATGGGCGAACTATAGATCGCGACTAGTGGGACGACAGAGCATATTTTTGGTAGCTTGCGGCAAAAGAATGAGTTTTATGGGCAAGGCTATACGCTAATGGTAGCGTGGGAGTGGCGGTGAGTGGCGGCGAAATGCATTCGCGGCAGCTTTTGATTTTAAATTTCTTTCTCGCGTGCGGAGAGTCGCGCAGGAGGGAGAACCATGCGAATGAGAAGGGGAGAAAATAGAGGCTTTTGGGTCCAATTTCAACTTCGAGCTAGTTGAGAAAGTTATAGTTTGAGGTCAAGATAAGTACACTCATACCCTCCTATTTAATTTTTCTACACTTTTGTCTTATTTTTTTATAGTATTCTCATTCTAATACCCAATTAAATTTATATTTTATGATTCTCAAGACCTAAATATGCATATATGTTAATTTGGAGTCCAAATTTATAGTTTATGTACGGTTTCAGACAACGTAAACCCTAACCCTAGTGCCTGGGCATGAAACCCACGAATTTTTGGGGCTTTAGCTTAATTTGGGACTAAACATGGTTACCCATGACTTGGTGATGTAATTTTATCGATTGGGTATCCGAATTTGTGATTTGAGGTGAAAATTCGTTAGCGGAGCCCCTAACCCGAGTCCGGATACCATTTGAGCTTCAATTTGGGGTTTAGTGTATAAATTGACTCGGGATTATAGTTACCTATGCCTTGGATTTGATAATTTACCAATTGGATATCCGAAATTTTGAGAAGTAACCGATATGTATGATCCGTGCATTGTTCACATGCACTATTCATGGGCACTGTTCACCCGAGAATTTCAAACGATATTTTGCATAATTTTTCTATATTTAATTACTAATCAAGTGATATGTATGTATGTATAAGTTTGACTATGTAATCTAGAAGTTTTAATATGTCCAATTGTAAAGAAAATCTGTGTCCGAAAGCTTTCAAGTCAACAATTCGTTCTTTAACGGTAAGAACTCCTAATCTTCTCTATACTTTCGATATTTATACATACAGTTAAGTTATGAAAAGATTTAAATCTGTAAGCAAGATAATAAGTATACGAATATTTGGAAGGAATTCCACATTATGGAATTTGATGAATTTGATTTCCCAGATTGAGATATATGTTAAAAGAACTTGGAAGAATTTTTCTCCTCAAAAGAATAAGAAATTATAAAATTAGGACTTGAATTCATGTTTGAAGGAGTAATATCCCTAGGCATGCCACTAGTGTGACAGTGAAAGCTCAAGAAAATAATCTGGGCACGTGTTGTAGCGGGTGATACTAAGGATACCCTTAAGACATTACCAAGGTAATCAAGAATAACTCCGTCCATAGAGTGATATGTGGTCTGCCTTCCTCAGGGCATTACTATGGAGGATAAGAATAAGAATTTATGATTCATCCCATCCTAGGGATGTAAACAAAGAAAAACCAATAACAAGGCCTTAGATTGTGAACCAAGAACCAATGACTAAGAATCATGATTTAGAACTAAGAACTATGACCTTTGATTGTGTGGAGTGAATACAATCTATTCTCGATTATTCTCTCTATTGGCTATTAGGGTCCACTAACTCAGGTTTGCAAAGATGAATAATTATATTTAATATGCATTCTACAGAAATAAGAATAAGAAAAAGAAACTAATTGTATTCCAAGCATGCCTAATCAAGTTCTGTTTATGCATTCTTTTCATGTTCATGTATATTTCTCTACTTAATTTTGTTATCATTGTTTATTACCATAATATGATGTACTTGCTGAATTATTAACTCATTCTTATTCTTCTTCCTTCCAGATGAGAGTTATGAGCTGATGCTTAATTAGTTAGAGTAAGGCGAAGGAATCGCTTAAGGAAATCAACTGGACTTCGAGGACTTAAGACTAGAGCATGAATGATGGAATTGAAATATAAATAGTTTAGTTAGTTTATTATTGTATATGATAATGTTAGTTAGTTTATTGTTGTATATGATAATGATGTAGTATGTTTGTATTATGATGAATGTATTGTTTAGTTTCCGCAGATGATTTTATGGTTTTAGTATGCTTCCGCAATATTTTTTTGTGATATTGGATTTTGTTATGGTCCTATGGTCCTAGATGGTATCTCTCATAAATCCAATATAGTAGTGGAGAGACTGTGGAGCCATGGATGATATGGCATTTGTGGTCCTGTTCATGTGTTGTGGTTTAAATTTGAGGTCTGGATTTTGTTTATACATTGTATAAGTCTATTTAAGCAGGTTGTATATTCAATTTTTGTCCAATTACAAAGGAGAATCTGCTGAATTTTCTACATAAATTAAGGCGTTAAATTAATTGTACATTAATCCGACTTGGTTAAGTAAGTTTGTTGACGGAGGTCCTTTCAGGATTTGGACCCGTTCCGTCACATATAAACCTCGACTTCAATTTTCCTTTGATCCTAAATTTTGAAATTTCTTTTGATGGAAATATCTTCAAAAATATGTGATCTCCAACATCAACTCCAACCTACTCCGATCAGCATAACTTTTTGCCAACTCTAGGTAACTTTTAACTGTTCACGGATCAAACCAATATTGTCAGATGTCTTTTGTATAACCTTTGGTTCCAAAAGTCTCTTATCTCCAATTTTCTCTCAATGAATTAGGCAACAATATTTTCTTCCATATAATGTTTCAAATTGGGTCATAACAATACTCGCTTGATAGTAATTGTTATACACAAAATTGACCAATGATATATAATCATCTCAATTGCCTTTCATTTCTAAAATCGAATCTCTCAACATATATTCCAAAATCTGAATCATTTACTCCGATTGTCCATCCATTTGAGCATGATAAGTAGTACTGAATTTCATATTGGTCCCCAATTCTAGATGCAAACTTTCTTAAAATTTTAAGGCAAACCTTCGATCTCAATTTGATATAATAGAAGTTGGCATACCTTGTAATCTAACCACCTCATTAATATATAATCTTATCAAACAATCTCTAAAGAACGTCATCCGAATGGATATGAAATAGTAAACTGATCTATGATTACCCAAACAGCATCATAATTCCTCAATGTCTTTGACAATGTAATTACAAAGTCCATAATTATGTCTTCCTACTTCAAACTAGGGATTGGCATAGGCTGAAGCAGGCCTGGTGGTTTTTGTGCTTGGCCATTAATTGTTGACATACTAAATATCTTCCCACATAGGTCGCTATTTCTTTCTTCATGTTCCTCCATCAAAATATTTTCTTCAAATTATGATACATTTTGTTAATTTTGAGGTGGATGGTGTACTTTAATCGATGAGCCTCACGCATGATTTCTTCTTTCAATTCTCCATTATTTTGTACACATATCCATTCCTAAAACCTCAAAACTCCATCTATCCAAATATTAAAATCCACTCTAGAATCCCTGTTCAAATCTCTGACAATGTCCATCAATAATAGATTATCCATCTGAGCTCTTTTAATTGCTTTCAAAATCTCTTATTGCACTTGAAAATAAGATAATATCATTCATGTACCTTAGGAGTGCCCTTTAATATTGCATTACTTCATACATTCCGATATCTCCATCTCATTGATCCTCAAATGGGCTACAAAATTTGTTGATCGACGACTCAAAGTATTTGTTACCACATTAGCCTTTTTCAGTTGGTATTGAATCTCACAATCATAATCTTTTGAGACATCTCTCCATCTCCTTTGTCTTATATTCAATTTCTTTTGAGAAAATAAATATTTGAGACTATTGTGGTTCGAATATACTAAAAAGTTCTCTCCATAAAAGAATGTTTCCAAATTTTAAGCGTAAAGATCACCGCTGCCAATTCTAGATCATACGTTGAATAATTCCTTTTATGTATCTTCAATTGCCATGATCCATACGTAATCATTTTACCATGCTATATATTGACACACCCAAATCCTATCTTAGACACATCATAATAAACCACGAATCCTCTGGATCCTTCAAGAAATGTCAAAATTGGGGTTATCATTAGACGAACCTTCATCTCCTAAAAACTCTTTTCATAATTTTCCGTCTACTAGAATATAACTTTCTTCCGCATCAATCGGGTTAATGGTATAGCAATTTTGAAAAAATTGTTCACAAATTTTCAATAATAGCCTGCTATTTCTAAAAAGCTCCTAACTTTGGTTACCGATATTGGTTGACTCTAATTAATTACAGTTTTAACTTTCTTGGGATTAATTGAGATACCTCCCTTTGAAATAATATGACCCAAAAATATAACTTCCTTAAATTAAAATTTAAATTTATTCAGCTTAGCATACAAACTCCTTTCCTGAAGCGTCTGGAGTGCAATTCTCAAGTTCATCTCATGATCGTCATAACTCTTCAAGTATATCAATATATCATCAATGAATACCACCACAAACTTATCAAGATAGGGTTAAAAAGATATAGGGATATTAGTTAACCCAAAAGGTAAAATTAAAAACTCGTAATGCCCATACCTCATTTGGAAAATCATATTTGTCACATCTTCCTTATCAATCCTTAATTGATGATAAGCCGAATGAAGATTAATATTTAAAAAAACGTGGGCCGCTTGCAATCAATCAAATAAGTCATCAATTCTTGGCAACATGTACTTATTCTTAATAGTAATCTTGTTTAGCTCCCAATAATTTATACACAGTTGCATGGACCCATCCTTCTTCTTCACAAATAACACTAGAGCACCCTATAGGAACACACTTGGTCGGATAAAATCCTTTTCCAACAACTCTTACAATTGTTGTTTTAATTTTTTGAGTTCCAATTGTGCCATTCTATAGGGGTATTTGATATAGGCACTGCTCCAGGTTTGGTCTCAATTTCAAACTCAACTTCTCAGTTTAGTGGTAGTCTCGAAAGATCTTCTAGAAAAATATTTTCAAATTTACATACTATTGATATATCCTTTATCGATACATTATGACTCCCAATTGTACTTGAATAAGTCAAATAGGCTTGACATCCACTCTTCATCAAATGGTAAGCATACAATGCTGAAATCATGTAGGAGAATTATTTTTGCATTACTCCTTGAAAATAAAAAGGTTGACATCTTGAAATCACAAAATATACCTTCTTATGAAAACAATTTGCATTAGCATGATAACTAACTAACCACTCCATATTTAAAATTATATCAAAATTATGCATGTCCAACAAAATTAAATATATCACTAATCCAACCTATTGACCCAAATAACACACCTATCGTATTGACAATACTAATGAAAAATCCATAATCCTCAGGGGTGACAATAAATAAGAGACAAACTTATGAGATACAAATAAATGTGTTGACCCCAAATCAAAAAGCACATGAGTTGAAGTTTTAAAAATTGTAAGTTTATCTTCAACCACCATGGGTGACACATCTGCATCTTGGGCCATCACTGCGAATGCTCTTTTCGAAACACTTGGCTTCCTTGCTATTTACCTCAAGGGATAAGGGCAGTCTTTAATTATATGGCTAGGTTGGTGGCAATTGAAACGTGCTCCCAAGAACTTATATCATGGCCTTTCTCCATGAGACTTCCCGCCATGAGAGCACATGGGTATTGATTGTTGAGGGCCCGACATATCTTGGATTTCAGTTCCTTTCTTTCCTCTGTTTGTCTGCTTTAATCTTTTATGAAATCCTCCCGATCTTAAACTCTGGCCTCTACGGCTAGCTGATTTCTATTCAAAAATTTTCTTTCTTTTTAGCTCAATTTTAATGTCACCAGTTGCTTCCGAACCACATCATTTAATCAATGCAAAATTTTCTCACCTTCCTGGCCTCATCATGGACCATGTGAGGGGCGTAACGGGATATCTCAGTGAAGTTGGCATCTTACTCCAACACAATCTGGTTTCCTTGCCGCGGATGGGCAAATTCATCTTCTTTTTATTCCCTCAAACTCGTTGGAAAATACTTATCCATAAAAGCTTTCATAAACATGTTCACCTCTCCTTTCAACTTATAGGAGACAAACAAAATCTTGTCCTCCTTCAAATATCGAATAACGGAAAAAACTTTCTCAATTCTTTGGATCCAAATTTTCACCTTGGTGAGATTTGGGTCACCCATGAACTGGCATCCCTTCATTTGTAAATCGATCGTACACCACTATTGCTTGGTTAACTGTTGCTAGTTCCGGTTATGCAATCCTTACGCCATGGATTCCATCACATTGGCCATCCTTGCTATGATGGCCAAATATTTCTCTTTTTAGTCGGGGTGAGAGTTGGGTCCAACACCTCCGCATTATCCTAATGGCATCTTTCAATCCCATCACAAAATATTTAATTACATTAGATTCTCAAAACAAAATTAAGACATTCTCTTTATGACTTCTTTGATACCACTTTTTTGTCATAGCTCACATCCCAAAAACCTAATCCTGTCTTAAATAATAGTCGGCATTAATAGTTTTCCAATTAACCATGGGCATGAACTTTACATCGATATATTGATTAATCAAATTAAAATAATATGATTTGAATACAATATTCAAAATGTTACATCATCATATGACTTAGACACCAACTAAATCGTGATATCGAACCTTATATAAGAAGCCTTGTTTATTTCAAACAAAATTAGAGTAATAAGTTCAATTGAAACTAAAATCCATTGCTATCAGCTGTCATTTTCGACATCTCATGAGCTACAAACCACAAATAATATAAACTATATCCATGATTTCATGCCAACTCTTATACACGACCATTATCTGATTAACATAAACTACATTTAAACTACTATCCAGAAATTTAAATACAACACTAAATATTTCATAACTCTAATCCTAATTTTTTTGAACAGTTTCTTCTTCAATTCTAATCATCCTAGAAGTATTCAAACCTTTCATCTGAGGGAGGTTAGTAAAAATAAAAATATGAATGAATCAAAAGTTCAACAAGACACATAATTTTATAATTAAACATATAATCTTCAATAAAATATATTGAAAGAATTGTAAATCAAATCCAATCTAATGATATGGATTTTCATAACAATTATGCACAACTTTTTAAACATTTTTTCATATTCTTATTCAATTTTATATTATGTAATCATACTCAAATATATAATTCTTAGAGACTAAGGGCTAATTGGGTCTTATCGACTAAATGAGCGGATAATTAAAGCCCAAGTTAGGTTTATTTTCACACAATCAAAGATTATACATTACTATTTAAGACCGACAGATGGACCGTCATATATATAATCATATAAATAAAGCAAAATGTCGCTTTTATCCATAGATGATAGGTTCAAATATCGATTACTATTATAATATATTAAGACATATCATAATATATTACTCGCTAAACTAATTACAATATTCCAATACTTAGACATGTAAAAGCTCTACACAATTTTTTATAAATTATATATTCTCATTCTAAAGAAAATATTTTTAATTCTTAACATATTATAGAGTTTTTTTTTAATTATATAAATTCTTAACATGAAATATTGAATTATGAGTTTCTTAAATATGCATAACTGTTCTTAGCAAAATAGTGTAAAAGAAATCAGAAATATTAAGATAATTCAAAATTTCATCTTCATTAGCAAACATATATGGCAATTTTAATAATGTCATGTTTGAGTATCTGAAATAAGAAATACTCAGAAAAATGAGAAAAGAACAATAATAAAGAAAATAAGGTTTGAAATGTACTTATTTTAACTTAAATCTTATCAAATTTTTACTTGAAATCACTTAAATTAAGTTTCTCTAACTTATTCTCTCTCTTTCTCTCCTCTCATCTTCTCCTTTTCTCTCCTCTTTCAAAACTCTATAGAAAATGATTCAAATTTAACTAAGTATCATATTTATAATAGAGAAGTGCTCGAGTATAAATCAGGTGCTACGACCACTTAGGCTAGCGTTGAGTGCTGACCAAACTAGAAAGCACACCCAGGCTTCCTCTTGGGCATGCACCAAGCAAGTATATTAGAAAACATACTCAAGTTCCAATCAGGTGTCAAACAATCGTGATCTCTCTACCAAACCTATGTATGGGTGCACATCGGGTACTAATCGAGCATCCATCGATTCAATATGACCCAATTCAACTTTAACTTATAACATAAATTTCTTCCTCTTTTGACCTTAATTTTAATTATTTTAACTTAATTAATAAAAATTATGATAAAAACTCAAACTCAAACCCTATAGTAATTTTTAAATTTTGAATTTTAACTTAAATAGTGGCATATGGCCCATCTATAATATGTATACCGAATTTCATCCTACCATCAAAGGAGAAAATTGGAGCTGTGTTCTTTTATTCATAACTTCATTAATGATTTTTATGTAGTGATTTGTATCCTCTTGAACAGTGCTAGGGTTGACCCATATCTTGAGCCAGATATCTTGGGCAAAATGCAGGGCCTCACCTACAAAACATAGAAGTGATATTTGAATCATTATTTGCATTGTCTTTTGATTATGTCATTCTAACTACTTTCATATTCATTATTACTCACTTGCATATTTGTAATAAATTAGTGTGATATATTGTAGCATGATTATTTATCTTATTAAACTTTTGGGCTCAGTCTTATGATTCACCTCATTTAATATTAGCAATATTAGGATTTACTTGGTGTTAGAGTTAAACCGGTGGGTCTTTTGAAAGGAATTCATGATAATTTGAAAGTTTTATGGTTTATATTATGATACAATTTGATAGATTTTGTATTTTATAGCATGTATTATTGTTCTTATGGTTTTATATTGAGTGGCTGGCGAGTTATATTCTCTTGATGACGTAATTTGGAGATATGTAGGTTCTATATTTTGTTGATTTCTAGCACATTATTGGTGGTATTTACAATAAGTTGGTAGTCAAATAGATGAAATTTGATTATATCTTATGATGAATATTAATTTTATATGTTGAATTTACTAATGGTTTTGTGCAACATCATTACCAAAGTTTTGGAGGTCATGTTTATGTTTTAGTATTCCTAATCACGGCATTATCATTAATTTATTATAAATAAATAAAATATATATATTTATTAAGTAATTTATTTGATTAATAATTTTTATTCCATGTCAAATAACTGATAATCTACAAACAAATATTAATAAATATTAATTTATTAAAATATTTATATTTTTAATAGAAATAAAAGAATGCATATTACAGTAAAAATGTGAAAATGGAGAAGTAAAATAAAAAAAATAGAAAAAAATAAAACTATTCTTTAATTAAACAAGGCTTTAGTATTTCACCCTATAGTTTTGACACTAATTATCCATATATTTTCTTACCCATTTTATCTTCCTTATCACCCTATCATTTATTTTTTATTCTTTTATATTCTTTTAACTCTTCCCTTGTTACCCTTTTAATATATATAATTTGGCGTTCTACTTCTACATTATTTACATCTTCTTTATCATATTTTACCCAATCGTCATTTTTAAACATTTTATTTCTAAAATTTGTTATATTTTCTGAATTTTTTTTTTTACTTTCTCATCTACTACGGCATAGAAACTTCAGTCTTTCCCATCCATTTTCTAATTTACATCAAATAGCTGAAATCTATTTAAGTAATTAGACTATCACTGAGAATAATTTTATAATCTTTGCAAAACCATATGTCAAAATTTCTATTTAGAAAGAAATTTATTTGACTAATGTTAGGTCTACTCTTAAAAGATATTGCATGTTTAATTTTTTTTTAGAACAAGTATTAAGTATTATAAGGATAAAACAAACATAATATATCATATTAATATATGGTACTATCAATTATTTACGAACACATTTATACTTTAAATGTATGTTGTTATAATTGGCATTTATGTTGGTTGTGTAAGTTTTATTGAAAGAAATTCAAAACAATTTATGAGAACGGGACAACACTTTTTATACATTTTTATTTTAAAATACCTTACGTATGAGATCTTCTCTATATTTTAACACTTCAATTACCATGACTTTAATTTGTGCATTTTATGACTATGAATTTTTTGCTTCTTTTGGTGGGCAGAAAAAGAAAAGTAGACAATTTCATCTCTTCTATGCTTAAAAAAATTGAGTTAATTTAACAAATTAAGAATAACCGAAGGCATGGCAGATTGTTAGCCCACCATCGGCCGCCTTGCCGCCGATCAGGGCTGTTTTCTGCCTCCGATTGGAAGCGCACCACCAATTCCCTTGTTGATTTAACTCCTTCCCTGAATTAATTAGAAGACTTAAATCACTCCAAGCCACAATCACAAACCCAGAAGCCGTCATTGCCCTGTCCCTTAAGCTCACACGAGTTGACTAATTCGCCCAAAACAAACTAAAATTTGCCTTGCCAATGTCTTACCTAGTCCATAATTCTTCTTCCAAGTTTTTATCCGATTCTTCACGTTGTCGCTTGAGAGCATTGAGTAAAATTGAGTGCTCACAGATTTAAGCTACAATCGTATAGTCGATATACCTTCCTCATCTGCTCTATGAGAAACTTTACCTGGGCATCATTCATTTCGTTCTTCCACGCTTCGGTCCTTTTTTCTCTATTTGTGAACGTGCTCTCTTTAATGTCTCGTATCCTCCTTGAACCTGCATAAACACATTACAGGCGATATATGACAGCAAAATCTGATAATCGGCAGATTGTGCACTTGGAATGGAGGATTGCAGGTGTTTGAAGTTCTCATAGATGTCGCAAGAGCTGCTCGATAGAGCATTCAGCGTAACGTCATATGGTCATGATAAACCAAGCTCCATGAACTTCAACTTCAAGGAGCGTGAAGAATCAGGTGGAATTGACAGATTCCTGTCAATGGGGTGCTCTGCCTGTAAGCTGGCATGGACAGTGTAAACAGTATTGAACCGTACATTTGAATGGTAGGATGACCCTCAGCAAAATTATAATTATTAAAATAACCCTCCCTGAAGAATCTACAAATATCCCTCCCTACCCTTTTTTTCTTCACCAAAATTATCTCTGCTCTCTCGTTCTCATTTTTTTAGTGATATGATATTTTATTAATTGGTATTGTATAATTAATAATTATTTTTATATAATGTGATTATTATTTTTGTGGTGAAAGAGGCTAAGATTACTATTTCAAACTCCTAGATTAGATTAATTACGTTGATATTTGCTCTAAAATACTAGAATTATAATCTACCCTTAACATGGTTACTCCCAACACCTTTGACACTCCCAAAACATTTTAATAATGTTTGACAATTTTTTAAAAATAAAATTAGTTAATGATTAGAAAAATGTGGTATACAAAAATATTTAAAATATATACTTGTGAAAGTCATAATAGTATTAGGCCCCTAAAATAGTGCATGAAAAAAAGTGAAAAATAATGATTATCGGAAACTCACCTAAACAAATATTTGCAAGTGGTGTAAGATTGTGAGTATTCAAGTATGATGTGAAGATAAATTGAAGGAGAACTTATAGAATATGTTATTAACTTAGGGACATCTATTATTGATGGGTGAAAATTTAAAATTTTGAAAAATATGTATAAAAGTACTTACGATCAAAGTTTATAAAAATATTTATATCTACTCAAAAAATTATCTTACTTGTCTCTATTATAATTTAGATGATTATTAATTTATGAATTAATAAAAGGAACATAAGATCTGTTTTCTTTAACTAGTAATATTTTATCATCATGTATTAACATCCCATATATTTGGATGACCACATACTCAAATTAAGGAAATTTCATAATTACCACAAAAATAGTTATTAATTTTAAAGATGTTGATAATCTACATAAAACTTTTGCAATTACCAAATCAATAAATTTCTTTAGAAATAAATATGAAATTTTTTAAAAGATTTTTTCTATTACATCTTATAATATTTTAAATAATAACACTACTATAATTTTATTTTGATTTTAATTTTCTTTGATTATTGACAAAAATTTATTTTAAAATGAATTGTGCATAACATATCATTAACTTGTATTTTAAGAAACCTAAGTAGCCCATCAATCTAATGGCATGCCTTTTAAAAAGAGTATAAAATCTTCTCTAATTAAAGAAAAACTAGCACTCTTTTTCTTTGTGAAGATATAATATTATTCTATTGATTAGAAGGTTTTCTTTTCATGAGTAACAGTTTAAAATCTTATTCAAATAGAATAACCTTAATTATAAAAGAATGAAGATTGATTGCTTGACCAAGTAAAACTACATATATCATATGGTAGACATGGCATGCCCTTTTCAATATGTTCTAACCATCTTCTACAACAAACACATTCCATGAGTGGAGCATATTCCATAAACTAACTGAAAGATAATAGAAATAATAAAAAATTTGCAAACTTTTTATTTTGATATTAAAAAACTTGCCCGTACATGTTCTACATCAAATTAGCCACTAAACCAACTGTTGTCATTTATTTACAACTCCTTTCTGTATTGACAATATTACAATTTTTACAACATTGTACTAGTAATGGAAGATAACATAAGAATACAAAATAATTCTAAAAAATAATCAAATATATTAAATTTGAAATATATGCTAATGCTATCTAAATATATATCATGGTAGAAATTTTTGAAATATCTATAATCTCTCCAACTTCATCACGTATTGCTATCATTACAGACCCCCGCATAAAAGAGTGATCGTCCATCTGCCTTTAAATTTTATTTTCAAACTTATGGATGAACAAAATGAATGAACAAGTGAAGTAATGGGTGTAGTATAGAGCTGCAAACCTTATACAACTCATATGCACCTCTGTTAGTATCAAAATCGCCCACACTAGTCGACAAAGTCAGCAGCAGCAACAGCTAGCATTTTTCCAACGAAGGAGATACGTTCTCCCTCACACGAATTGACATTGATCATATCCGTTTCACGGACATTCAATATCCACAGAATTATTATACAACTTAGCAATTTAATCATGTTGCCTGGTGTAATCAATTCAAGTTTATGATTTTGGATCAATAGAAGGCTAACAAGAATGCATTCCGCATGCTTATTTCAATGGCACCGAATCTTTTAACACCACCTACAAGTGCCATGTCACCTGAATTTATATTTAGCACCGGTGCTCAAATAGTAAATGAAAAATAAAGTAAGAGATGAAAAACATACAAAGCCTTCATTGTTGTTTTGCAGTAATCAAACATCTCTCCATATTGCAGCTAACCCAGTATCTTATGAACAGATAGAATATATTAAAATTGATTATTATATCGTAAAAAATAAAGATAAATTTGGGATAATCAAAACTTATATTTATTATCAGTAATCAGCTTGCATGCTTGTTTACAGAGTCACTTAGTGCTATTGGATTTATTTATTTATTTATTTATTACACAAGATGGGTATTCATAATATACACAAGCAGTATTTATTTATGGGTGGGTATTCACAAAAAGCAGTATCCTCTTCTCTCTGTTTTTTGGCTCTGCTTTCTCCCCCAGACTCTCAATGGTAATGCACCCAATTCTAGAGAAGGACCTTGGATTATAAATATAGGAGCGTCTCATCATATTGCCCTTTCTGTTACACTTTTAAGCTCCACAATATGGGCAGGCAATGCATTTGTTCAGTTGCCAAATGGAACCAAAACTAGTGTTACACACATTGGCACTCTACAGCTCTCTACATCCATTATTCTTACTAGAGCACTATGTGTCCCATCTCTCACTTCTAATATCGTATTTATAATCAAACTCACTCAAGATTCCTCTCTTTTGTCTCATTTTCTTTGAAAAATTCTACTTCACATAGGACCTTTCGGGACAATTGGACTTGCTAAATCTCATCATGGACTCTACTACTGTTGGAAACCTAACTATTTATTTAAACCACGAGGAAATAATTGATAATTCATGACAAACTAATAATAATCACAAATAATAAAGAATACACGATTTTGCGTAGAAAAATCTCCTTTTAAATGAGAGGAAAATCCACGGGACTATACGTCCAAAATATATCAACTATGCAATGTGTTCGATTACAAAAATCTGAATAAATATAAGGCCATAATACTTTATAATAAATGAGCCCGGACAATAATGAATACACGACAAATAAAGAAACAAGATCAATAAAATATCACTTCTCAACTTCAAGAACAACGTACCCAAAGTTTGAGGAGAATGAAACACGATTTGAAATTCAATCGGATACTCAAACCTTCCTGCTCTCCATTTTCTCTCTCTTTTTCTTTCTTTTTCAATAGTATTGGTACCCAAAGTCTCAAAATTATAAAAGTAATAATCCTAAAATCACATCAGGCACATTTATATTAGGGACGGCACTCAACTGTCTGTTAGTGCACGTTGTGTGCAAGTCTACTATGCAGATGGCGCACGAGCACCCCTCGAGGACACATCAGGTGTTAAGCAAATTGGAAATCTCGCTAGTGTGACCCTTGATTGCTCCTTAAGTGGCCCCATTCTAGAATCAAGACACATGTGAACAATAGGTGTCTATTGCACGCCATTTTGTAACTTTTTTGAATTAATTCAACGTACGTGCATCTGCATACGTATTACCAAACAACAGATTAAATGGGTATAAGATTCACACGGGAATGATCCACAATCTAACAAACATTTCCTTACAATCCTTATGGGGGCCATCACCAACATCACCATTTCGGTTATAGTTTGGTAAATTTTAAAATTTTCATTTTGCATCACTTGGTCATCATGTCAAATCCATTCTCCTCAATATTAACATTGTCAATTATTAGAAACTTTGAGTCAATGATATTCATCACCTAATAATACCTTACATCAATATATTTCGATCGGGAATGAAATAACGAGTTTCTATAAAGGTAAGGAATACTTTGATTATCACAAAGCAATACATATCGCTCTTATGGTACGTTTGGTTATTGGAATAGAATAAGGTGGGAATAGAATAGTTATTCTAGGGAATAAAAAAGGATAGAAATAGAGTTAAAATTGTTATTCTTATATTTAGTTGTTCGAATAGAATAATGTGAAAATTAGTATTCCATTGTTTGGTTTGTAGAATAGTATAAGTAATAATGTGAGAATAGTAATAATAGTAATAATAATAATAATAATAATATAAAATAATAATATGTAATAATAATAGCTAATAATAATATGTAATAATAATAATACATAATAAATAAATATAATAATAATATTATGTAATAATAATAATATAATAAAATAATAATAATACCTAATAATAATAATAATATAAAATAATAATAATAATAATATTATTATTATTATTATTATGTGGGAATTGTTATTCCCACATATATGGGAATAACAATTCCTATATAAGTGGTGAAAATAATTTGTGGGAATAACAATTTCCATCCTACCACTAACCAAACGGAGGAATTCCTATTCTCGCGGGAATAGGAATTCCATTCCCCCTCAACTTCTACAACCAAACACAACGTTAAAATTGAGTTTTTGGATGAATTTCTTCATCCACAATATCTCATTACTTGCCTCTATCATAATAACAAATTCTGCCTTGATAATGGAATGAGCAATACACCTTTATAACTTAGATTATCAAGAAATTATTCCTCCTGCAAACACAACTAGATATCCTAAGGTAGACTTCTGAGAGTCAACATCTCCTGTCATATCTACGTTGGCATACCTAACTAGAGGCAGTTTGTTTTTTTCAAAGTACAAGTACATTTTAGATACCCCAGTATCTATTTTATCACAAACCAATACTCCTTCCTAAGATTTGAGAGAAAACAACTTACCTTTCTAACCACATGAGCAATATCCGATCTCTTACACACTATTGCATACATCAAATTCCCCACAGTTGAAGAGCAAGAGAAGCTTCGCATACTTGTTTTTTCATCATTCGTAGGGGAACATTGCCGATTGTTTAACTTAAAATGATTGGCTAACGGAGCTCTCCATATTGAAGTATTGAAGCACTTTCTCAACACAGCTATCTCGGGACATTTGTAACTTCTTCGCTTTTCAGTCATGAAATATTCTTATCCCAAGAATTTATTTTGTCGGCCCCAAATCTTTCACAGGGAAGGATTTCCCAAGCTATTATTTCAATTTAGTTATTCAAGAGGCATTTCACCCAACAATAAACATATAATCTATATAGAGCAGGAGAATAACAAAGTTGTCTTTCGAAAACCTTTGAATGAAGATACAATGGTCTAAAATAGTCTTTCTATAGTTTTGACCCATTATAATAGACCTGAACTTCTTATACCACTATCTTAGGGTTTTATATAGCTCGTTACGACTTTTCTTTAAACAGCATACTAAACACTCATTCTCCTCAACTTGAAATCCCTCTAGTTGTTCCATATAGATTTCCTCATTAAGATCATCATAAAAAAAAGCAATCTGCACATCTAATTTTTTAACTTCCAAATTAAAAACTGCAGCCAATCTAAGAACTATTTTAATTGAAGATATATTCACAATAGGGATAAAAATCTCCTCAAAGTCAATGCCTTTTCATTGATTAAATCATTTGACAACCAACCTCACATTGTACCTTTACAATAGATTGTTCTCATCAGTTTTCAAATGAAAGACCCACTTACTATTTAAAACTTGTTTGCTCTTAAACAACTTAGTTAGCTAGAATGTGTGGTTTTCTTGCAATGATTTTATTTCTTGTTACATAGCTTCCATCCATTTCAACTTATGCTCATCCTCTATTGCTTCATTAAAGATTTCAAGTTCTCCTTGTCGGTAAGCAACACAACTCATCATTCGATAGACGAGAGGATCACTTTGATTTCTAATAGATCGTTGGAGCAAAATGATCTCAATGAGTCCAGAATTATTAATAAGAACAACATCATCCTCATTTGTATCATCCACTCTATCTAGCATAGGAGTTCCATATTCTTCTTTCCCTTCAGCATTACCTTGATTATCGTTTTTATTATAAATAGGCACCGGTATCAAGGATTCTATATTAGTGTCACAGAACTGGCTGTTGTTATTATTAAAGATAACCTTTTCTACTTTGCCGATATCTTCAATCGTTTCATCTTTAATAAACATGATATCAATTGACTGGACAAACTTTTTCTCTATTGAATCATAAAATCAATAGCTCAATTTATATTTCTTGTGGATGAGAAAGATATACTATCCTGTCTTTGATTTCAACTTGGACCTTTCATCCTTTAGAATATGGACAAATGACTTACATCTAAATATATGCAGGTAGTCATAAGATACCTCCTTTTCGAACCATATTTTTTTCAGTACTTTTCCATTTAGTGGGTTGTTTGGTGAAAGGTTGATCACGTGACCATGGCATTCAAGGCTTCCCCCCAAAATGAACAAGAAAGCTTCATCTCCGAAAGTACACAACGAACTTTCTCAGTTAATATCATATTCATTCTTTAAATCACACCATTCAGTTGTGGTGTTTTCGATTGAGTCCTTTAGTGTCAAATTTTATGGGTTTGACAGTACACATCAAATGTTCCAATATAATATCCGCCGTTATCACTTTGCATGCACTTCAATTTCTTTCTTGTTTGTCTCTCTACTAGAGTATGGAATTGTTCAAAGATGTCAGGACTTGATCATTCGACATCAGTGAATGTACCTATAATTTTCTCAAACAATCATTAATAAATGCAATGAAATAGAGTATTCCTCCGATTATCTTTACCTTGAGAGGGCCACATATATTGGGGTTGACCAACTCAAGAAGATTCGTTTTCCTCGTGGACAAGTTTTCATGGAATAAAACTTTGTGTTACTTCCTTACCATGCAATGAGAATAAGTCTTCAACTTATCCTCCTTCACACCTTGAATGAGAATTTTCTTGGCTAAACAATTTAGTCCCTTTTCGTTCATATGGCTTAATTATCGATGCCACAGGTTCGAAGACTCCTTCTCATAAGATGCAGATCTCTGGTTGAAATTGAGGTTTGCGACACATATTAGTTGGAAATCTTCTTTTCCTGAGCAATAATTATAGATCCTTTAGTCAATTTCTATACCCCTTCACAGAAGGTATTGTAGAATCCTTTGTTATTTAGCTTCCCTGCTAAAATAAAATTCAGCCAAATGTCTAGGATATGTCAAATATCTCTCAATAGTAGCTTGGTTCCATTATTGGTGATTAGGCACACGTCCCACAGCCAAAAATCTAGGATATACCTTCATTTTTCATCTTCAATACTCTAAAATCACCAAGAGTATAAGATGTAAAATATTTTTCTCAATGTGACATGAAGTGAAGCGCCACTATCCACCACTCAATTAGTTTTATGATCTGTCAGATTGATTACTTCATCTGTTTTACACACCAACAGAAGTTTGGGTTTGGTAATAATTGAGGTTCTCTCCTCATCTTGGGTTTTCTCAGCCTTTCTTCTCATTCCTTTCAGTATTTTTACGTTTTTACTTGTAACAATACTTTTTGATGTGTTTCATTTTTTTCTGACAGTGGTAACATTTGAGGTTTTGGTATTTCTATCAGGACTTGTTTTGACTCTTCTTGCTAGATTTTGGGCCACGCTTTTTATTTCTTTCCTATAATTCTAAAACTAGCATTTCGGAGTACAAAGAAGGGTCACCATGCCATTTGGAGCGATATTAGTGATGGTGATCCATATCACCTCCCATGAATCCTGTAATATGGTTAATAATTACAAGCCTAGTAATTCGTCATCAAACATCATACTCATCCACTCAATTAGTCAACATATCATTGGAACTCATTCAAGTAGTTGGTTATAGACGTACTATCCTTATGTCTCACTTGTATCAATTCATGAAGTAATATAATTTGTTATTACTAGTCTTTCATGTATAAAGTGTTTCAAGCTTTTTCCCATAATATTTTTGCATGTGTTTCATTTTAAATGTGGTTATATACATTATTGTCAACAAATTGCTAAATGTAGCCATAAATATGTTCATATTCAAAAGCTCATTCCTCATCCAATTTTGACTTGGACTTTTAAGTAGAAAATACTGAGTGACACATTGTTTTGACAAATAACAAATCCTTTATTTTGCTCTTCCAAATATTATAGTTTAAGCCATTCAAGTAAATTATTTTATTTCCGACCTCTATTGATTCAGACAAATTTTGTAATGTCCCAATTTTCAAACATCGTAATTAAGGTCATATAATCAAAATTTGACTTAATTAACAAGTAATTAACAAGATTTGACTTAATTAATTTATGTAGAGATATTAAGTTATGAGGAATTATCATAATGGCCAAGAAATTATCTAAGGAAAAGAATAGTGGATCGGTAAAAACTCGTTGACTGAAATTGGCAAGTTGACCGACTTATTAGGATTTTGTTCAGATTGTTGATAATAGTTGGAATAAACGAATGGCTGGGATGATTGAAATTATAGGTATGTAGAAATAATCGGTATGCCTGTGAGAGAAATAACCGGTATACTGTGATGAGAAATGATCAATATACTTGAGAGAAAGATGACTGGAATGAATTTTGAGAAGATAATAGCCGATATGGACAATTTGTTCAATTTGAGCAAAATGCCAAAATGTACAATTCGCCTGGTATGGCGTAAAATGCCGGAGTGGTAAAATTAAACCGGTATGGTGTAAAATGTCGGAATGGTGTATTTTGGGCAGCTTGGTGAATTTTTCGAAATGAAGCAAATGGACAAAAGAAGTAAAGCGATTGGTATGTTTGTGATTAAAATAACCGGTATAGATTGAAAGGGATGAAATGGCCGATTTGCACAATTACCTGTATGGCAAAAAGTGACGGGTACACATGAAATTATCGGCTTGCATCTTGTGGAAAGCTTCTTGAGGAGAAATGCCCGATTACCAAAATAATCGGTCAACACCCTCTTGACCAACAAATTGCGAGGAAGAAATCTGGTTAGTGCCTTGTTGATCGGATAGAATGGGCATAGGAAAAAATGATCTGGTCAACAGAGGGTTGACCGGCTAAGTGAGTTTAAGTTCTATTGAAGAAATAACCCGACCAAATGTGAAAGAAAAATGGATTTCTTTCAGGGACGGTTAAGTGAATTCTAGAGACCATTTTCGGATACCATTAAGTAATATCCGGAGACAATTTCTAGAGAGAATTGAGAGGTTATCCAGAGGCGATTTTCGGAGACAATTGAGTAAGTTTCCGGAGATGATTCTAGAGAAAATTGGAAGAGTTGACCGAAAAATTGGGTGATATAAGTTGACCGAAAAATTTGGGGATATAAGTTGACCAAAAAATTGGGGGATAAGTTGACCAAAAATTTGAAAGTGTTGACCCAAAATAGTCATAAAACGCAGTCTAGTAACAACCACGGGCTATTACCAAACAGTAACTAACCAACGACATTTGAGAAATCAAGAAAACAACCAAGGTCATTTAGTAAAAAGATAAAGAGTCCGAGCACTTATCATGAGTTTGTGGACTCATAACGATATCGAGAAAATTAGAATAACACCATGGACTCACAAACATTTCGAGAACTTAAGCAATGATAGAGTACATTTGTCGGAGTGAAAATTTGGAGAAGATGGGCATGGAAAAAATTGCCGGTCAATGGAGATTGACCAGCTGAAGGTGTGCGGACGGTTGGAGGCATGCACGGAAGTTCTTTCAAGCAAAAACGCTTGAGGACACGGTTGAGTGCATAGTAGCATCCGAAGACATGGACTATGCATAGTAACGACCAAGGACATGGGATAATATTGAAATTGTCAGTTTGACATTCGCTGGTAAGGATTTTTGGAGTACTTTTGTAAGTGTAATGCCAAAGGATAGAGTTGATAAGTCTATCAGACCGAAGACTCTGAGTAGTCGATCATTAGAATAGGTGCAAGCCCATACCCTACTCCCACCCACTCCGTTAACTTTCTGATAAGAAAAGATTTAAAAGGAAAAGAAGTACCAAGTAGGAGACCCACTTTTACCTACTTGCACCTACCCATTGCCTATAAATACGAAAAATTAGGGGTTAAGGAAGACGCTAGAAATTTGAAAGAGGCGACAAAAGGAGATGAAGGAAATGAAGAATTCTCGACTGAGTTAAGTAAGGAAGTTCATAAATCAGGCAAGTGTACCCAACATTTTCACTAATTTTATGTTTTAAATTTGTTAAGTATTATAGTTATTATGCTCTCCTGGTTAAATTTCTACTTAAGAATGTCAAGATAATTACTTTTTGCATGATGTTATCATTTATGAATGCATCATTTAAGAACTTTGGTTATTTGCTCATTTATGTGAAATCTAATTATTTGCATATCTGTATGAAGTTTGGATATTTGTAGATATAAATAAGTCTGATCATGAGCATGTTTAAAAGAAGTCTTGCTATTGGCATGAAAAAGATGTCCGGTTATTTACATTATTGAGTAACTTTAGCTATTTGAACTTCAGACTTTTGAAAGCTCATGGATTTTGAAAATGGATTTTGTTGTTTAAGAGTTATAGACTTTAAATGTAACCATTTTGATTGATCAAGAGTTATGGACATTAAATGTAGCCGTTTATGGGATTTGATGATCAAGAGAGGTCAAGAATTGTAAACCTTAAATATAACCGTTATTTGAGATATGTTGGTTAAGAATTACGGACCTTAAATGTATTCGTTTTATTGGTCAAGAGTTACGGACCTTAAATGTAGCCGTTTGTTGGTCAAGAGTTACAGACCTTAAATATAGTTGATTTTTTTTTAAACTGGTTTTGAAATAGAAACATGCTTTGGAAACCAACTTGCATAAAAATGACTTTGGTTCATGTTTTCTATGACTTTGCCTTCGGCAACGTTTTATGATCTGCATGCATAAATGCCTTCATTACGTTTTGTCTATTTCTGTCCTAATTATGATTATGCATGACTTTTTTTATGGGTACCTTGTTGGGTTTTCAGCTTACTACCATTCTATTTTCTTTCAAACGATGATGAGTTTATGTTGGACGAGAAGGAATGAAGTCTGATGGACTAGTTAGGCAGAAGATTGATCGGGAATTAAATAGTAGTACATGAGTGATATTGATGTAAATCTCATTTGCTTATTTTAAAAAAAAATTTATAAAACGATTCTGTTATATTAATTAATTAATAAATTATGTGCTTTCGCTAAATTTTATTGGGAAGAATTTATGATTCCTAGTGGCATCTCAGTTATTTCTGAACTCATGTATCTGGCTGACTGACCTAAAATCCTCAAACTATCAAGATGTTGACCAGCTTAGTTCGACCGACCTACTTATTATGGCCGACTCAAGAGTTTTGGCCTTACATGATGTAAAAAAAATTTAAATCCACCCATATAAGTATATATATATGTATACCTTTTGACCATAGTGTATTTTAATATGGCATACGTATAATAATTTGACGAAGGCCATATATGGTGGAATATGGCCCGTTTGTCACAAATTTTAAACATGATAACAAAACCTATTTCTGATACTACTTGTTGGGAATCGGGCCATTTGTTTGAACTATGAGAAAATAATTGATAATATATGACAAACTAATAATAATCATAAATAATAAAGAGCACACAATCTTATATAGAATATCCTTCTTTTAAATGAGAGAGAAAAATTATGAGACTATATGTCTGAAATATATATATTTTACAATATGTTCTCTTACCAAAATCCAAATAAATACAAGGCGATAATACTTTGTAATGAATGGGCCTAAGCAATAATGAATATAAAACAAAAGAAAAAAAATAAGACTAGTAAAATATCTTTCTCAACTTTAAGAATAACATACCTAATGTCGGTGAAAAATGGAATGCAATTTAGACCTCAATTGGATACTCAAACTTTCCTTTTCTTCATTTTCTCTCTCTTTCTCTTCCTTTTCTCATAGTATAGTCGCTCAAAGTCTTAGAAATTGCGAAAATAATAATATTAAAATCGCATCAGGTGCATTTATATGAGGAACGACGCTTGAGCATCTATCAGATATGCATCACGCATAAGTCCACTATGTAAACAGCGCATGAGCACCCCTCAAACGCCTATCAAGCACTGAACAATCTGAAAATCCTGCTCATATGGCCCTCGAATGCTCCTCAAACGGCCCCATTTTGAAATCAGCGCATAACAACTGCCTGTTGCGTACCATTTTGCAACTTTTCCAAATCAATTCAATGTGTGTGCATCCTCGTGCGTACCACCAAACGATATATCAAATAAGTATGAGATCCATATGGGAGTGACCCATAACCCACAGCTACCTCCCTCCAAACACCAAAGCTAAAGCCAAATAGTTGTCCCTTGAATCCTCCAGCTAAGCCTGTAATATGAAGACCAAGCAGTTTCTTTGATTCAAGGCACTTTAGATTGGGGCATTTGACAAATCAAAGGCTACACTTAGCTCAGTCTCGTTGTCCTCAAATAAAATGTAATTATGTAGTACAGAGTACTGCTTGTCACTTGGCTAAAAAAAGATCTTTCTTTCTAATAATTCTTCTACCACCTAATTGGGTCCTTATCCTCCAATTCAAAGCTATTATTGTTTTCTGACTATGGTAGGTGATTGCAGCAGGATTACTTGGAATTACTTGATGAAACTAAAATTTGAATCAGAAATATAATTTAACCCTTTGTTCATATGGTCAAAACTCAGTTCAACCCCAAAGTAAAGCAAATTAGGAGTGACAATGAAATAGAATTCAGATGGCAGATTTCTATAGCTCTCATGGAATTCTACATCAGAAAACCTACGTTGGCACTCCTCAACAGAATGGAACTACTGAAAGAAAGCATCAACTACTATCTATTGCTAAAGCTCCTGTTTTAGGCTCACTCCCTATTCAATTTTGGGGAGATGCAATATCGACAACTACATAGTTGTTAAATAAAAATCCCACACCCATCCCTGATAATTAGTCGTCTTATGAAATCTTATTTTGGTTCTCCTCCTTCCTCTGACCACCTAACTTTCTTGAAATGTTTATAACTCAGTTGTCTCTGGTATGCCTCAACCCTCAAACATAGTAGAACTTAGTTTGATCCAAGAGCCATAGCAAGCATTTTCCTTGGTTATCCTACCGGCATCAAGGGATAGAAAGTCTTATCTAAAAGATTATAAAATCATTATCTCAAGGGATGCTACTTTCCTGAAATGTCTTTCATTTCAAAAGGTCAGACAGTGGGGCTTCTTTCCCTTCGTATCCAAATACTGAATCACTGATCCCTCCTGTATGCTGATCTGGCTTCTACAGTTCCTTCCCAAACACATTCATCACCAAATACTGCATCATGCCACTTAATTCGGAAGCTGCTTTCTATCTGAACCTCACTTGGATATCTCACATCTTTATCTTCCTGTTTTGGCAGGAACTGCATCATGCCACAAAATAATGAACTGGATAAAAGAGTATATAATCTAAGTATTCAAAGAAGATCAAGCAGTATGAGACAGGTTCCTTCTTACCTTGCTAATTATTACTACAAATTAGTCACCTCCAGTTCTATCATGTTAATTTATAGGGAATCAAATTCACAATAATGATCTTGTGAATTTTAGAATTATCCTTTTGATCTTACTATAGAGCAACTCATGCGTATTGTCTCCAAAGAAATTTACCTCTCATGGCCTTTAATGAATTTTTCAAATTCTCCTCATAGTTTCTTCGTCAATTTATTTTCTGGAAAAACTCTATCTAAAAAATCTTAAGGAACAAAAAAATAGAATTTATGGAGTATCCTGATGGCTAGCAAAAGGCACCATGCGTATGCATAGCCTTCAAAAAAAACCACCGATAAGACATGGGATCCTCAACGATCTTTATTTTTTACTATAAAATTGAATCTTAATTATTGACATAATTTTTCTACAATATACTCATTATTATTTCCATGTGACATTACATATCATAATTCAAACTTATTAAATAAATAATATGTAAACAATAGAGAATGTTTAAATTCTTAAATAATTAACAAATAAATCTCCATTAAATGAAAATTGAGAACATAATATCAACATATCAAACATAAACACAAACCATAAACAAATTACCCAGTTCGGTGGCACAGTCATGTCATCCTTTCACGGAGCATACTCTCCATCGCTTTCCCTCACCCATGAGCCTAAGTCACATGAGAACGCCATGGCTTTCAAATATTGGAGAGATGCAATGAGATACAAATTTGATGCTTTAGAAGCAGATGGGACAAGCTCTCTAACTTCTCTACCAAAAGGGAAACAAGCCGATATATGTGAGACTTCAGGTAGATGGGAACATTGACAGGCACGAAGCTCGATTAATGGCAAATGGCTTCATGCATAACGAGGGATTTGAATATTAAGAGACACTAGTCCAGTTGCTAAATTCACTACTATCAAAGTGTTTATTACATAAGCAATTAAATTGACTGAATATTCATAATGCATTTTTTCATGAATGATACCCATACATGGATCTGCTTCCCGGGTTCCAGATCAGCATAAAAAGCAGAACACTAGTTTGTATATTATGCAAATCAATCGATAAACTTAAACAAGCGAATTTAAAATTCTAGTCCTCCCTTCTCTGGTAGTCGTTGGCTTCCAACAGTCAAAATCATATTACTCTCTAATTACCGAGATAGGATGAGCTCAGAATTTATAGATTTCCTAGAAAAACGGCCAAAAGTCCAGAAAAGCCCAAACGCGTGTTAGACGGTCAACGCTAGCATTGACTGCGTGGAGCGCTAACCATTGACTGCGTGGAGTGCTAACCAGGCGGCCAACGCGCTCCCTCAAGATGGTCAACATTCCTGCTGACCTGAAGCACTGTAGCAGCAGGCCGCGAAAGACATAAAACCTAATATGGGTCAGGCCTAATTTGGTGGACGTTTCCATACACAACAAGTAACGGTGATTTCACGCTTTTCTTGAAGCAAGTCTCCTCTAAAGAAGGTATCAACAGATTCAGCGCCCTTCCCTTGAGGAAGGCGCCAGATTCTCTCTTCCTACCTACGATGGAGCCTAACGGTAACAAAGGCATAGAAGGAAAGCAGATAATTTAGAGACCCATTACCCGCTCAGAAAGGAAATGATCCCATCAGCTTGCGCCAGTCAAGCCTTCCTGCTCAAGGAAGGCCGCCCAACTCAAGGCAGGGATCACGCCTTCTTAGCCAAGGAAGGTCGCCCTCCTCACCGTCTATATAACCCCACAAAGTCTCCACACTAAGGGACATGATCACAGATGCAAAAAAGACAACGCAGTGCTACTACAAAAAATCCTTGAGCATACTTACCCTCGTACCTAAGCAAACAATCGCTTACTTCGCTAACCCCACTCCAAGCGTTCAGATTGTAGAGATTTCGCCCACTCCCCGAGATCCGTCCTTCAAAGCTTCCACGCTTCCAAGACGTAGCTTCCTACTAGTTCCTTACGAACATCGAGTTGGGAAACCACACTCTTGACGAGTCACGGGAACGTCTCTTACATCTAAAAGCCAACACTCCCACCGATCTTAATCTTGCTCCCTATCTCGTTTTACTTTTCAGTTTACCTTCTTGAAATTCGAAGGCTTGTTGCTGACTTGAGCGTCAGAGTGTTTTTTTGTGGGACAACATCTCGCCAACACCTGACCTATTGTTTATTGTAGTAGTGTACAGGGTCCAGATTCAGGAAACGAAGTCGGATTCAAACGATCAAATGAATCCGAATCTGTTCAAAGTCGGATCCAGGTACGCATCATTGGCGCCATCTGTAGAAAGCGTTTACAAGAAGCCAACTACGTTTCCCAAAAGCTCTTTCCAACTAACACCCTCAAACAAAATGGTGAATATAAGGCCGCAAACGAGCGAGCCAGCCCGAGATGTGGTCTCACCAAACCTGGACCACACCATTGGCACCGTGGTCAACGGGGTAACCAGTAGAATTCCAGCATCTTTTTTCCAAACCCTGGCAGAGCATATACACAACATGGATAAGATGCTTCAAATACTCTACTCCCGCGAGGAGCAAACACAGCTGCGAGTTGCACCGGTGGAAGCCCCGGCACCGGCATCCAGACGAGGAGGCCAGAGAAAGAAAGTTTCGGCCCGACGGACTGGAAGGCTAACCAGCGCTCTCGTGTCGGAGTCCTCACATGCCCAAAGTCGTTTGAGGCGTGAGGAGAGGGGAACCAGCTCTACCCTGGAAGAAAGTCCGAAACGACGGAACCCTAGATACTCCCGAGCAGAATCTAGGCCCCAAGCTCAGGAGGGAGCCTCCCAGGCCACTAGATCTGGCGGAGATAGTAGCCGCCTAGCTGTTGGACAAACCAGGGAGAGAATGGAGTCGAGGGCATATCTCAACTCCAAAAGATCTACTAATATCATTCCAGCAGATCCGAGACTAGAGAAGATATGAAACCACGTCTTCAAAGACGATGAGCGCATTGCCGTATCGACAGATCTTCCTTCACAGCGGAGATCTTAAACCATCTCATGTCAACAAAGTTTAAAATGACAGCCCTTGACTCTTACGATGGGATTGCTGATCCCATTGATCATCTCGCCCACTTCCGCACCCATCTGGGTCTACAAGGGTTGGAAAACGTAGCTATGTGTCGCTACTTTTCGCTCACTTTAAAAGGGGACGCGCGCATCTGGTTCCATCATCTCCTATCGGACTCAAACCGAGATTTTCAAGAACTTACGAATCTCTTCTTATCCCAATATGCCTCCAACCGCAGGGAGGAAAAGCAGTCATGATATCGGTCGCACATTAAGTAGAAGCATGGAGAGAACCCGTGGAGGTTCCTGGATCGCTTTATGGCTGAAGTTAGATGGATTCCCCGACTCACAGAGGAAATGAAACTAGGCAGTTTTATCTCAGCGCTGGCGCATGGAGAATTCTTCAGGTGTAACGCCAGGAATATTTTATAAAATCTATTCCAATAATTATCACCCATGGACCTAAAATTTGGATAGTTAGACTGTTATGTGGGCCGAATAAATCAGAGTATTTGGATTAAAGGGTTTAGAAAAAAATCGTGGGCCACTTAATTAAATTTAGAATAATTTGGGGAGTTAACTTATATAATAATAATAATAATTGGAGCGGATCAGCCGAAGAAGGAAGGGAGAGAAAAGAAAAAGAAAAAAGGAAAGAAAGAAAAAGGAAGGAAAAGAAAAGGAGAAAAAGAAAAAAAAGCAAGGGAGGAAATAAGAGGGAAGTGGGAAGAAGAAAAGGGGAACGAGGCGCGATCGGTGATGAGAGAAAGGAGCGATTTTCAAATGAAAATTTTGGGCAAACCCTAATTGGCCCTCTCTTTATTTAAGGTGGCCGTAGGGTTAGGGAACGGAGGAGGAGAAAGGACAAACGGAGGAGGAGAGCCGCGCACGAATCGAAGCCACTGTCGATCACAAATCAAGACAAGTAAAGTTCTCCATCACAAGACTTGTTCTCCCTTCAATTTATTGATGTTAAACCTTCCATTTCATGCTTGAATTATTGGAAACAATGGGCGAAATCGAGGGTTCCAAATCTGGAGAACCCATACGCAGGGCCATGGCTCTATGAGCAATCGGCCGACCTCTTGGGCTCGATAATGAATGGGGATTTGGTGAATTGCCTAATGAGGTTGTAAAGTATAAATTTTACTCGTTATACTCTCTGATTTTCGGGATTGAACTCAGACGCGAAAACAGAACACCATGCTCTATTTCCAGATTCCATTCGGGCCTAGTAACCAGATGGTGATAGGAAGGGTGAAACCCAACATTTTTGGCTAGCAAACCTTCCTATTGTTGCAAGAAAACTATTACATGTCTTAAATTGGTGAATCGGTGGCTTGCTCTAGTAGATCGAAACTTTGGGGGAAAACAGAGCAACGGCTCTGGACGATGGAGGCATAGTTGCTACAGGGGCTTAGGCTAAATTGGAACTCCAAAGTTGACGAATTGATGCTATATAATCTATTGATTTTATATGTGAATGATAAAACTCGGAGACTTCTCATTGTTGGTGGTAATCGGCATTTAGCCGAAGGAGCAGGCTGTTCCTTTTTTGTGCCACCGTGAGAGTTCGGTGAGGGAGGTGGTGCAAACGCCATCGCCGTGTGGCAGGCCAGAGGCGGTGCTGCTGCCGTCACCCATCTGGTGGCCGGCAGGGAAGAGGAAGGCTGCCGTGTGAAGCGTGTGTATATACATATATATATTTATTTATTTAATCTTTAGTTATATTGTATTGATGTAATTAGAAAGACGTGGGGGTATTATTTATGTGATTATTATTTATTTATATTGTGCTGATATGTTTATAATGATGTGGGGGTATACGAATATATATATATTTTTATTTATTTGTAATGATGGAAGATATATATATATATATATATATAATTATATTGATATACATGGATGGAAGGAAATATTTACGTAAAATTATACACAAGTGGGTTGGTATATTTATAAGTGCCTGGTGAGTTCAAAATAACGTTAGTCTGTTAGCTGATTATTCCTATACCGCATTGATGGATTTCGATAAATTATTCTTCGCGTAAATTTAATTGGTGTGTGTACATTCCATTGGCACCCTATGGGCAAGTAAAGGAGATTGTATGAAAACTCTACAGTAATTGAGCGTATGAGAGTCTGTGGGACTATAGAGTAGTCTATATTTTTTCAATACTGATTCCATTCCGAAGGATTGAGGTCGTTGATATTGAGAAAGGATGCTTATATCCTATTAACCATCATAGAGAATGATATCTGGGATATCATTGGCGAGGGGTATCGGAGATGGTATGAGCATGCTACGGGTGCAACATCTGAGATGACTGTAGGGGTAGTGGGGATACCATCGATGACCTCGTTATATTACCCAGCCGTTGATGGCATAAATACGCGGCCTTTGGTTCACTATGGTAGAATAAGGTCCAGGGAGATTCTTATTATCTCGTACAGTGGTGACCTCAAATTGAACTGATATTCAGATTCTTGTTATCTAGTACAGTTAGTCGAGAGGGATGCTTATAACCTAATGACCATCGTAGATGATGATATTTGTGATATCATTGGCGACGAGTATCGGAAATGGTATGAGCATACTATGGGTGCAGCCTCTGGGAGGATTGCAGGGGTATTGGGGATACTATAGATACCAGGTAACATCGTGATACTCATCCAGCCATCAGGGGCGTAAATACGCGGCTTTTGGTCCACTATGGTAGAATAAGGTTCCTGGAGACTGCTGTCGTTCATATATTTGTGACATCGTATTGAGCTGATGATCGGATTCTTCGGAATCCATGTTGCTTCCTTGATACTTAGCCGTTCACGTGGCCTTCAGGTTGTGGACACGACATGTTATTGAGTCTCGGACAGTGGTTGATCTATTACCTGCTATTATTAATTTTATTCATTATTTTATTGTCCGGGATACTTAATTGTACTCATCTATTGTTGATTATATTTACTTGCTGGACATTCAGCTCACTCTTGTGTTTTGCTTGTTCCAAATTAGACAGGTTGATATCAGGATCAAGGAGATCACGTGACTTTTGGGTAGCCACCAGATAGAGTGATATCAAAATTTGAGGCTCTCCGAATGGGATTTAAGATTTTTGATTTAGTTATTTTCAACTTGTGTTAGATTTTCTTTATGAGAATTGATATTTTGGAACATCGATGTCATTTATTGAAGTTATTATTATTGTTAATATGGATATTTAATTTATGATACATTTATAAGGATCATTGATGATGTTTTGATGATATTGAGTTAATTAATAATGTGTAATTTTTAAAATTTGGGGTGATTCGAGACTTTTACCGTAACGGTCCGGGTCAGGTTCGAGGATCAGAGCTTGGGCCATCACAACTAATGGTATCAGAGAATTAAGATTCTGTGTGAGCATTTTGAGGTTCTAGGACCCAAGGATGTTTGAGGATATTAGACAATCAAGGAAATTTGAGAACCTAGCATAGTCTTCTGTTGATGAGGTATGGGTACTAGAATGCTTAGTATTGTTTGAGATTTTTATTAATCTAAGAATTGTTGTGTAGATATGTCTATGTTTGACGAAGCTAGCTATCGCCCCATGAGTCCTCAAGGAGCCCCAGTTGAGAGGCAACTCCATCAAGTATGGATGAGGTAGTCAAAGCACTTCATCAACTGAAAGGACTAGTGACACAAGCGGTCGGGGCACAGGTCTTAGGACCAGCACCTAAGGAACGTGATCATTTCAATCAATTCATGGAGCATAAACTCCCAAAATTTATGGGAGAGACTGATCCCATCAAGGCTTATTATTGGTTGGAAAGAATGGAGAAGGTAGTCGCGGTGACGAAGTGTTCTTTAGATGATCGAATTCAATATGCATCGTACAAGTTGAGTGGGGAAGCCAGGCATTGGTGGAACGCAAAGCTGAGGGAGCTGGGACCTGAGGCGGAGGCACTTACCTCGGAAACTTTTCGTCAGTTGTTTAATGACAAATACTTCCCAAAGAACTTGAGAAACATAAAGGAGAAAGAGTTCCTCCAGTTGCAACAGGGATCAATAAATGTCGCGCAATATGAGGTCAAATTCACGGAACTTTCACGCTATGCACCCGACCTTGTTGCCAATGGAGCAAGGAAGACGGAGAGATTCCGACAAGGCTTATCATGTGCTATCAGATGTCATTTAGCTTCTCACGAACTCGAGGACTACAGCGCGGTTTTAAGAAGGGCATTGCTAATTGAGGAAGAGTTAGGGAGTGAGGCCCTAGCTCCTGCACCTATTATTGGTGTCACTACTAGACCACCGATGATTTCTGACAGGAAAAGGAAGGCTTATTTCAAATGTGGAAAGGTGGGACATAGTTTCCACATCTGTCGCTCCAAACAATCACTGCCACACTCACGGTCAAGAACCATTCCCCCCACTCTGGCAGAGACACAGTAGACTCAGCCAGGATGGCCTTTTGGCAGGCGGGCTGAACCTCCCACTTGCTACAATTGCGGTAAATTGGGACATTTCTCCCGTAATTGTCATGCACCCAAGAAATTTGCATCTGTTCCACAACCAAAGAATCAGGTTCAAGGCAAGGTATTTGCACTGATAGAGCAGAATGTCGAGACCATACCGACGGTCGTGGAAGGTAGTCTTCTTATCTAATCTATAGCTACTCATGTATTATTTGATTTCGGTTTCACACATTCAATCGTGACATTGAACTTGGGTATAAGACTAGCAGTGAAAGTAGTAACCTTAGACTTCGTATTGTCTGTATCTTCACCAATGGGTGAGACAGTCCAATTGAGGATGATACACCCCCGTTGTAGAGTTCAGATTGGTGACCATGAGCTGCCAGCTGATCTTATTCTATTAGAATTTGAAAGCTTTGATGTAATTCCAGGGATGGACAGGCTTGCCACCCATCATGCCCATATCGACTATTCCCAAAAGATCGTAAATTTTTCCATTCCTAGGGTTTTGGAGTTTACGTTTCATGGTTTTGGGAGTCAGACAATGACTCCCATGATTTCTGCAATTCATGCACGACATTTGCTGCGTAGTGGATGTTGGGGTTTCCTTGCATTTGTGTCTACTACAACAACATCGGAGTGTCGCGTAGAGGACATTCCGGTAGTTAGAGAATTCATAGATGTTTTTCCTGAAGAACTACCTGGACTTCCTCCGGAGCGGGAGATTGAATTTACCATAGACTTACTGCCAGGAACTATACCAATATCTAAGGCTCCATATAGAATGGCTCCGGTGGAATTGAAAAAGTCGAAGGCACAACTACAAGAACTTCTCGGTCTGGGTTTTATTAGACCCAGTATCTCCCCATGGGGGTCGCCATGCTGTTCGTTAAGAAGAAAGACAGCTCAATGCGATTGTGCATCAACTACAGGGAGCTCAATAAGGTGACGATTAAAAATAAATACCCGTTGCCATGAATCGATTATTTGTTTGACCAGTTACAATGGTCGAGTGTATTCTCAAAAATTGACTTGAGATCCGGGTATCACCAACTGAAGATTAAGGAGAGTGATGTCCTGAAGATAGCCTTTCACTCTAGATATGATCACTATGAATTCCTAGTGATGTTGTTTGGCTTGACAAACATACCAGCTGTATTCATGGACATGATGAATAGGGTATTCAAACCCTTTCTCGATAGGTTTGTCGTGGTCTTCATAGTCGACATTCTAATCTACATGAGGGATATAGCCAAGCATGAGGAACATTTAACAATTGTGCTGCAAAGATTGCGGGATGAATGCCTTTATGCCAAACTTAAGAAATGTGAGTTTTGGCTGAAAGAGGTCACTTTCTTGGGGCACGTTATTTGCCGAAATGGAATATCGGTAGATCCATCCAAAATAAAGGCTGTAATTGAATGGGCACGTCCAATCAACCCTACTAAAGTTAGGAGCTTCCTTAGCTTGGCTGGGTATTATCGGAGGTTCGTAGAAGGTTACTCCAGCATAGCGATGCCGCTGACTAGACTGACGCAAAAGGATGCCAAATTCGTCTGGTCTGACAAGTGCGAGCGAAGCTTCCAAGAGCTAAAACAAAGGCTAACCTCAGCACCGATCCTGACAATTCCAAGCGGCACTGGAGGATTCGTGGTGTATTGTGACGTATCACTAAAAGGTTTGGGTTGTATACTGATGCAACATTGGAGGGTGGTCACCTATGGATCGCAACAACAGAAAGCTTATGAGCATACGTACCCGATCCATGACTTAGAATTAGCTACAATCGTATTCGCTCTCAAGGTGTGGAGACATTATCTCTACGGAGAGGATTTTATTATTTACACCGACCATAAAAGTTTGAAATATCTGTTCTCTCAAAAAGAGCTGAACATGTGTCAAAGGCGATGGATGGACCTACTTAAGGACTATGATTGTCAGATTATGTACCAACCTTGTAAAGCAAATGTGGTGGCTGATGCACTTAGCAGGAAATCAACCGGTCTTGTTGCCTACTTAATGATGAGGGAATGGAAGATGTTGGAGGAGGTCAAGGATTGCAATATTGAATTACACTCGAGGAATCTACAAGTAATCGTCTCATACTTCAAAGTACAGCCGATTTTGCTGGAAAGAATTAAAATAGCACAGAAGGATGACCTGGTACTAACTGATATCATGATGACTTTGCCTGATGATATCCGAGCTGAATATGAGGTCAGGAAGGATGGGATGCTCACATATAAATGTAGGATTTGCGTGCCGGGTGTGGCGGAACTGAAGAAAGAGATCACGGAGGAAGCACACCGTTCAAAGTATACAATGCATCCAGGAACGACCAAAATGTATCGCGACCTGAGGAAAAATTTCTAGTGGAAGGAATGAAGAGAGATTTTGGAGAGTTTGTATCCAGATGTTTAATTTGCTAACAAGTCAAAGCGGAGCACCAACGACCGGCAGGAAGCTTCAACCAACACAAATTCTAAATTGGAAGTGGGAGCACATCTCTATGGACTTCATCGTAGGACTTCTGAGGACTAGCAAAGGCAATTATGCTATCTGGGTTATTGTGGACCGATTAACTAAGTCAACACACTTCATAGCCATGAAACTGACGTACTCACTCGATAGATTAGCCCGACTATATATCGACGAGATTGTGAGATTATATGGCGTACCAGCCAGTATCATTTCCGATCTAGACCCAAGACTTGTCTCGCATTTTTGGAAGGGCTTGCATCAAGAATTGGGGACGAGATTGAAGTTTAGTACGGCATTCCATCCTCAGACTGATGGCCAATCGGAGCGAACTATTCAAACATTGGAGGACATGCTCAGGAGCTCAATCTTAGAAATAGAAGGTAGCTGGGATACATATCTCTCATTGACAGAGTTTGAATGCAACAATAGCTTCCTTGTTAGTACCAGGATGGCACCCTTCGAAGCAATTTATGGGAGGAAGTGTCATTCACCAGTAAGTTGGGAGGAAGTAGGAGACCGCTAGATTTTGGGACACGACCTTGTACAAGAGACCACCGAGAAAGTCCACTTAATTCGAGAACGGATGCGAACAGCTCAAAGCCGACAAAAGAGCTATGCTAATACTAGACGCAAAGACTTAAGCTTTGACGTTGGTGATGCGATATTTCTCAAGGTATCGCCTACTAAAGGCATTGTAAGATTTGGAAGACGCGGTAAGTTGAACCCCAGGTTCATCGGGCCATTCAAGATCTTGGAGCGGGTTGGTAAAGTAGCCTACCGATTGGCCCTACCACCGTCTTTGGCAGGAGTGCACGACGTGTTTCACGTATCCATGTTAAGGAAATATATACGTGATGAGTCACACATAATTGCGCATGACCACTTACAAATCAAGGACGACTTATCTTATACTGAGGAACTAGTGCAGATCACAGACCAGCAAGACAAGATTCGACTGTCTAGGATAATACTATTTATAAAAGTCGTCTGGAATCATCAAGATGAGGGTGATGCAACATGGGAGACCGAAGCAGATATGCGTGTAAAATACCCACCACTCTTCGAAAATTGAGGTATGTTTTCTAGGATGAAAAATCTATTGAGTGGGGGAAGGTTGTAACACCATGAATATTTTATAAAATCTATTCCAATAATTATTACCCGTGGACCTAAAATTTGGATAGTTAGACTATTATGTGGGCCCAATAAATCAGAGTGTTCGGATTATGGGGTTTAGAAATAATCGTGGGACACTTAATTAAATTTAGAATAATTTAGAGAGTTAACTTATATAATAATAATAATAATAATAATAATCCGGAGAGGATAGCCGAAGAAGGAAGGGAGAGAAAAGAAAAGGCAAAAAAAGAAAGAAAGAAAAAGGAACGAAAAGAAAAAGGGGAAAAGAAAGAAAAGGAAGGGAGGAAAGCAGTCGGAAAAGGGAAGAGGGAAGAAGGAAAAGGGAACGGGGCGCGATCGGTGATGAGGGAAAGGAGCGATTTTCAAATGAGAATTTTGGGCAAACCCTAATTGGCCCTCTCTTTATTTAAGATGGCCGTAGGGTTAGGGAACAGGGGAGGAGAAAGGACAAACGGAGAAGGAGAGCCATGCACGAATCGAAGCCACTGTTGATCACAAACCAAGACAAATAAAGTTCTCCATCACAAGACTTGTTCTCCCTTCAATTTATTGATGTTAAACCTTCCATTTCATGCTTGAATTACTGGAAACAATGGGCAAAATCGAGGGTTCCAAATCTGGAGAACCCATACGCAGGGCCACGGCTCTGTGAGCAATCGGCCTACCTCTTGGGCTCGATAATGAATGGGGATTTGGTGAATTGCCTAATGAGGTTGTAAAGTATAAATTTTCAAGAAAGTAAGTCATTTTAATACCACACCTTAAAATGAAATTTCCAACACTGTACGGTTGAGCGAAGTGTTAGGTGACCAAGTCACTGGACGGACATGCTATATGTCCCAAATCGCTCGTAACGACAGCCCCAGAGCGGTAGGAGAACTTGACCATTGAGATGAAAGAACCCTGCAGCAGGTGCAGTCCAATGAGGCAACCGACCTAATCCCACTGAATCTGGAAGATCCAGAAAAGTGCATACGGATCAACGGCTCTCTCACCGATGTGCTGCGTGAAGAACTGATCACATTTCTGCGACGAAACGCTGACATCTCCGCATGGACTCCCGCTGACATGCCTTGGATTCCGGATCGGGTAATTGTCCACAAGTTGGGCCTCGGCTCAGATCAAAAATTCATCAGGCAGAAGAGGAGAAATCACTTAGTAGAAAAATTGGTCACCATCCGGGAGGAAGTAAAGAAACTGTTGGACGTCGGATTCATCAGAGAGGTCCAATACCCCAATTGGCTCTCCATCATAGTCATTGTAAAGAAGAGCAACGGGAAGTGGAGAATGTGCGTTGATTTCACGGACGTTAATAAAGCCTACCCAAAGGACAGTTTTCCTTTACTCAAGATTGACCTACTGGTAGACTCGACGTCCGGATATGAACTGTTGAGCTTCATGGATGCCTATTCGGGCTATAACCAGATCTGGATGAGTTCAGATGACGAAGAACATACCTCATTCATGACAGACCAGGGGACTTACTACTATAAGGTGATGCCCTTTGGACTGAAGAACGTAGAAGCCACTACCAGCTGCTAGTAAACAAAATATTTAAAAAACAGATCGGCCGTAATATGGAAGTCTTTGTTGACGATATGCTCGTCAAGGGTAGAATCACAGGCGACCATATCCGCGATTTGGTAGAGTCGTTTGAGGTACTCCATGAGTATCAAATGAAGCTGAATCCGACTAAGTGCGTCTTCGGAGTAGCATCGAAAAAATTTATGTGTTTCATCGTATTCCAACGAGGGATCGAGGCAAACCTAGAGAAAATCAAAGCCCCCGTGGACATGGCTCCCCACGAAGCATCAAGGATGTCCGACGACTGACTGGATGATTGGCAGCCTTGTCTCGCTTCTTAGCGAAGTTTGGTGACAAGTATCAGCCATTCTTAAAGGCTCTAAGGGGAACAAAATCAAGCGGATTCCAATGGACGGCCAGATTGCCAGCGGCCTTCGATGAGTTGAAGCAATACCTGGCTAGCCCGTCGTTACTAACACCGCTGAAGGTCGGAGAAGAGCTGTATTTCTACTTGGCGGTGTCAGAGGTGTCCCTTAGCTCTGTCCTCATATGTCAGGACTCTAATACCCAACGGCCGATCTACAATGTGAGCAAAACACTGACCACCCCAGAGATGCGCTACACTAAGGCCCTACTTTCAGGCACACCGCATCATAGTTCTTACCGACCAGCCTCTAAAGAGCATACTCGAGAAATCTAATATTTTCAAACGGTTGATAAAATAGGCTATCGAATTGGGAGAGTTTGACAATGAGTTTCGTCCCAGGCCAGCTATAAAGGCACAGGCTCTGACCGACTTCATTGTCGAGACCATGACCCCGGTTCTCAAAGAGCAGCCCTCAGAGAACGTGGAATAGCGCATGGAGGCTCCAAAATGGGTACCCCACGTAGATGAATCATCTACTGACACAGGCAGTGGAGCAGGAGTGGTCCTCACGACCCCTGACGAGTTTGAGGTGAAATACTCCCTTAGACTCGACTTCCCTGCCACCAACAATGTTGCCAAATATGAAGCACTGCTAGCCAAATTAAGGTTAGCAAAAGAGTGCTCAACCAAGCGACTGGCTGTTTACAACGACTGCGAGCTAATCGTCAACCAGGTTAATGGGAACTTCAAGGCAAACAATTCACACATGGCAAAATACTTGACCAGGGCAAGGGAAGCCACCCATAACTTTGACAATCTAACCTTGGTCCATGTTCCTAGAATTGAAAATTGGAAGGCCGATCAGCTGGCAAGAGTAGTGGTGGCCGACAATCCAGAACAGTACTCGATGAACATGAATGAGGTCATGAACGCTCCCAATATAGAGGGATAGGAGGCAATGCAGATCTCCAGGATGAAAAACTGGAAGACACCCTACCTGAGGTGTCTAACGGACAAAAAATTGCCACAAGACGCAGAAGAGGCCATGCGGATAAAGAGAACGGCCAGCTGGTGCACTATAGTCGATGGGCGGCTGTATCGCCGCGGCTACTCGACTCCGTACCTCCGTTGCCTAACCCCTGAAGAGGTAGACTACGTCTTGAGCAAAGTGCATATTGGGATTTGCGGATCATACGTCGGCGGCAAAAACCTAGCCTTCAAGATCAAACAGCAATGCTACTATTGGCCATCGATGAAAAAGAATACACTCGAGTTTGAAAAGAGGTGTGAAAGTTGCCAGCTTCACAGCAACCTTCGCCACCGGCCATCCGCCGAGTTGAAATCCCTTCAGGAGCCGTGGCCCTTCGCGCAATGGGGGCTCGACATTCTTGGCCCATTTTTCATTGCAAATGGACAAAGAAAGTTCATCATAACAGGCATCGACTACTTCACGAAGTTGGTCGAGGCCGTCCCGCTGGCCAAGATCACAGAACACAACGCACTTGAGTTCATTTGCCAAAATATCATCAGTAGATTTGGCATTCCAGAAGTCATTGTGACTGACAATGGGACTCAATTCTCGGGAAAATGCTTCACCAAGTATCGCCTCATCCCCCTGTGTAGATGAGCTCGCCTCAGTCCTTTGGTCTTACTCGGACAACTCCAAAGGAACCAACGCGTGAGACACCATTCAGCCTATGCTACGGGATTGAAGCGGTGATCCCTGTCGAAATTGGGCTTCCAAGTCTTAGGATGGAATCTTTTTGACTCACAGGGTAACTCCTAGAAGATCCGGGAGTACCTAGACTTGCTAGAAGAAGCCCACGATGCCACTAGAATATGGACCGCGGCCTACCAACATTGAATTGCCCGTTTCTACAATAAGAAGGTGAAAGCACGGCAGTTCGATGTCGGAGACTTGGTCTTACGGAGTATTTAGGCCATAGAAAAGGTGGCCGGCCGAAATAAGCTCTCCCCAAATTGGGAAGGGCCTTTTCTAGTCTCTCGCCATCCTACAAAACGGGCATACAAGCTCTGGAAACCAGGACGAAAAGTTGATCCTACGAACGTGGAATGCAATCCACCTCAAACGCTACGTCCAATAATGACCTAGGTAGGTATTCTACATAATTGTATGTGATCATTTGTGTACATGATTCAATTAGTAAAAAAGTGTTTCCTTTAGAATGTTGCGTTTCTGTGGTATGCATTTATGTATGTGGTTTTCGTTGCAGGTACAAAACGATTTAGGCTGCCCTAAGTCGGGAGGGTCTTTATCCTCTCGTATCTAGACCCTGGTCATCCAGGTGGCCCATGAGTGGTCATATCTAAACCTTGGTCATCCAAGTGGCCCATTAGCAGTCAAAAAAATCTTAGGGGGCTATCACAGCACACGTGACAATCTCCTTCACAAGGAGACAGCGTGATCAGTCAACGATAGTCGATTGGAGCAAAGTGCTCCACCAAAGCGGGCCGCCCAAGTCTGCACCTGGGCAGCGCCACCAAACTTTACTCACAGGCAAATACTAAGCCAATTTAATACAAGCGACGGCCTAGAAAACGCCATTAACGCCCAAAAACAAGGCGGGTGGCCAACTTGCAGGAACCCTGCCTAGTTGGCTGCCAAGAACAGCAAAGAAGCAAAATACAAAAAATAGCTGTAAAAAACAAGAACGTGTGACATGCATAAAGCTATTTGTATTATTGCTTAATGGTAAAGTATATAATTAAACCAAAAATATATATAATCAACAAAAGCTATGGAGGTGGCGGTGGCCCCTGTCTGTCCCGAGGCTCCCCCACGAGGCTGTCGCGACGCTGCGCTGACCGATTTGATAAAATGATAAGATCCGCAGGGAAGTCAGGATCAACCAACCGCACAATACGCCAGCTAATATTGATCCCTTCCCACAACCGTGACAACATATCCGCAACCTCGTGGGGACGAATACGGAGGCTTAGGTCGTTCTCCAGGGCAGCCATTTGCCCTGCAAGCTGATCAAGGCGTCCCTTAACACGCTTTTTTTCCTCCTTCAGATGAGTCACCTCTACTTTCAGGCTCAAGTTTTCTGCCTCCATGCCTGCCAGGACAGACTCCAGGGCAGCCGCGTCCTCTCGATGCTCCTCCGCCAAAGCCTCCAGCTTAGAATCGAGCCAGGTGATCTCCATATCCCTATCGGAGATCACTATGTCTCTCTGGCTAAGCGCTTTGACAATTGCATTCGAGACCTTATCAGCCTACATACACAAAAAAAAGGCAGGTTTAGAAAGGGAAAACCAAAAGATAAGGTGGGCAACAGAATTTATACCGCCCAAATTCTTTGTGTTGGCCTATCTGGCCTGGCACCCAGGTCTGACGCCAAAGGCGGTAAGCAAGGAATGGGACCCACGTCGATAGGGCTGGCAGCGACCTCATCCAAGAACTCCGCTGTTGGATCTTTTGGAGTATCCTCCGTCTTGGCTGACTCCTTGGGAACGGTAAGGGGCTCAAAAATCGGCTCTTACTGCTCGGTCGACATTCCCACAGCAGATGATCCAACGGACAGCTCCTGCAGCCCAAGCATCTCGATAGATAGATCCTGAGTCAACCCCGACGGCGTGCGTTGTGCAAGAACAACGCCACCGCTCACCCTAGCACTCAACCTCGCTTCATAAGCCTCAAGAGCCAGCTCGACTTCTATCCTGAAGGCGGCAGAGAGATAGTTAGGCCCTGAGGATGACGAAAAAGGCGCCACCGTAGCCGCCCTTTTTTGCCTTGGACTGGATGGACTAGCATCGGATAGGCGAGGACCAATGATAAAACCCTTCTTCCTCTTCTTCCTCTACAGGACCTCCGGCAGTCAGATTTTCAGTTTCCGGACGGGAGATGGAGGCCCCCACTTGGCCTTCTTTGCTTCAACACGATAGACCAAGTGGTCTCTCCGGAAATCTCCCAGGTTATCCTCTATGAGCTTAACCAGCCAAGGCAGGAATGCCGTTTCAACTTCCGAAGGCACCCCCGTATACACCTCAGGCAACTGGCCCCACTCCTTGGGCAAGGGCCAGGACTCACCCATACTAACAAAGAAGAATCGGTTCTTCTAGGTCTTCAGGGGGTTGTCCATGGCGGTGCTTATCTTGAGACCGTCGTGGGGGGATAAAGAAATCCACTTCGCTTCCTGATTGAACTTGAAGAGCCCCCTAACCATCGACATTGTCGACAACCTCGAGTGTTGACGAAGAAAAATGCAGAGGAAGCACAGATACCTGATGTCGTTGGCATGGAACTGAGCAATGGGGACCTGAAGCGCCAGAAAAATCGACATCAACTCGTCAGGGATTGTAACGCAGAGCCGACTCCTCAAATGGGCTTCGTATACGGTCACGAAACCTGTAGGAGGCAGGAAAGCTCTGTCATCCTTCCCTAGAACACGGAAGGCAATCTCCTGCCGGATATTGTACTTCACGTACAATACCTTCGCGTCATTTTCTCTCAGGACGGAGGCAATGTTGGCGACGGAGGCCATGATTAGAGTTAGGGTTTTCTTCTGTGGGATAAGGAAGACGAAGAAACGAAGGAAGGCGCAGAAAATTCAAAATAAAACAAGCTGAAGATTTAAAAACCCGTATGAATACAAAAACAGCCTCAAAAGCATGCACCATCATTACCGTCACATGTTCCCCAAAAGGGGCTGTCGAATCAGATCCTTCGGCTCATTAAATACCAGGATCTTGAGCATACGGCATGAAGACACGTGGCACACTTTTTTGACAGGACGGCTAATGGCCAGCGCTTCCTTCTCCAAGTTGCCCGGAGATTTTTCAAAAATGGTCAACAAACCCGGTCAATATTTTAGAAGTACTCAAGGCTCCTCATTAGACAGGCAACGACTTCGTCAGCAAAAACAAGCGCATCCCATCATGAACATGTCGGAGGCCATAATCAAGACCACCGGCATTGGGGGCTAGTGATGGGTAAGCCCATACCAGGCAAGCCCAATAAGAAAAATGGCCTAAAGTCTAAAAAAATTCAGACGCATGTTAGACGGTCAACGTTAGCGTTGACCGCGTGGAGCGCCAACCAGGCGGCCAATGCGCACCCTTAAGACGGTCAATATTCCTGCTGACCGGAAGCACTGCAGCAGCAAACCGCAAAAAGACATAAAACCTAATATGGACCAGACCCAGTTTGGCGAACGTTTCCGTACATAACAAGCAACTGTCGTTTCCCTAATTTCACGTCTTCCTTGAAGCCAATCTCCTCTAAAGAAGGCATCAACAGATTTTGCGCCCTTCCCATGAGAAGGGCGCCAGGTTCTCTCTTCCTGCTTACGATGGAGCCTAACGATAATAAAGGCATAGAAGAAGGCAAATAATCTGGAGACCCGTTACCCGCTCAGAAAGGAAACGATCCCATCAGATTGTGCTAGTCAAACCTTCCTGCTCAAGGAAGGACGCCCAACTCAAGGCAAGGATCACGCCTTCTTGACCAATGAAGGTCGCCCTCCCCACCGTCTATATGACCCCACAGAGTCTCCACTCTAAGGGACACGATCACAGACGCAAAAAAGACAACACAGTGCTACTATAAAAATCCTTAAGCATACTTATGCTCGTACTTAAGCGAACAATTGCTTACTTCGCTAACCCCACTCCAAGCCTTCAAATTGCAGAGATTTCTTCCACTCCCTGATATCCATCCTTCAAAACTTCCATGCTTCCAAGACGTAGCTTCCCACTGGTTCCTTGCGAACATCGAGTTAGGAAACCACACTTTCGATGAGTCACAGGAACGTCTCTTACATCTAAAGGCTAACACTCCCGCCGATCTTAATCTTGCTATCTATCTCGTTTTACTCTTCAGTTTACCTTTTTTAAATTCGAAGGTTTGTTGCTGACTTAAGCGTCGGAGTGTTTTCGGTGGGACAACATCCCGCCAACACCTAACTTCTTGTTTATTGTAGCAGTGTGCAGGGTCCAGACTCGAAGAACGGAGCCAAATCCAAACAATCAAGCGAATCTAAATCTGTTCGAAGTCAAATCCAGATACACATCAATATATATATATATATTGTGTGATTTAAGATTTCGTTTTTTAAGTTATTGCACATGTTGATTTAATCTTATTTATTTTTATTTTTCCGCTAACAATCATCTGCCTATTCAGATAAAAAATTATTATTTTTGTTATTACTCTTCAAAAGTTATTGT
Source organism: Nepenthes gracilis (assembly GCA_033239525.1). Taxonomy (NCBI): domain Eukaryota; kingdom Viridiplantae; phylum Streptophyta; class Magnoliopsida; order Caryophyllales; family Nepenthaceae; genus Nepenthes; species Nepenthes gracilis. The sequence goes on along the minus strand of BSYO01000010.1, from coordinate 10,807,897 downwards.
CAATATTTAGTTTTTAATTTAGTTTTTGCATTGTTTTTCGTTTAATTTACCAAACTTATTCATATTAACATAAGCAACACATTTATAACAAAAAATAAAATTTTCAATTTATAGCTTCTGTTACGTTTTTTCAAATACTTTTTTTTTTAACAAACCTTTATTTATAATTAGTTTTTGTTACTTTATTTACCGTCATTGTCTATATTTTATTTTTATATTAGTTAAAAAGCACTTTAATATTTCTCATAGGATTTTTATTTTATTTTTAGTCAGTAGAGACAAAATTCTGAATTTCCAAATTATCTCATAAATTTTACGCGTATAATCCTGACTTAAAATTACGTCGTACTCTTTTATATTTGTGAGCGAGCGATTTTGCTGAACGTATGTTGACTGATGCAATACGAGTGGCTTCCATCCTAATTAGAGCGTGCTTCTCCTCCCAGTGCTAGATCTTTTCTTCTTCATCCATTTGCTCTGTAACTTTAAAAACAGGTTGGGTTTGATTCATAAATGGGTTATTGTCATTTCTTTGCTATAGAGCTATAAATCTAATGATTTTTGAGGCTTTTTAATCATATTTAACAATATATGAAATTGCATATTTAATTTAGGAGTATCAAAAAAATAAGCTGAAACCAAAAAACCAATATTAGCAACTTTTTGCTGTCGAGAAAAAAAAAAAACGCAGTCTTGGTGTGAGAGCAAAATTGCCATTTCCTAATGGAGTTTAAATTGAAGTGCAGGAATGTGTACTTCAATTGCTGGTTGACTGTGCGGGTTTGGCATGGTGAATGGTTTAGCGTTGCTGACTTGGCATTTCAATGGCGTAAATCAAAGGATGGGTAGCCCTGCTGAAGTGGCATGTCATCTCATGGTAACTACCAGTATGTAGGTATTTTGGTTGTTCTGAAGTAAAGGCCGATTGCATTATTGCTGATGCAGATTTGCTGACGTGGCCGGGTGCCTTTTTGCCTTTGCCCGATCTGGCGTGTGGTGGATGCCGGTTTGGTTTGCGGTGGATAGTTTGACTGACGTGGAATCTTTTTGCCGGTTTGGTTTGGAGGGTAAATTGCCGACTTCACATGCCGATTTGGTGTGTGAGCAATTTTGCTGATTTCAAATGGAGGTAAAATTGAAGTGTGAGAATGCGTACTTCAACTGCTATTTGGCTATGTGGGTTTGGCATGTTGATCAGGCTCGATCGCCGTCTTGCTGGAGGCTGGTGTGTCCTTGCTGACTTGGCATATCATATGCCGATTAGGACAAGAGATTGTCGCGCTTGATTTACAACTCAATTGCCGTTCTTTCAGCGAGCGTATCAAGCGCAGTGTTAGGTTTGCTTTTCAAAAGCCATTTCCGATTATGTAATTTTCTTTATTAATGACGTTCGTCATGGCTTTAGGGTCTCCTTGTCTCTATGTTTCTCTACCCAAGTCGGCAAAACACTTGGTAAATAATATTGCTGTGTATATTTTATTAAATTTTTAATGTAATTAATTACTTATCAAAAATATATATATACAGTCAAAATCTTAAATACGCAATATATAATATAATACATATAATAAAATCCAACGGTTATGAATTATTATACATTTTACTTAATAATTACTATAATCTATGAGGGAAAATAAGTATGTTTGTGATGAGTATCGTTATCTCCGGCGCATGCTAAAGGTTTATCAAAGAATTAACTCAGAATTAAATGATGTCCCAATCGTCTCATATAGTACAAAATGGATAGATGAATCCATCAGCCCTGTTTGGATAGCCCATTTCCCATACAGGCATTTTCTCTAACCAACTGGAGCAAACAACTTCCTTCTTTTATTCGGACAGCTCAATACACTCGGTTGTCAGTCAGGAACCATCGGCCGAATAGTATCCCTTTATCCATTTGGGCTATTCTATAAGCGGTTGACAGAAGAGGTCAACTACCCCTTAATTCTACGTATATCCTTCCTTTCTAATAGGAGAAGAAGGGGTGATGGATAACAACAAAGATTAACAAGTAATAATTCCAAGATGTTTCATTTTAAGCGCATTTCTTTTTCTTTTTAAAGACACTTTTCACTAAGCATACCTCTTTAAGACTTTTTACATAAATATCAGCATTTCCATTTTGCATCCTCTTTTTCTCTTTCAACAAAAAAAGATGACTGACTTGAACGTTAGAGGATAAATCAATAAATGAGTCCCACCAATCCCTTGACATTTTATTTATTGTGTTACACAAGACCTAAATTCGAAGCATATAAAGGTTAGATCCACTTCAAATCGGTCGAACTAGGTGAACCTATTCTTGGCTCCCTAATTTATATAATAATTTGGATTCAAAGACGCACCATTGGTGTCGTCTATAAAAAATACTAAAAAGTCTGACTACCATATCTTTGGAAAAAACAACATGGTGAACACCTAGACACAAATTAGCATGCCGATCAAAGATGCCACCTCATGTGGCAACTGTCCTCTCATGGGCAATTGTGTAGATGACCATCCCGATCCTTGCATACACACATTTGTGATGCAGATGGATGACATCTCTAAGGCCATCTACACCATCTACATATGTTTGGATGAACGACCAAAGTGGGCTTCATCTTCCGCCTTTCAAACAGCAATGTCTAAGCAAAGGAAAAGGGGAAAGAAGCATCCCACTGAGAATGATCATCAGCCTGATGATCTTGGGACCCAAGTTGCCTTGAGCAATAAGGTCCCATCGCACGTAAAGGGTTGCCTAAGTTACAGGACTCATCAGGATAGCCCTGAGAGGCGAAATTTTAGCTATTCCCATGACAATAAGAGGCCTTCGGACCAAGGAAGAGCTTCTCATAGCAAACACCTTTCGAAAGCTGTAAGCCATCTAGCCTCTCACACCACATAGAATGTCTTGGAGTTGAGGATCTACATCAACAAGAAAAGGATGGCAACTCCTAAAACGGAGGAGAAAATTAAAAAAAAAAAAAAAAACAATGTGGCAGCATGTGTTTGGAGGGAACGCTAGTGGATGAACCGCGAACTTAAGAAGATTACCATTTATGATAGAGATCTGGATACGACCACTCCCTCACAAATTTAAGATGCCGGCCCTAGATCCTTATGATAGAAGTAAGATCCAATGGATCATCTCAACTATTTTTGCATCTTCCTAAGCTTCCAAGGCCTAGACGTGGCAGCAATATACCTATACTTTCCCTTAACTCTCAAGGGGGACACCCAATTTTAGTTCTATCGACTTCAACCCAACTCAATCTGGACTTTTAGGAATAGGTCAACAGCTTCTTAGCACAATTTGCCTCTTATCGGAAGGAAGAAAAGCAACTATGGCACATCGCCCGTGTTAAGCAGAGGCAAAACAAATGATTGAAGAGTTTTTGGTCTCAATTCATGACCGAGGTCTGGAAGATACCCAAACTCACTGATGAGGTGAAGCTAAGTGCCTTCATATTGACTATAGAGTTTGAGGACTTCTTCAAGTATCTGGCCAATAAGGACTTTTCGGGAGACTCAAACTGTTACTCGTGCTTACATAACGGCCAAAGAAGCCAATGAAGCAACACGGTTGGAGCATGTGAACCATTTTTGTCAGGGAATAGTTGATGGAAAGAGGAAGAATGGTGACCATGTAAGCTTCCATAGGCTCAGAAATAGCCGAAGGTGGAGCCAACAACACAAATGGGGTTCAAGCCCCTGAATTTGACTCTCCTAAATGACTTTCGTACTAATATTCTGATGTAGATTCGGGATAAAAATTCTGAAGTGACCGAAGGCGTTGAAGAACTCAGACGAAGGGGATTAATCAAAGTATTGTTATTACTATCAGTGCGCGGGCCACATCATTGAGAACAGTCGGATGTTGCAAAAGGTCACCTCACTAAATTTCTACAAATACCCAAACAAACCTCTAGAAGAGTAGATGATGATGAAACCGAGCAGCCAAGGAACCGAGTGGCAGCCAAGGTCATTAATATGGTGATGTCGCGACCAATGCATAATGATGCCCCAGATTACCCAAATATGACCGTTGGCCGTAAGAAAACCGAGGATAGGAGTTAGGGATGATATTATTAGTTTTAGTAATTAAGATATGACTCATGTATCCTCTCCTCATTCCAATCCCTTAGTTGTATCTACTCTCATTTTTTATGATGATATAGATTATCACTTAAAACGATGTTTATTGATAATAGAAATTTTAAAAATTTATTTTATCTTAATGCATACTTTAAATTGGGTTTAAAAAGGAGTTAAATAAAACCCATCAAAGGACTCATGTATGGGTTGGACAACGAGCCGGTACCCGTTCAAATGATTGTCTAGCTAAAAGGCACGCTGGGGACTTATCCGAAAACTAACTCCAAGATACTTTCCTTCTTGGTAGTAGATATTTTGTCGATCTACAACACCATTCTTGAACATCATTGTCTGGTAGTAACTTTAATCCCACACTTAAAAAATAAAATTTCCCACACCATATGGTATAGAAGAGATTCTTGGCTATCAAATAATCGAGCAGACATGTTACCTGTCCTGGGTCACGCAAATCCCTCCCGGCCAACTAGTCGAAAAGCTCGACTTTCGTGACGGGACCACCTTGTTGCAAGCCTAATTTGGAGAATCTATAGACTAAATCCCCTTGGATCCTGGTGATCTTGAGAAGTGTGTTTGAATAGGAAGTTCTTTACTAGAACTCCTCCAGAACCAACTAATCAGCTTTCTCTAACAGGATTCCGACGTTATTGCCTGGACACTTGTTGACATGTCAAGAATACCAACTAGAGTAGTAGTCCATAAGTTGGGCCTAAATCCTAACCATAAACTTATCCGGTAGAAACGATGGAATCATTCGGTTGAGAAATTAGTCACTATCCACAAGGAAGTAAAAAATCTACTCGATGTCGAATTCATCAAGGAGGTCAAGTACACAGCTGGCTATCCAACGTAGTTCTTGTTAAGAAAAGTAATGGAAAATGGATGATGTTGGACTCCAATTAGCCAAAAAGTATTTGGCCAAGAATCTGATCGTCTACGATGACTCAGAACTAGTTATTAACCAAATTTAAGGAAATTTTGAGGCTTTCAGCCCTCAACTTTGCAAGTATCTCTCCAAAGTCTAAGGCATGATATTGTGATTCGACGATGTGGAGGTAATCCACATCCTGAGGGAAGGGAACAGAAAGGCAGGCTGACTAGTAAGGGCCACAGCAACCGAGGACCCAGAGCAGTACCCACAAAAAATGCGTGAGGTCCTCAGAATTTCCAGCATAGACGATCCAAAGCCAAAGATTATGTAGATAGCTGATATGAAAAACTGAATGACTCTTTATAGAAAATATCTATCTGATGACACATTATCTGAGAACCAAGATAAGACAAAGCTCGTAAAAAGATGGTAGGCTAGTACACCATTATGGAAGAAAAGTTGTATCAATGTGGGTACTCTATCCCATACCTACGGTGTCTCGCGTGAAAAGAAGCTGACTACGTGTTTGGAGAGGTACACCTTAGTATTTACAGATCCCATGTTGAGGATAAGAGCCTTGCTTTTAAACTCATATGGTAAGGTTACTACTAACCCTCCATGAAGAGTGACACCATAGACTTTATACTAAAATGTGAGAATTGCCATATCCATGAGAACCTTACCCATCAATCACACACAGAACTCCAAACATTTCAGTCGCCTTGCCAAATCCTCAGGCCCCTACTTGTTACATTCGAACAAAGGATATTCGTGATAATTGAGATAGACTATTTCACAAAGTGGGTTGAGGCAGCCTCTCTAGCATGGATCATTGAGTAGAATGCTATAAAGTTTGTCCGCTAAAGTATAGTGTATAGGTTTGGTATTCTGGAGGTCATAGTGATCGACAATAGGACTCAATTCATTGGAAAGCGGTTTATAAAATATTGTACCAACTTGAAGATAAGGCTAATTTATACCTCCATTGCCTACGCACAAGCCAACAGACAAATAAAAGTGACAAATTGTATACTATTGCATAGATTAAAAACTAAGTTGGAAGATACTATGGGCTCGTGGATGGACGAACTACCATCCGTGTTTTTGTCATACAGGATGACACCTAGGAAGCCGACTCGTGAGACGCTCTTCAGCCTATGCTATGGGACCAAAATTATCATTCCAGTAGAGGTTGGACTGCCTAATCTCTAGGTTAAATGTTTTGATCCACACAATAACTCTTAGAGGCTTTAGAAAAACCTTGACCTACTTGAAGAGGCTAGAGACATGAAACATTTGTAGACGGTGGCCTACCAGTAATGGATTGCTCGATACTATAATAAGAATGTGAAAGCATACCAATTTGAAGTGGGAGATTTAGTCCTAAGAAGTATTAAGGCGACTAGCAAGAATATTGACTAGAACAAGCTCTCACCCAACTAAAAGGGCCTTTCATTGTCTCAACCATTATTTGAAATAGGGTGTACAAGTTATGAACCCAGAATAGTAAGCTTGTCCCTAGGATATGGAACACTTCTAACCTTAAAAAATATTATCAACAAATGTACGTATGGCCTAAGTAAAGTTAGCATGCATCACTGGGAATGCTTGTAAAATGTGTTACATTTTATTAATAAAATGATTATCCAATTATTCTTTGTTCATGTGAATGATTGTTCGTTATTTCATAAAATTATATGACTTAGGTTGCCCCTAAGTCAGGTGAGGTCTCTTTACATGCCCCTCAAACCATCACTTAGTGGTCAATAAAACTCGGCCATGTTATTGAGTGGTCCTAATGAAGTCGGATTGTAAAACTTGGTCATGATACCAAGCGGCTCTCATGAGGCCAAAAGTTAAAAACTTATGGAGCTTTATTAAAGCACGAATGCGAAGACCTCCGGTTAAAGGAGATAGCATTATTAGTTGACAATAGTTCAAAAATTTAAGTCAAACACACCAATGCTATGATATCCTTTGACATGTCTGGAGGACCAATGCCTTGTGTGGACGATGGCTTAAGTTACCTCTAGAGACTGACATTGAAGGCTATAATATTCGGCCAGCATATAAACCAACATGTATGTACATATGTGTGTGTGTGTCCGCGCATAAATAATAAAGAGAGAGAGAGAAGAAGATAGACATGATTGTCATAATATGATTTTATTTCTTTACAAAAAAATAGTATAAGGTACAAAATTTTATTCTAGGAGAGGATCACTATGAGCGTGTGAAGTTTCTGGCAGATGCTCCCAAGACTCTATATCATCTCTGGGACGGTATAGTACATCAAATTGATTTTGGGCACTGGTGTTCCTTGGATGAAAAATAGAAATGGAAATACTCGGAGCCACCATCTTTATAATGTGCTGGGAAAGGCTGATACCGTTTCAATACTTGTACTCCATTATCTATTTGATGTCGTTTTGACTGATGGAGACCTGAGCTCGCTCTTAAGTCTAAAGTTCTAGTCACGAAAGAAAGCATACTTTTATTTTGTTTCGGACAACTCGTGTTCAAGATGAGAGACACGCTCCACCATGACCTTGAACTTTTCCATCTCAATGTAGCTCTAAGATAGATGGTCGACGGTGGAAACAAGTCGATGTGCCAACTCTTGAAGTTTTAAAAGGAGAACAAGTTAGAAATCTATAAAATAAGAAAGGAACTCAGGAGATACTCGGTCAATATCTCAGAGAAGGATGAGCTCCCTACGGGAGAGTCACTTATAGGATCCTCTAAAACTTTTTGACTTTCTGGTTCTAGGGGCTCTGTAGTAGTTACCTCTGTCGTCTCAATGTCTCCTTCGATTAAAATCTCCCATTAGACCTCTGACATTGGGGGCTCAGAGTTAGGAACTTTGACTGCTTCCTTGGATACGACTTCCTCATTGGCCTAGGATATAGGGCCTCAAGGCATGGTACGTTAGCCATCTCGACTCTTCCCCTCGGCCTCGTCCTCATCTTTAGCCTTGGGCATTGGGGGCTCGAAAGAAGGTACATCAGTAACTTCAGCAACAAGTTCTGGAGCAGCCACCTTCGAGATACTGGCTTCCAGAACCTCAACCTAAGGTGCCTCTTCAGCCTTCACAGACTGAATCTCGTTTATCTATGAAACTCTCTCGGCAAAGTTAGTAGAAAGATTGGGCAAGAGCTCCTCAGATAGATATGGTTGGACGGTTAGCTCCCCATATGAAGCAAGGGTTAGCGCTGGGATAGGCTTATCCTCTGCACCAACCTCAGGATTGCCCATAGGCAAAGCATTAGGCTCCAAGGTTCATGACCCTCGTCAGATTAGATGGCCCCAGATGTTTGGGCTGATGAGGAAGGAATTGGGTCTACCCTCTCCATCAGCCTCTTTTCTCTTACTAATTGGCCAATGGTGGCTTAGTCATCTTCGGAAGAAGAGGACCTAGCTAAGGCATCTTGATACTTGGGCACCTTATTAGAAAGCTCACTTATGTGAAGTGGCCCCTACTTTCTCTTCAATTTCCTTTTGTGGGCCGATGGCACAAGAGGTACATCTAACCCTTTAGAAGGAGGTTCCTATTTTGCTTGCTCTAGTGCCTTGGATAATAGAAATCAACTTTTTCCTTAATGAAATACGTCAACGCCTTCACTGGCTCCTTCTCATTCACAAGCACCTTAATACAAAAAGATTTCTTTACTTGGCCCCATTAGTTAAAGAGCTCACATCCAAAGGGAGTCGCCAAGAAGAAAAATCGATCCTTCCACCTTTTAATTGAGTTAGGATTTCTCCCACTCAATACCAAATTAGAATGAGGAGAGATTGAGATCCAATCTGCTCCATGGCGGAAATGAAAGATTATCTTAACTTCCTTGGTGTCCAACTCTAGACCATGGTGGCATGCGAAGACGCACATAGAAACTAGATAATGAATGGCATTGGGTTGTAACCTTGAAACCTTTTTCTCAAGCACCTTTTTCCTTAGTACAAAAAGATTTCCTAATTTGGCCCCATTCGTTGAAGAGCTCACATCCAAAGGGAGTCGCCAAGAAGAAAAATCGATTCTTCCACTTTTTATTTGAGTCAGGATTTCCCCCGCTCAATACAAAATCAGAACAAGGAGAGATTGAGATCCAATCTGCTCCATGGTGGAAACGAAAGATTACCATAATTGCCTTGGTGTCCAACTCCAGACCATGGTGGTGTGCGAAGGCGCACATAGAAACTAGATAACGAATGGCGTTGGGTTGCAAGCTTGAAATCGAAATGTGTAGAGCCACCATGATCCTATATAACTCCGATGCCATTGGAAAGTGGACCTCCTTTTAAATGAGTCTCATATATCGTGATGTACCCCTCCAGTGGGGAACAAGCTTTGCCACCCACACCAGGAAAAAGGTACATTTAAGAGTTTGGAATCCTATATCAAGTACGGAGGAAATCGACATTAGCCAACGTAAGAATCGACTGAATGTCTTTAATGCCGGGTGCCATAGAAAAAGGTTAAGAAACTTTGAGGTAAGAAGAAGATGAAGGAAATTCGTAGAGAATGAAAAATGATAAAGTTTTAGAAGGAGTGGGGGAAGGAAGAATTCAAACAATTCAAATGAAGCCTTTGGAACTAAAATGATGTCGTAGTAAGAAATTAAAAGGACATGCCTCATCATGGCTGTGATACATGTTAGCACCCCGAAGGCCATTAATCGCCTGAAGCCACTAATGATGACTGGGATGATTCCAAGACGACACAAGACTCAAAGAGGCTTACATTTAATTCTACTATTGGCGGCACAAAAGAAGCCCATCGGATTGGGAGCCCTCATCTGGACGATTATTAAAGCTCATCGGACTAATAGTTTTCGTCCAGCCAGCAAGTGAAGTCCTTCAGACTAGAAGCATGAGTTTGGACAGCTGACTAACTCTTGGTCATCATACTGGAAGGTTGAATTTTAAGCCTTTTGACATGGGAGACTAGTGATGAATATTGTTATCTTCAGCCCAAGAGGAAGGTCTATCAAAAAATTGGCCTAAAATTGAATGATATCCCAATCTGCCCATATATCCCAAAATGGATAGATGAATCTATCAGCCATATTTGGATAGCTCACTTCCTATACAGGCATCTCCTCTAACCTATCAGAGTGAACAACTTTCTTCTTTTATCTAGATAACTTAATGTACTCGATTGTCAGTCAGAAATTGTCAGCTGAATAGTATCCCGTTATCCATCCAAGCGGTTCCATAGGTGGTTGACAAGGGAAGTCAATTGCCCATTAACTCTATATATCTGTCCTTCCCAACAGGAGAAAAAGAGAGGATGGATAATAAAAAAATAATAAATAACAATTCCAGGATATTTCACTTTAAGTGCATTCTTTCTCTTTTTAGAAATACTTTTCATCAAGCGCACATGTCTAATACTCTTCACATAAATATAAATATTCTCATTTTATATCCTCTTTCTCTCTTTTAATAAAGAAATACGATTGATTTAAGTGTCAGAAGATAAATCGGGGATGATTTCCAACAATCTTTTAACCTTTTATTTATAGTGTTATACAGAATCTAATTTTAAATTATACGGATACCAGACCTACTTCAAATTGGTCAAATTAGGTGAACTGGTTCTTGACCTTATAATTTGTATAATAATTTGAATATAAAAACGTATTAATTTACCGTTATTATAATTAACAACCATTAGATTAAATAAGAAATAAGCCAAATAAAATTTTATATCATCATGAAAGCCAAGTGGGGATAAATAATATCAAATTAATTTGATCTGGCTAAGAAGTTTGCATAAGAATTAGATAAACAGATAAATAATTATATAATTTAACGATATTTTAAAAATGTCGAGTATCAAACCTTTTTCAAAAATTTGATAACGGAAAACAATTTTTTTTCCCCTAAAATTGAACTCAAGTAGGCAACACAAGTGCCCCCCTGAAATTCGGAAAGCGACGATGGCTAGAGTGTTCCCCATGCCTCTTCGCAGCTGCAAGCTTCTCCTTCACGGCTCTCACGTTTCATCGATGCGTCGCCCCTTTGCTATTCTCTGTCGACAGGTAAACTATCTTTCCAAATGCACCCGCAATATTAATCGAAGACAGTAGCAGATTCGGAAAATCGCTGTGGTTTTATAAGTTGTTTCTCCTTTCCAGTCCACCGAGATATAGGATCGTATAGATTACTGGTGATCGGATTTGATTTTTAATTGGTCTAATTGATTTCTTTTTGCTGCTTTTTTCCGCCCTGAATTAATTTATTAGTGTCATGTTCTAAATTTTTGTTTGGCAAGGTTTGGATAATATGTAATTTCAGTTAGTTCAGTAGAATATAATTTTGTTATGCTTTATCTGGATTCCTTACCGATTTTTTTTTTTTTTTTTTTGAATAGTTGTTTGATTTTTGTTATTTGGTTGGTATGGTTGTGCATCTAATGTGTATCTGTGATCATTATAAAGTTGCGATTTGCCTTTTTTTTTCTCATCAATGACCTGATAGCGCATTTGTTGAATCATAGAACTGTATTGCATTAGATGCGGTGATTGAAAATTTAATTTGATTATCTTAATTGAACTAGGTTATAGATATGTTGTAGTTGTTCTGCCAGCACAGTGGGAGTGCTCATCCCTTGTTGTGCCACTATTTTCCCGGAAACGTGATGGCAATCACATGCCGTTGAATCATAAAAGAGTAGATTTATATGCGCCAGATTTGAGCAAAGCAATACTTTCCCTTTAAATTGCATTCCACTAAACTCTTAAATAAATAATATTTGACTGATTTAAAAGTTCAGCTCCAATCTGATTTTGGCTAATTTCAGATAACCAATGTCATAGAAGGAGCAAACTATTGTTAGGAATTGGACATGCTGTGGTCATAAATTGGTCTATACTGCTAGTATGCTTGTTGTAATTTGTTTTCCTAGTGCTCCCTTAACACCATTTTTTTTATTTTTATTTTTGAAATTTTTACATTCTTATCAATAAAATAATAGGAAAACGAATAAAGTATGATACTATAAAGGAGCATCTATCTTCTCAGTAGAGTGAACTTTGTGTCCATGTGCAATAAGGAGTTGAAATCGTGCTTTGAGTTGCTAATTTGACAGGTTTCTGAACAATATTGTGCTTTACTTGCCAAGTCCTACACAGTTTGTGTCACTGTTGCATTGACCTGAGATTGTGCAATTAAAAATGGGCTAGCAGGGAGTTGGCCTTGGTGGTGATGGATGTTTACTTCCTTTGTATTCAATTAAGTATGTTTGGGTTTTACCTTTGCATTTGATTGGGGTTTCACTCTTGCATTTGAAGAAAAATTTTCTCAGGATCAGGCACTCATTCATCAATTACTTTCTGCTACCATTGGATTTTCATATATTTGATGTTACCTGACTATTGAGATCATTTCTGTAGATAAACATGGAGGTAGAGAGTGTTGTGGCTCGGCTGAATGCTTGTGGTTTATTACGAAGTCAAGGCCTTATTGGAGGAAAATGGGCTGAAGCATATGATGGAAAGACTATAAAGGTAATATTTCTCTTCAAAACTGAACTTTCTTTAATTTCTTAGTCAATTCAATGTTCAATAAAGTAGCAGTTTAGGGTGGAGCGGTGGTGGACGGAGTTTATAAATAGGGTCCCACTTGGTGGGATTTCAGTTTGGTTGCCATTGTTTTTGGATGGATTTTAAGGCTTTGAACTATTCTTTGTGCGGTGTGCATACCCTGGTGAAACACCTATATGAACTCTAGTTAGCTAGTTGAAGCTGCAATGTATCATTGTTGTGTGTTTATTGCCATCAGTTAAAGCTGTAAGAAGGGATATAGTGACCAGCAATAGGAAGAAAATGCAGAAGGGAGAAGTCATGGGGAGGTGTGAGAAAGAACATAACTACAAAACCTTGGAATGTTTTAACTCCTTCAGTTGTATTTTTAGTCTCGAGAGTTACAGTTTGTCCCCAGAGTATCCATATAATATATTTTTCTCTACAGTTTGAAATAAGTAACATATGAGGACTCCAAGTGTTGATATGCTTTTGTAGTGCTTTTGCTGATGAATTATTTAAGTTACTCTTGTATGCTTTTTACTTATCTATGGTTCAAGGATTGTTGCCCCTTTTATTCTTAATTTTATGGCATGCATGTCCCTGTCATTTTGTCCCCTTTTCTCATGGTTGTCTGTTGTTACCAAGTGCAAAGAGTATTTCATGTGATGGCAGGTACACAACCCTGCGTCCGGTGAGATTATAACGGAAGTCCCATGCATGGGTGCAAGGGAGACAAATGATGCAATAGTATCTGCTTATGATGCGTTCAGCTGTATGAAACTCTACATTATCTATAATTTTACATATCCTTTCTTTAAAGAATGCTTTTCTTTTCCATGGAAGTAATGACGGTTGCTTTCTTTTTCTCAACTACAGAAATTAGGTTTACCAACAAAGCCATCAACCCAACGGAATTATTTGAATGATTGGGGAATGATACCCCACTGATATTTGGATTTTATTGGAGATGTTAAACATTAGAAGGGAGAGAGAATCTATAGGAAAATGGAGTCATTCACGAATATTTGTTTTGTAAAATGTGGGGCATGTATTGATTTTGGTTGTTTGTTTCCCAATAATATTAGTCTTAAGCCTACTTATGGACATGGATAATGCTATTTTCATCATAATATCTCAGACATGCATAATCCACATCATCTATCATTGTTAGACATGGGAACTATAATGTTCGCATTGGTCTGTGTCCTCAACGCTTCATGAATATCTTAAAACAAGAAAACATTTCATTTTTATGCAATAAATTACCTTTATATGACTACAACAATAATGAGTATAAACTACCTGTAATAAGATGAGGACAATTCTAATAGTGTACCAAACATCCCAATGTACAACTGGAAACTATGCAATAGTTGCATGATTTGCATTTCAAACAATGGTGGGATAAGAACTTGTGTTTAGCAAAGTGAAACTTGCGTTTGTGTGAAAGAGAGTACATGAGAGAGAGCAGAAATAAGTTTGAGGTGTTTCAGTTAATGGAAGTTCTTATGCTCTTTGAATCTGGGGTATGATGTTATAAGTTGTTTATTGACCAACATTTGAAGGCGTGGTGCTTATTGGAATAGTAATGCTAGCTTTGGTGGATGGTTGAGTAATAAATTTTTGAGGTGGGGGAGTTTAGAAGAAGTAAACGAACTTTGCTGGACTGATTTGAAGGTCCAATATTTTTCTTAGTTGCTTCGGGAAGAGGGAGGGTGGTGGATGGGAGAGAGAGGTTTGTGCATATGGGGTTTCCCATTGGATTTTGCGACTGGTGTTGCTGCTAATGGACCTTCCATGTATTCTTTTGATTTTGGTTGAGAGGTGTTTCAACTTTTAGCTTTTGTTTTTTAATCAAAAGATCAAGATTTGGTAGATTTGGTGAAATCAAATGGATGAGTGAGAAATCTATTGAGGTGGGAGTTTAGAAGAAGTGAATTCATTTGTCAGACACATTCAAATGTTTCAATATTTTTCTTGGTTGTTTCAGTGAGAGGCAGGGAGGAGAGGGAAGTTTTTTATAAGTAAACTGACTTTGCCAGACAAATTTAAAGGTCCCACTATTGTCTTAGTTGCTTCTGCTAGTGGTGGGAGGGGGGAGAGGGAGATTTCTGCATATGGGCTTCCTAACTGGATTTTGCCACTGGTGTTGCTGCTAATGGAAGTCCCAAGTACTCTTTCCCTCAGGGTTGTGAGGTGTTTCAGTTGTTTTTAATCAGAAGCGGCAGACGTGGTGCTCACTAGAATTGGATAATACTAACAAATTCAGGACTTTGGTACAATTGGATGGATTTAAATGGCTGATTGGTAAATCTACTGAGATGCGTGAATTTTCAAGAAATAAACTATTTTGGAAGACAAATTTTAAACTGCAATGCTGTTCTTAGCTGCCTAGCAAAAGACGGACTGGGCGGAAATATTTGAATTTGTGGCCTGTGAGACATTTGGAAAAGAATGGCCCCTTAGAGTACCTAAAAATATGATTTGTTGAAATTTGAGAAATCAGTTCAATGTGATGAAAGTTGGTCATATATAAAATGCATGATTAAACGATGTAAATCTTTCGAAAGGGCTGTGTTGGGCAATGATTGGCTGATGATCTATGCTCTAGTGTTTCATTTGGAGGAGGATTACTATATTCATTGTTGATAATAATGGGCGTTGATTTCCTAGGTGCTTCTCTTAGAGGTTTTTTTGGTGGTTTCAGTGATCCCTTCCCTTAAATGTGGATATCAAAAGGAAGACTGATTCCTTTGGAAGTCCATCAGAGAATTAATGGTGACTGCAGTATACCAATTCAGTTTCTGTATGTTTTAGTGATGGCATTTATAACTGTCTGCTTCACAGAACATATTGTTACTAGGGGTTTCTAGATAGAGAGATCTTATTAAAATGGAGGTCACAGTCTATGTGTCAATGCAGGGGTTTAAGAACTGATTTGTCTCTGTAAAGGTTGTAGTTTTCCTCTTCACCATGGTCAGAATAACTGCTTATAGGGGCTGGCAATTTAATGTTTCATTTGTGAAGCTGGTTGTGTTAATGCTTTCTGTTCAATTTCCAGGTGCCAAGATTTTGCATCAGTTTTACTATCAGAAGTGGCCATCTGAAATTGAAGTGGTGATGATGATGATTTAAAAAATCACTGTTAAATAATGTAATTGTAGTACATAATGGACATCGTCCTAGTGCTTTGTCTATGTACAGAGTATTTGTTTTGACAATGTGGAATGATTTGTTTGTAGTCTGGTAGTCATAATGACCTTAGAATAAAAGTAAGCAACGCTTCACATGTTACTGGTTGTTAGGTTGTCACACAGTTGAGTAAGAAGCATTTACCATTTGTCAAAACTTATTAATTATTTTTCTATAATTTAAACATGTTAGGACATGCTAGACCCATTTATCACATGCAAGACATGGTTAGGACATGCATTTTTTTTTTGGATAATTTAGTATAACTGTAAAGTGGTGTTGTTTGATCAATTACATTCATTGTATAAATAAGCTTTGAATTTTGATTCCTATGTCCTCAGTGGATTGCATGCTCATTTTTAGAAAAAGTTACATTTTGCCATATCAGTTGTGTCGGTTTCCATTTTCTGTCTGCATCTGTGCTAATATGAATATTCATTTTCAATAAGATAAAGAAATAGGAAATCTGAGTTTGTGCCTGCTGCCTGCCCCTTTGAGAGATTGAGAGAAACATAAACTAAAGAAGTAATCAACAAGCCCAATGCTAATTTATCTAGTTGAATACCCATTTACATTACTCCACCTTCAATTTCATCTTTCCCATCCTAGCCTGTCATGTCTGATATCAATTTTTTTTTCTGAATTAAACCATCCTACTGTTCAATTTCGCATTTCTTCCTGAATTGAGTCTAGTTTTTTCTATCCAACGCAGGACCATATTTAGTCTTAGGCCAGTATCATCATCAACCATTTATTTGACATCCTAGTATGCTAATCTGCCTAAAATCTTTCAAACACAATGGACTGGCTTCTTTGTTATAACTGTAGGAAAAATTAAATTTATAAGTGACATTTTCTGAAGTGATGAAAATATTTGAAGGAGATCAACGGACCAGCGCTTACCGTCACCCAGTTCTATTTGTAGAAAGCAACAATGAGTGCATATTTAGATGGTGAAACAAGCCTCTAATAATTGTTTCACTGCAAGGTATGAAGCAGACCTCTTAGACTCCGGGCCTTTTCTGTAGAAAGGAAGAGACTAAGTATTTGTACCAGTTACAGATTTCCTTAATCTCACTACCATCATTGATAATTCTATCATGAATGTCTAACATGCTAATAAGGTCTCCTGTGTGCACTTGTAACTCTGCCAAATATTGTTGTTTTGGTCTCCCTTTATAAGCCATGAATCTCTAGATTTTATCACAAATATATTTCTTCAAAATGCAGAAGCTCTATTGGTCCTTCAAAACAGTGAATTTTCATTCCAATTTACTCAACTCCAGCCCCTCAACTTTATCTTTTCCAACAAGCCCCTCTCATTAGTTCATTTTTCCTGGATTTTAGATTGCAAAAATACGTTAACATTCCATTCCATTCCATTCCTTGATATCCGACTTCAGTCTTTTACGGCACATTTGGCTACTAGAATGGAATAAGGTGGGAATAGAATAGTTATTCCCAGGGAATAGAATAAGATGGGAATAGAGTTGGAAATTGTTATTCTCACGTTTGGTTGTTGGAATAGAATAAGTTGAGAATTAGTATTCAAATATTTAGTTTGTAAAATAGTATGGGGAATAATGTGGGAATTTATCATAATGACTTTTTTATCCTTATATATATATATATACATTATTCTAATATTACGTATACTTCTTGTTTTATCTTAATAAATATTTAATTTTGTCATATAAAATTATGTATATATTATATATGTATACGTGTATAATAATATTTCTTATATATATAATATATAATTTCTTCTTCAATAGGCTTACTATCATATGGTAGGAAATATGATCAATTGTATTAAATTTTGCTCCATATAAACTGAGACAAAAATAAGTTAAAATTTTTTTAAAATTAACGACAAAATATAGAAAAAATTAAATATTGGATGACAAACACACACACACACACACACACATATATATACATTTCCCGTAAAGTAAACAATACATATATCCTCTAACAACATCTTACCATTCTAACTGCCAAGCCAAAAAAGGTGAACAGAGTGGGGAGGGGGACCAGGTTAAGGTACACGATAGTGGGATATCCACTAAGGACAAGCTAACCAACCAGGCATGGAGGAATACAAAATCATTTACCAACATTATTGTGAAAATTTAGTGAAGTTCATTCAAATTTAGGGAAAAAACTATTGAGAATGTAAAAGATTTTGATAACCTTCTCATCTAGCTAACAGAAGAAGTTAGATACATTACCTGATTCAAAAGAATACTTCAAACATGAAGCCTAACCATTACCCCTTTCTCTGCAAATGAGCCAAAAATCATCACATTTACATATGTAAATGTAATTCCCAGATCCATGAGTGGAAGATTAAGATCCCCATATATTTTACAGTACAAATTGTTTAATGAAATTTAATCTTTATCGTGGTGGAAGATTAAACAAGTCCGCCGTAAGTGTCGGATGACGTATACATATCATATTCACTGCGTTCCTTTTACTTGCGGGTAATTAAGGAATTTCAGACAATACAGTATATAATTGCGCCGCCCTTTACTCATGTGTGTTGGCTTTGAAGCTTTTACTCAACATTTTGTCGAGCTTGTTCATATTTGTGCTCAGTACATTGGCTGCTTGGATAATGCAATCAGATAGTGTATTCACATCTACACTAGCTTTCCGTTTCCTTCCCTTGGATGTCGTCGACGTAGTTGGAGTTGACACATGCAGTGCACTTTGAATAGTATAATTATTAGTGCCGATTAAGTCTTCAATTCCTATTTTTTCAGCATCATTCATGATTAATTGCTCGTTATCCGGTTTATTATTCTAAAGCTCCACAACGAAGTCCTCGACAGCCTATGCATTTGCCCCTGTTGCACAGTTTTTGCCACAAATCATTGACAAATCTTCAAAGTATGGAAACAACTTTTTTCTCCAAATAGCAGCTCCCTTGTGGCTCTGTGATAACAAAATATATATCGGTTTAAATTTAAACAGTTTATCAGAATTTCAACTATTCGGAAGCCAAAAAAGGTGCAGTTTAAATTTAATCCCTACAAATTTTATCAATTTAAACTGTATTTAAATTGTGCTGTTTAAGTAACAGAATTCAATCCATATAAATTGCGTATAAGGAAGTTTAGCATATAAAGCATCAAATTTGCATAGACATATCAACATATTGATATGAGCAGGTCACGGCTTGGGCTTTTGAACTGCTGCTGCTTTAAACTGTATATTGATTAAGGATCTGGCCCTACTTTAAACTGCTGCTTTAAACTGCTTTAAAATATGAATTTCAGAATACCCGGGGCAGTTTAAACTGCTGCTGATTAAGGATCAGAATACCCGATCCAATACATTGCTACATAAGGCCTGCTTTAAACTGCTGCTGAACCCGGGGCAGTTGCGCAGCAGTTTAAACAGTTTGCGCATCAGTTTAAGCAGCGGCAAAACCGGGGCATTTGAAACAGAATACCTGGGTTTTGCTACTGCTTTAAACTGCTGCTTAAAGCAGTTTAACATGAATTTAAAGCTGTCGGGGCATTTCAAGCCGTTTAAACAATTTGCGTATCAGTTTAAGCAGCAGCAAAACCTGGGGCATTTGAAACAGAATACCCAGGTTTTCTGCTATCTTCTTGTGATCTGACCGTCTCTGTAGGGAAAGTAAATCATGAGATTCTGTATGCTTAAATTAAAAAATGGCAACGTGAAACTACAAATTCTCACCAGTCCACGCAAATAACAAGCAGATATCCAAGGAAAGCAGCCATTCAAACAACATTCCCTGAAATGAAGATACTTCTGATGCTCTATTAGGCTATGGACTGCTTATTGAGGTCTAAATCATAATATAAGATTGTTGCACTGACGTAAATAACACTGTCTTCAACAGCAGTGTGCCATTAATGAAGAACATAGGCTGCAGTGTGCCATTCAAACAACATTCATATAAATGCACGCACCTATAGAAGTTAAGGATTGTGCAAATCTACTGCATCTACAGCTTCTATACCTGAGACATATGTCTCCACAAGGCGTTGGGATTATGGGTTTTGGCTAGTTGGTGCTCTATGCTCTCTGCAATTTGGAATTGCAGGTTGAAAATGGAGAGTTTAGAAATCATTGTGGGAAATATTTACAGAAGACACAAGGGCTGATGCTATGTTTGACCATGATCTGAATGTATTACAATTTTAGATTTTATGGCAAATTATCGAAAGCTATAGCTTTATGCTTAAATCCATTCGTACACTTCAATAAGCATTTGAAACAGAATACCCGGGTTTTGCTGCTGCATTAAACTGCTGCTTAAAGCAGTTTAACATGAATTTAAAACTTGAAATTGCATTTCAAGCAGTCTATACAGTTTGTGCATCAGTTTAAGCAGCAGCTTCCAGGGCATTTTCCAAAGCAAAATGTGTATGGAAATTTAACAGATTAAATAGCTAAGAATTATCGATATGTATGCATTCTATACATGTTGTTTTGCAACAACCATTTTTCGTGCATCATCCCACCCAAATTCATAAGTGTTCGTACCTCTTATCACGTCGTATACGATACTTATTTCTTTTTCAACGTCTTTATTCTAGATGTAATGTGTGACGTTGCCTTCAAGCCCGAATTTGGGAATTTTTGTTATAAAATGCTCTCTAACTCATGTAAATAACCCGCCTTGAAACCATTGTCAGCATTATGTGTACTAGTGTTATACAACTCGACCATACTAACAACAAGTGCATCATCTTCATGAAGCTCCCATCTTTTTTTGATATCCATATTAGATTGTGACATGTTTAACTACGTTGATCTGTTATAATTATGAATAAGTGAATCCAAGAAGCAGAAATCAATGAACTTAAGTACCAAGTCAAGCATGTTTATGATTAATAACATAATTGATGATATGGAAAAACAAATACATAATTGGCACTACTCAAAGTGAATATGTCAAATGTGTCATTTAACTGATATGCCAAATGATATGTCAAATGTATTGTTATCATATCCGCATCTTTGTCTAATGAATCCTCTTGAGACATATTGTATTCATCCTCAATAGGATCATAATCCATTTTATTTCTAATAAAATTGTACAGCACACAACAAGCAATAATAACTTGGTTGTTTGTCCTAATAGGATAAAATGATGGACTTCTGAGGATCACCCACCGCATTTTCAACAATCCAAAATACCTTTCGATAACATTATGAGTAGCGGCATGTTTCATATTGAAGAATTCCTTAGCCGTTCTTGGCTGATGGTCTTGACACCATTCATTTAAATAGTATATCTGCTTCTTAAATGGTGCAAGAAATCCACTGCAATTTGTATATCTCGCATCAACTAAGTAGGAAGCACCTATATGAAAACATGCAATATCACTACGTAAAATAAGCTTATTGTAAAACATTATGATTGATTCGATGATCTAAGATTTTATCGTTTGGAACTTTCTGTCCATACCTTCTATTTAGCGCATCTCATGAAATTCTAAAATTTGCTGCATATCCTTCCCAACTAGGGAGGATATATATAAATTGCATGTCATTAGTACATACTCCTAACACGTTTGTAGCTATATCTCCTTTATGAGTTCGATATTTAGGTTTGTCTGCAGTTGTACCCTTATTTTTATGCATGTTCCATCCAAAGTGCCTATACAATTTTACAAATAGACATCGAACTAGAATGAGTTATCTAGTACATTAGTCACGTAGATATAACAATAAATATATGAAATAATTATCATACCGGGAACTACTTCCATCGCTCGTCTGTACAGTACTCAGAACTGGGTTTTGACCTTCTTAATAAGTGCGCGTGCATATGTATTGTTGTGGGTAACATATTATTAAATATTCTACTAACCGTCTCATCTGACCGCTGAAAATTATGTGTAGCCACCTTATTTTTTACATGATGCGTAATAATGTGTAAGAATATTGCCACTTGCTTATCAACTAGTATGTGTTTTGATGGACGAAGTCTCCCAATATGTGTTAACATCTCACATAGTTTCAGAAACGCGGGCCTATTGATTCTCAACATGTTAATACAACTGATATCATTGCTATGTATGACTCGGTTGATGTATTATCTTTTTATAAAAATCAAGTTTGTACAATCTCATGATTGTAAGTTTGGGCTATCCAATCATTGAGATTACACATAAAACACATGAAGACCACCAAAAAGTAAGGCAAATTTCAATCCATTGCATTGTAATGACCGCTATCTTCTTTTTCTTCTCGTTGGAGAAATTAAAGTATAATTGATCCATGAACTGTAATAATAAATCACAATATATGCAAATATAAAGAATAGAAATTGTTTACATAAGTACATTGCTCAACAATAGCTCAAACTAGAAGGAAGCAGAGCCCGAAACAGGCTGAAGCAGTAACAGAAACACAGAAATACAAACAGATTGAAAATCTGGGGCTGGAAACGGAACCAAAAACATACAGAAACCAGAAACAAGCTCAATCCAATATATGTAAACACACTGGAAACAGAAACATAAATTTTTTGGTCCCTTTACTATTTTACTACCTCCATATGTTTAACTGTACTACAGCATATTGATATTATCTTTAGCCACTCGCTGGCCTCCCTCTCACCATCTGTCTTCTTAACAAAATGAAAGGATTTGTACTTGAACAGATCGAAATCAAAACCTGAGCTTCATCTTCTCAATCAGGGATTAAAATTTCCAGGAAAACTATAATGAGAATCAAAGGTTATGCAATACTTGGACTACCAATAAACTGATCAAATGCATCCTAATTGAAAACAACGATGTCAATCGAATCTATTTATAGTGTATCATTCAAAGAAGTTTGGGTTTTGGTAGTTATTAAAACCAAAACAAACTGTTTGAAAAAAACTGTTATGGCTATGAAAAACCAAAACAAACTGTTACGGCTAATAGAAACTGTTATGAAAGAAATAATTGTTACAGCTATGAAAACAAACTGTTACAGCTATGAAAGAAACTGTTACAGCCATCTCCTACATTACCCATTAAAACCAAAACAGAGAATGGTTTGAAAGAAAAAATATGAAGCAACTGAGACATAAACGGATCCTTGAAGATCTGTGTTTGAAGAGAATTCTAGTCTCACTCACTTTCCCTTTGCTAGTTATTAACCTAGTTAATCGACAAAAAAAAAAAAAAAAGAAATAATTGCTACGGCTATGAAAAAAAATTAGCCCAGAAAATCAAAACCTAGAAAATCAAAACCCAGACTGAAAACAGCGAACTGGGGTTTTGCCCAACCCAGAAAATCAAAACCCACAAATCAAAATCAAGTATCACACAACCCAAATATAAATTTATTGAGAAATTTTTCATAAATCTGAAATGGTCTTTACCAGCGAAATTGAACTATTGAGAAAATTCTTACCTTCCGCAAATAAGTAAGGTGAAGTGACCGAAGAGAACAGATTCGAAGAGAACGGCGGAAGCAGAAGCACCTCGATCGAGTGAAGGCAGCGAGGGTAGGGTTTCGAAATCGCAGAGAGGGGTAGGGTTTTGAAGATTCGCAGCGAGGGTAGGCTGGGAGAAGGAAATCGCAGAGAGAGAGAGAGTGGCAAAGAGCGTGAGATGAATACCCAGGGGCATTGTGGAATATCATAAAAAGTTGCGGGAATATATTTTTCGATACACATGGGAATAAACAATTCTCGAAAATTCGGGAATAACTATTCCTCCAGAAATTTTTATTCTTTCCCGAAATGTAACCAAACGGATGAATAATTATTCCTCGGGAATAAGGTGTGAATAGAAATTTTATTCCCATCAACCAAATACCCCCTTAGTTTTTTAGTAACAACAAAGCTTGCTGCACCCTACGTAGCACGGACACTCTCTAGGACTCAGTGTCGGTGTCCGACATGTATCAGAAATGGACATGCCCCGGGCACGTTGGGATATATGTTGGACATGCTCCGACACGTGTTAATTTATTTGTTTATTCCAAAATGTTTTAAACACGCTTTAGATACGTCCCGATACGTTCGGACACGCTCCAGACACGTCCGATATGTTATCGGAACGTTTCGGAAGCACACCAGTTTTGTACAGAGTGCGGGAGAGAGAAAGAGTTGGAGAGAAGAAAACGAATTTAATGGAAGTTGTAATTTTAGGGTTTTTGTGG
This sequence comes from Nepenthes gracilis, assembly GCA_033239525.1. NCBI lineage: Eukaryota > Viridiplantae > Streptophyta > Magnoliopsida > Caryophyllales > Nepenthaceae > Nepenthes > Nepenthes gracilis. The sequence continues at coordinate 10,784,062 of BSYO01000010.1, read as the reverse complement.
GGAGATTGAGGATGACGACGAAGGTGATTGATTGTGTGAAAGGGAGACAAATCTCAACCGTCCATTTTGTTTAAAACGGACGGTTTAAGATGCACAGTTTTAAGGAATAGTGATGCCCATGGTTAAACAAACAAATTAAAATAGGGGTGGAAATAAAAAAAAAAAAAGAAAAAAAAAAAAAAAAGGAAAAAGGAGGATAACATTGCCTGTTGGATTAAATCCAACGGGCTGTGCTGCGCCTCGACGGTTGATGGTAAGTGAAGGTAAAGAAACAGTGAGCAAAATTGCTTGCCCGATGAACAGTGGCGGTGGACAACAGGGACATGAAATATCGTCGTCGGCCACAATAACTTTCTCTTCGGTGATGACAACAGTTATTTCCTCTTTGGCGACAGCCAACAGCAACGACGTGTGTCCTCTACTCTCTTTGCTACTTTGGTTTCCTTGCTTCCATCGGCAATCAGCATTGGTAGCGACGAGGAACAGTGGCGATGGCTTGGAACAGAGAACGACGGCAACACTCCCTCCGGATTAGAACAGTGGTGGCAACCATGGCTGTATACTCTCGAACAACCCTTACCATTTCCACACACTTCTATTTATAACCCACGATAGCAGCCGATCGATTAAATGAGAGGGAATGAAATCGCCGGCAAAACGAATTCAAACTTTGCAAACGTAGAGGTGAAGAATTGAAGGGATGAATCTGGTGGAGGCATTTTGAAGATGAGAAGATAAATTGACAAAGAAGAAGAAATGGTTGGAAATGAAGAAAGAGGGGAAAGAAAGAGGGATGGAGGTGGAGAAGGTTCAGGAAGCCTGAGCCCAGAAGAAAGAGAGAGAGACAATAATATTATTAACTTTATTAATATTACATTATTATTATTATAATATCATTTATTATTATAATTTCTTTACATTAATATTAATATATAATATCATTATATTATATTAATATTATATAATATCGTTTATTATATTATTATATTACTAATAATATTATTAAATTTCTTTTATTATTATATTAATTATTATTTATCATTATTATTATTAGTTAATAATATTAACTAACTTTAGTTAAATAGACCATAATTTTAATATACATGTCTTCAACGTGTCGTATCCTTAATTTTTAAAAAATAGTGTGTTGATGTCGTGTCCGTATCCTGTGTCGGTGTCTGTGCTTCTTAGGCTGCACCATCAAAACTAGCTATTTTTCATCAGTCCTTTACTACCTGTTGAATTTCACGATGTGTAAGCCAGACATCATTGTTATTTGAATCCCATTGGCCTCTGGCCGAGGTGGTCTTTTTTTAATTGCTTGAGGATTTCGTTGTATATCTGGAAATCTTTCTTCAAATTCAGTGGAGGAAAGGAACCTTTTCTAACCCTTGGTTTTGCCTTTCCCGTTGCTTTTCGCTCCCATCCTGTCACATGTAATGCTAAAACCTTCACATGGTAACTCAATAAGATCCATGGAGGTAAATATCAGCGTTTGTTGCAACTATATCGAAATTAGACATGTTGGATAATGCGTATCGTTATCAGATATAACAGAAGAAAAATAATTTCCGAGAATCATAAGCTGGCAATGCTTTATTAATTTATATTGGTCAAATATTAGTAATGGTCAAATATATTTGTCAAATATAAGCTGACTGATATATCATCGATATTGTGATATTATCACGGTATTGGAAAATATTAGTAATGGGGAGCTTGATTCTGATACTTACATACCGATATTTACATTAGTGATAAGATCTTTATTGATCATTCCTAGGGAGACCTTATGATAGGCCCAACTTTAGCGAAACAGGTTAGCTATCCAAGCAACCACTACGTATCTTAAGGGAAATCACCAACTTTATTACCCACCACTCGAATTTTCAGCTTTGTAATGCAATCTATACACCTGTTTTCTGATAAGAAGAGCCTGCTGTCCTCTCTTGCCAGATGTAATAAGTGGTAGCTGTGAATAAGGGTTCTTTGATCTGTGTTGCTTTTTTGCCTTCCATGACTTTTGTAGCCCATTCAAGTATGTTGTCATAGCAAAAGCTCTGTATTTCAGATTTTCTTTGATGAGAACCGCAGATAGGGTATCTTTTGATAATTTACATTTAAATTATAGATCCTTTGTGCATTCCTAAGGTTGCTTATGAAATATGCAGCTGCCATGATTGATGAAGTCTTATTTCTGGTCCATAACTTTTGAAACAGAGTTTGGAAGAAAATATGAAATGGATCTTTCTCAACACTTTCTAGAAATCTGTTTGACATTCTCTCTACCAAGTTAGAATTTTGTGTTTTTTCAGATACAGTGCAAAAGCACTTTTGTTAGAAGCCTTAAAGTATTGTTTTTCCCAAAAGTACTTTCAAATGAAAAAACAAACACCCCCTTTGACAGTTTGTCCTTGGTGGTAGAGTTATCAAGGACCATCAACCTCATTATAGCAGTCTTTGGAATGTCTCTGCTGTTCCAAATCAGTGATGCCAAAGAACTGCATTTTTATTGGGAATTGAAAAGCAGCAGCCACAAAATAATATTCAGAATGTATCCCAATTCAAGGTTTGTTTGAAAACATCCGTGCAATTAGGGGTTGCATCTTACAGCCATCAGCCTCCTTGCTTCCTTTGTTCTAAAAATTACTATTATTAGTACCTCTGAAAACAAGCAAAAAAAAAAAAAAATAGAACTTCTCTCAAAGTCCTTACAATAGCACCTCAAAGACCCTGCTCAACTGCCAGAAGAGTGAAAGAAAAGCAATTGTCACTGTACTTACCTCAAGCCACTCCCTCTGTTTTGCCTCTTTTTCACTTTTTGAGCAACCACTATCACCATACACCAGCACCACCATCATTATTGATGTTATCTTCCTCTTCCATGTGCATTTTATAGATAAAAAAATCATCATATGGAATTGAAACCTTTGGTTGACACGCTTGCATGAAACAAAACCACTATGTTATTTCATTATAGATCAAGATATTTGGATGGTCATCACTGAAAAAGTTGTGATTGTTTTTCTGAGTGGTGGTGCACATTAATTGTAAGTAATGTGAGAGTGTGTAACAAGTTGATGATATTTTTTTTTTTTTTTTTAACTTCTTGCAATTGAGGTTCTTCTGCATACTATGTGTTGGTGGTGAATAATATTAGGTTGACATGGGCCTTTAGAATTATTTTGTCAGTATTGGAGTTATGGCCATATAGGAGGACCTTGGGAATGTCTTGTGTGAATCATCACAAAATGATACCCTGGAGTAATGTTGAGCAATTAGTACGTCCTTTGACCAAATGAATGCTTATGCCTCAATGATGTATCATTTATGCCCTTGTAAACGAAATGAGTTAGATTTCAAATACATGTTGTGTGCATCTTCACAAAATCAAGTTGTGTGGTGTCAAAAACAAAATTGACCAGACGGACCTTGAACACATTTCACGTGCTTTTCACAAAATCATACTTGGATTGTCCCAGTAGTGTATGCCATCGAAAACGATAAGAATTTGAGGACCTTGGGTATGTTTCATGTGCATCGTTACAAAATCAAGAGTGATGTTGAACGATTGGCCTATTTATTGCCATGTGAACAATCATACCCCATCGGTGTATGTCCCCAAGAATCAAATGAATATGAAGACCTCAAATATGTTTCATGTGCATCTTCGCAAAATCATGATCGGAATGATGTTGAGCAATCAGCAATTCTTCCATCATATGAACACTCATGCCTTAATGGTGTATGTCGTTGAAAAAATGAATAGTTGGAACTTGGATTCATTTCCTGCACATCATCACAAAATCATGCCTAGTGTGATGTTGTGCAATCGATCCGTTCTTCACTTTTATGAACATGTGCCAACAATGAATGATGTCAAAAATGAAATGAATTGGAAGACCACGATTACGTTTTGTGCGCATTGTTGTGAAATTATACCCAAAATGACATTGAGTAATCACTCATATTCGAATGGTGCTGCTAAACACAAAATAAATAAGAGGATTTGTGATATGTTTGGTGTATGCTGTTGTTAAATAATGTCCAGATTAACATTGAGTAATCAATCCATTCTTTAACTATATGAACACTGATCCCCTGATAGTATGTGTCGTCTAGAATGAAATTAATCGAATGACCACAGGTATGTTTTATGTGCATCATCCCAAGATTAGCCTTGAGTGAGGATGAACAATTGGTCCATTCTTTGATCATTTGAACACTTATACCCCAACAATTTATGCCATCAAGAATGAAATGCATGAGGACCTCGATTACATTTTTTGTAACTCGTCATGAAAATATACGTTGAGTGATGAGTTGTGAGCCCATTCTTTGACCATACAAACACTTGTGCCCCAACACAACTCTCTACTGAGAGTGAAATGAATCAAAGGATCTTGGATGCATTTTCTAGTGCATTGTCACGAAATTATGCTTGGAGTGATGCCAGCAATTGACTCGTTCTTTGACCATATGAATACTCATGAGCAAACAATGCATGCTATCACAAACAAAATGAATCGGAGGATATCAAATATGTTTTGTGCATATCGCCATGAAATCAAGCTGCAGTGATGTTGAACCATTGGCTCGTTCTTCAGCTTTATGAACACTTAGTCATCAGCTGCTTATGTCGTGAAAAAATGAAATCAATTAGAGGACCTCGTATATGTTTCACGCCCATCGTCACAAGATCATACCTTGAGTGAAGTTAAGGAATTGGCACATTCTTTGGTCATTTGAACACTCATGCTCCAATTGTGTATGCTATTAAGAACAAAATGCATCAGACGACCTCTGTTATGTTTTGTGCATGATGTCACGAATGCATGTGTTGAGTGACAAGCTGTCACCCATTCTTCGACCACATGAATTCTCATGCCTCCAAGAACAAAATGAATTAGAGGATCTCGGATACATTTTGTGTGCATCCTCATGAAATCATATGTAGTGACATTAAGAATTAGCTTGCTCAGATGAAAATATTGGTTGATTTGTATTGATATTGGGTCCTTTGGTACTAATATTTTTCGATGTTGTAACAATATAGCAATAAACTTCCATATTTGTAATATATTTTGATATATTATTTGATATTCAAAATATTGCCTGATATACTCAATATTTGGCCGATATCTCTTGTCAATTTACGATTCTCAAAAATTTTTTGATATCATCGATATCGATGCTGATGCATACTTGGGATCTGGATTGTGATTCGAGTGAATTTGTGTTGAACTATGGAATTTTCTATCTGGATCTTGCACATCACAAAGTCAAACAAGAGTTCAAAGAATACGTGATTCATTTCCTTATATATTCTCCAACGTTCAAGTCAGTAACTCTTTTTGAAATATGGAAAGTGGGAAAGGTAATTAGTAAGTGAGAGAGAGAGATGGACTTGGCTTTGTAATATATGGAAGAATAAGTATTTAGAGGGCTTTTGCTCCATTCTTGTTCTTCGGCTCTTTCCCATTTTTTAGGAAAATTGGATATATTTATAGCCACATTGCCAGTTGATAGTAGTTTCATGAAGAGGAACAGTAGACCATGATCTAAGTAGTTATACTGTGAGATCCCGAAATCAAAGAAGTTAAAAATCAAAGTAAAATATTGCCACTTAAAAATCGGAGTATTTTGAGTTCGACTTAAACCGGAGTGGCCTTACACCACTGGATGACCGGAACTAATCAAAATGTTGACCGGTGTCATAATATTAACCGGCGTCAAAATATTGACCAACGTCAAGATGTTGACCGGTGTCATGATATTGATTGGTGTCAAGATGTTGACCAGAAGGTTGACCTAAGGGTTGACTGGTTTTTAGAAATGTTGACTGACCTTGAATACGAGAAAAGAAACGTTGGTCATGATTAAGAAGCGTTGACCGAAAAAGTTGACCAATAGAAAGACTGGCCGACCTTGAAGAAAACGTTGACCAGCTAGAATTGACTACTGAATTTAGAAGTTTTGACCAGAATAAATTAAGGGAAAACTAAAGAGAAGGGCTAACTTTGTTGTTTAGACGGTTAGATTCCAACTAAATCCGAATCTAATCAGAGCAAGTGAACTACCCCGTTGACCTTTTGATTGGGAGGCTTTGACCAAAACACCTTTGTGAGAATGCAAAAAAAAAAATCCGTTCTGTCACAATTGGTATTAGAGAGATGAGATGCTTTAGGAATTGATAGATTGAAAATGCGGAAGTATAGGTTTAAATCTTCATACCGAATTTTCATAAGAAGTAGGCCAGGGTAACTTAGGCGACTAGAGTCCTAAAGAAGTTTAGAACCGAGCCTAGGTTCAATTTTGATGAGCTGATGGATATTTTCTTTTCCTGGGATTATAATATCGTGCCTGTTTTGATTTTAGGATGGCTAGTGGAAGAGGAAGAAGGAATGGCCATAATACACCCCATGATCGGGAGGCCGCCTATATAGATTTATTGGAAAGAATGACTGTAACGACCCAGATTTAAAGCATAGAAAATTCCGGTCATTGAATCCGGTCAACGCCAGTTGACCGGAAAAAGTAATAAGAAAATAACTTGGCGTGAAGATGAAATCAAGTTCGGCCTTACTTGATAAAAAGAAGTTCTAATGTTTCTTGATAAAAGAAGTCAGGGTTAATAGTCCTTAAATCCACTCCGGAATTCCTTAATGAAAATCCAGTCCGGATTTCCTTAATAAAAATCCAGTCCTGATTTAATTGATGAAAATCTACTCCGGATTTCCGGAATGAAAAGAAGTCCGGATTTCCGTGATAAAAATTAACTACAGCCATGTAAGGCCGAAGTAGAATTGTGTAAAGTGAGGCCGAAATAAGATTTTGGGAGAGGAAAGCAGAAATTAATGTTGATAAAGGAGCGGGAGTAATTATAGAAAGACTCAACCGGTCAAGGAAAAATTAATGACTCAGAGCTTTGGGAATGCACGGCTATAAATAATCTGCTAATTCCGAAACTTTTTGAAAATATAAAAATTATAAATATCACCCTTTGGAAAATGAAGAGCCATAGATGACGGCCACCAAAACCTCGGGCTATAAATAAGGACTAAAAACATCATAAAAATGCACCCAAGAGGTGCTTCAAGGCAAAGAAAAGGAATCAAGATTCCTATTTTTAAAGCTCACGTTTATGCATGTTGTTGAAATTATATTCGAGATGAAGTATGCTTTTCTCGCTTTAGATTATTATTCGAAATGTATGATATTCATGATATTATGGTTGTTTTGCTAAACGTTGAAAATATGTTTACGGAAAAAGAACTTTGACCTTAAGATAGAACAAGAAATTTTATTATTAATATCTATCTTTAAAAATAACTCGGATTTATCACAAAAGAGAAGTAAAATGACTTGATTTAGAGCTAACGGCATTTTAGGAAATAAGCACTCCGTCTCTTTTGAAATGAAAACAGTCCTTTTATAAAAAAGAAAGACAGTTTAAGAAAAAGAACTTGGACTTTGATAAAAATGTACTAGTCCTTTATGAATTCAATTTTGATGATCTTTGGATTTGAAAAAGAACTCCGGTCTTTTAAGATACTTTTCTTTTCTCCGTTTTGAAGAAAAAGAATTATAAGCACTCCGTCTTTAAAAAGACACTGTTTTTGATTTTAATGAAAAGCTATTTGGAAGATTTTAAGAAGGAATGGCCACTCGGATTTTAATAAAAAGACACCCGGTTTTTAGCACTGGATTTTAAAGAAAAGACAGGTTTTGGCACTCCAGATTTTAAGAAAAGTCATAGATTTATTTTTGAAAGAAAAAATTTTAGAGGTTCGAAATTGAAAGAAAATGAACTCGGATTTTTAAAAAGAAAAGCACTCTAGATTTTTGAAGAGAATAGCACTGGATTTTTAAAAAGAAAAGCTCGGATTTTGAACGAGAAAAGCACTGATTGTTGAGCCGAAAAGCACTCGGACTTTTGATGAAAAAACTCTGTTCGGTTATGAAAAGAACTGCCCGCTTTGAAAAAGAACTCCGCCAATTATAGAAAAAGAAAACTTAGACTTTTTATGATTTGATAACAACTCATGATCCAAGAGCTCCGCCGAAACGAACTCCGGATTTTGGAACTTTTTATGTAAAAGAACCCGATCGATGACAAAAGAACTCCGCTCACGAACTCCTATCTCGTATGAAAAAGAAGGATGTAAATATGAACATGGAAAATGCGTGTAATATGAACAACAAGTGGAACTCTATGACTTTTGAATTATGATGAATGGTCATTAAAGAACAAGAACTATGAACCGCCGTAAAGATGAATAAGGATTGGAGTGCGAGGATTGCGGGCCACGGGAGGGGACTTTTTGGTGGCATAAGAACTATGGATTGAGGTTAAAGGCATTAGTGCGGGAGCATAATGAGGGGATATGGCTTTAGGTTGTGTGGTTACACACAACTGGTCCGTCCTCGAGATAATCACCTGGCCCCTAAAGATGATAAGAATTTCAAGGAAGTTTTTCAAGAAGAAAAAGACTAAGAAAAAATAAAAGACATGATGATTTTCGTATACTAAATTATATTCCTTATATGTATATGATATGTTCTCTGGATGTGAAATGGAGATGGAATTCTTGTTATGAGACGAAAGGTGGAAGACGAAGTTGAGTAGAATCTTTATGGTGTAGCTAAGTGGCTTAGTGGGGAGCAGATTGATTGAAGAGATTTTAAATGTCTTTTGATGTTTTGAGGATACATGTAATATAGTTCTCGAATATCATTTGTTATGAACCTATGAATATTATGTTTTCGTGATTATGTAAATGAAATTAATAATTTCTAGTATGCATCTCGAGGTTTGAAAGAAGAAAAGAAATTTTTATGTCCATAAAGACCATTAAGAAATTTAGAAGGAGGCTTTATGTGGTGGATTGGATGATATCGAAATAGTGGAGTGTCACGGGCATATTAAAGCCAACTTGAGCTCCCAACCACGTATGATTGGCCGATATATTGGACTTTTTAGGGAAACCGATCCGATGGAAGCCGATATGGCTAAAGAGGATGAAGAAATAGAGAAGGTCACCTTTTATAAGTTGGAGAGGAAGCGGACGGTTGGTGGGGCATGAGGAAGAGGCGGAGTCGAGATAATCACTTAGGATATGTTCGGGATTTTCTAGAAAAATACTTTCCATCCGGTCTGGGATCAAATGGAGATGGAATTCATGAGATTAAGGCAATCGGGTATATGATAAAGGGAAAGATGCTAAATTCACCGAGCTTCTCGATTCTATTATTATGTAGAAGGCAATTAATAAAGGTGAAGAAGATGACTGCCGGATGATATCGGGAAATAAGCGTCCACATTAAAGCTTGAGACTTATGCCGCGGCCAGGCGATCATTTACGAAAAAGAAGTGGAGATAGAGAAATTTTACGCAAAAGGGACTAGGGTAGGCGTTAGTGGCGGATCTCTTTGGGGGATCTTTTGGATCGCCCAAGAAGATAAGGATTAAAGGAAGGGTGTTGCTTGTTTCAAATGACTAATTCAAGGATGTCGGGTCACGCACGACTGTGGAAAGGATGCCGCGTGCAGTTGGATTATAGGAGCTTGGGGAGTCAAATCAAGGATTGCCCGAACCTAGAGGGGAGAAAGCCTACCGTTCCGGCTAAGGCTTTCGTAGTAACTATTCAGGAACTGGAGGCATCGCCAAATGTCGTGGAAGGTGCTTTTTCTGTCTGTGGAGTTTCTGCATTTATCTTATTTGATTCAGGATCTACCCACTCTTTTGTTTCTCCACGATTTGCGTGCCTTATTGTCACCACCCTCACATATTGGAATATGAATTGTCTGTGTGTACCTCTATTGGATTCCCTATAATTACTAATGTTGTATATCTTGGATGCGTAATGGAAGTAAATGGGCAATGTTTAATTGTGGATTTGGTGTTATTAAACATGGGAGGTTTTGACGTGATTCTGGGGATGGATTAGCTAGTTAAAAATCATGCTACCATTAATTGCTTTATGAAGAGGGTTTATTTTAATATCTCTGGGATGGAAACCTTTTTCTTCCAAGGCATTAGGAAGAAGGAGATGCCTGTGTTGATCTCGGTCTTACATGCCAAACATTTGGTGAGAAGCGGATGTAAAGCTTACTTGGCGTATGCCTGCACCACTAGGAGTCATAAGGTGCCCGCTAAAGACATCCTAGTCGTCCGCGATTTTGAGGATGTATTTCCTGAGAAATTACTTGGATTGCCTCCGCATTGGGAGATTGAGTTCGAAATCTCTATTGTTCCCGGTGTCAGTCCAGTTTCTAAGGCCCCTTATAGAATGGCCCCTGCTGAGTTAAAGGAGCTAAGATTACAATTACAGGAACTATTAGACAAGGGTTTTATCAGGCCGAGCATGTCTCCTTGGGGAGCACCGGTGTTATTTGTAAGGAAGAAAGATGGGTCGTTACGACTTTGTGTTGATTATCTTGAATTAAACAAAATCACGATAAAAAACAAATATCCCTCGCCACGTATTGATGATTTGTTTGATCAAATGTAAGGATCTTGGGTGTTCTCAAAGATTAATCTAAGGTCCGGTTATCATCAGTTGATGATTAAGCTAGAGGATGTGGCCAAAACTGCTTTTCGGACGAGATACGACCATTATGAGTTTCTTATTATGCCCTTTGGGCTTATGAACGCCCCTGCTGCCTTTATGGATTTGATGAATAGTGTGTTCAGGCAATATCTGGATAAATTTTTGGTGGTTTTTATTGACGATATTCTAATCTATTCAAAGAACTATGAGGAGTATGAAACTAATCTAAGGATAGTACTTTAAGTGCTTCGTGAGAAAACGTTATATGCTAAGTTGGGAAAATGTGAATTCTGGCTGGTTGGAGAAGGTGATGTTCTTGGGACATATAATTTCCAATGGTGGTATTTCTGTGGATCCAAAGAAAATAGAGGGTGTTACTAATTGGGGTAGGCCGATTTCTGTAACCGAGGTTAGAAGCTTTCTAGGCATGACAGGCTACTACCGGTGATTTGTGAAAAACTTTTCACAGATTGCTATGCCCCTGACTCGAATCCTGAAGAATGAAGTCAAATTTGAATGGACTGAGGAGTGTGATTAGAGTTTTCGGGAATTAAAGGATCGCCTGACTATTGTTCCAGTATTGGTGATTCCAAAAGGGTCAGGAAGCTATGAGGTGTACTGTGACGCTTCTAAGGCGGGCTTGGGGTGTGTATTGATGCAGCATGGTAGGGTGGTAGCATACGGGTCTAGACAACTGAAGGTGCATGAAAAGAATTACCCTACCCATGATCTAGAGCTAGCTGCTGTAGTGTTTGCCTTAAAAATTTGGAGACATTACCTGTATGGTGAAAAATTTCTTTTGTATTCTGATTACAAAAGCCCGAAGTATTTTTTTTCCCAAAAGGAGCTTAACATGAGGCAAAGGAGGTGATTTGATTTCTTAAAGGATTACGACTGTGAGATACAGTATAAGCCTGGAAAGGTTAATGTGGTTGTGGATGCATTAAGTCGACGGTTAGGAGTTGTGGCTCGATTGCAAATCAAGAAAATGGAATTATTAGACTATCTGAAGTAATGTGATGTCCGGCGATATACTAAGGGCAATCGGATACTCGTCTTATCTTCAAATCTAACCTGAGATTGTTAGTGAAGTTAGGGAAAAGCAAGTTAATGATCCGTTCCTTGTAGAAATTGCAAGTGACTTGAGTAATGAGTCCCTAGTTGAGTTCAACATCCGAACGGACGGGTTATTGAGTTTTAGAGACCGGTTATGTATGCCAGATAATAAAGAGTTAAAAGAAAAGATTCTAAAAGAAGCCCATCGGTCTAGATATACCATCCATCCCGGAACAAATAAAATGTATCAAGACGTGAAGAAAACTTTCTGGTGGAGGAATATGAAGAGGGACGTCATGGCCTATGTGAAAAAATGCCTCGTATGTCAGCAATTGAAGGTGAAAAGGAGAAAACTTTTCGGGTTGTTACAGCCAATGCCGATCCCGAGCTAGAAATGGGAAGATATTGCTATGGACTTTGTATCGGGTCTGGCTAGGACTCTTAGAAATCACGATGCTGTTTGGGTTATAGTTGACTGGTTGATAAAGTTAGCCCACTTCTTGGTAATCAGGACGACCTATTCACATGATAAGCTGGCTCAGCTATATGTGAACGAGATCGTGAGACTGCATGGGATTCCTGCCTCCATTGTATCTAATAGGGATCCCCGTTTTGTCTCCAGGTTTTGGAAAAGTTTGCATAAAGAATTGGGGACTGAAATGAAATTTAGTACTGCTTATCACCCTCAGACGGATGGCCAGTCCGAGCGAACTATTCAGATTTTTGAGGATATGTTGAGGGCTTCTGTATTAGAAATGAAAGGCACTTGGGATATTTACCTGGCACTGGCAGAATTTGTTTATAATAACAGTTATCAGGCTAGTATTGACATGACGCCTTTTGAAGCTCTATATGGAAGGAAATGCAGGTCGCCGATTCACTGGAAAGAAACCGGAGATAGAAGGATTTTTGGTCCAGAAATCGTAAAGGAAACAGTTGAGAAAATTAAATTGATCCACAGTAATTTGAGGATCGCTCAAAGTAGATAGAAAAGTTATGCGGACCTAAGGAGGACAGAATTAAGTTTTGAGATAGGAGATTTTGTTTTTCTGAAGGTCTCGCCATCAAAGGGAACCTTGCAGTTTGGAATGAAGGGTAAACTCAAGTCACAATTTATTGGTCCTTTCGATATTTTAAAAAAGATCGGAGAGGTAGCTTACAGACTAGCTCTATCGCCAAGTCTAATAAAAATACATGACGTGTTCCATGTATCCATGCTCCGGAAGTATATTTATGATCCTACACACATAATTGAGTTCGAATCCTTGGAGATCAATAAGGATTTATCCTACGTCGAGGAGCCACTACAAATTCTCGATCGGAAAGAGCAAAGGCTGCGTACAAGGACGGTTCCTCTGGTGAAGGTGCTCTGGAGAAATCACTCACTTGAGGAAGCTACCTGGGAGCGAGAAGAAGAAATTTTGAGCAAGTATTCCCACTTATTTGATTAAGGTATGTAATTTCATTTAAATTTTAGGGATGAAATTTCTTAAGTAGGGGAGAATTGTGAGATCCTGAAATCAAAGAAGTTAAAAATTAAAGTAAAATATTACTACTTAAAAACCAGAGTATTTTGAGTTTGACTTGAACCGGAGTGGCCTAACATCACTGGAAGACCGAAACTAATCAAAATATTGACCGGTGTCGTGATATTAACCGTCGTCAAAATATTGACCAACGTTAAGATGTTGATTAGTGTCATGATATTGATTGGCGTCAAGATGTTGACCGGAAGGTTAACCTAAGAGTTGACCGGTTTTTAAAAATGTTGACCGATCTTGAATATGAGAAAAGAAACGTTAGCCTGCTTTAAGTAAAAGTTGGGCCGGATTAGAGTAAGAAGCGTTGACCGAAAAAGTTGACAAATAGAAAGGTTGGTCGACCTTGAAGAAAATATTGACCAGCTAGAATTGACACTGAATTCAGAAGTTTTGACCAGAATAAATTAAAGGCAAGCTAAAGATAAGGGCCAACTTTGTTGTTTAGATGGTTAGATCCCAACTAGATCCGAATTTAATCAAAGCAAGTGAATTACCCCGTTGACCTTCTAGATGAAAGTACCAAGTAGGTAACCCACTTCACTTACTCCGCCTAATCCCTCTTTATATACTGAGCTCCAGCTGAGGGACGAGTGTAGAATTCCTAGCGAGGAAGGAGGGTAAGGAGTAAAGAAGGAGAAAAAGTTTCAAGTTAGTCGGAGTGGACGGTCAACAGTCAGGCAAGTGTACCCCCGTTTTCAAGCTTAAATTGTAATAATGTTTTAATGCAAGTGTACTTTTCCTTTTTAAACTCGGATTTTACTTCTTTTTCAAGTTTCCAGCTTTAAGAAAATTGCAAGTGTTCTCTTTAGATTTAAATGTTTCAGCACATAGTATATCAGACTTGCCGTTTTAATTACTGTTTGATAAGCTGAATCCCTGACGTCTTGCTTGCTGTACGATTGGACTGGAAATACGATTTTGATTTTATTGTTAATTTATGCCTTCTGCTTTTCATTTTCTGCCCAATTTATGTTTAAACTTGAATTGTATAAAAATGGAGAAGTAAACCGGCTTTGAGTCATAACGTTATAATTATTGACCAGAATGAGATTTATGGATTTGAAATGACTTCATATCAACTGAAAGTCTTTATACTTAACCGGAATAAGAAAAATGAATTTGAAATTGGCTTTGTAATATGACGACCTAAAGTTTTGTGCCCGTTCGGAATGTGAACTAAAGAAAAAGTGAACCGGCCTTATGACAAGATAAATAATATCGGACTTTAGCACTGGGGAGAAAATTCTCCGACATGTCTTAGAATATTATGGTAGTAATCGAGGATAACGAAACGGAGCCGTCCTCGGGGTTTTGTATAAGGAGGAAGTGATAGCCGTCCTCGGGGCTTTGTACAAAGAGTTATTGTCGTGATTGTGAGGAGATGTGACAATTTATCATTGATTATTGCCCCCTCCGCTAGCGATGTCCCTTACCGATAAAAATAAAAAGAAGAGAAATTTTATAAAGATCGACTCTGTTTTCTGTCCCGATCTCCAAAATTTTGACTGCTTCGGCCTTCGTTTTTTCTTTGCATTATGTATCTGCTATGATTTGCTCAACTGTTATTTTATAATGTTCATATTGCATTTGTATCTGTATCCGCCTTACAAGCACAAAGCTTTACGGAAAGTCTGCATGTGCCTTGTTGAGTTTCGGCTCACTATTTTCTGTTTTCCCCCCTCCAAATGAAACTATAGAGTCGTGCCTGACGAGATGGAGTGAGTAGAGCTTCGTTAGGATGACTCTAAGGACTCGGAAGCATATTTTGGAGTTATCCGGAAGAAGCAACTTTATTGTAATGATCCGGTTGAAATATATGAATTTTTATAATTGGACTTTTATGACTATGTATGCATAAATGAGTTTTATGGATATGAATGTAAATGTTTTGGTAGGTTATTAGATTGGCTTCCATTACATATTTTATGGATATCATGTAAGGGTCCTAGATGGTATCTGTGATCCTTTGATTGGGAGGCACGATCGGCCCGGGCCAGAACATCGAAACCTTGGTGACAGTTCTGAGAGGTTGCTGGCGGAATTCAAAAAAAAAAAAAAATTCGTTCCGTTACATATATCCATTGGGAACCGAATAGTTTAATCGTCTTTATGCAAGCTCTGAGTGGGAGGTTTTCTAGAAGCAGTTCATCCAATGATTATGCCGAGTGATTGGCCTTAATTTGGAAATCATCGCTTAGGTTAATTGTAAGGTATATTAACTGCTTGCTTGACTTAAGCGTCCGGCTAAGTTAACTCTTGGTTTTTTTATTTACTCAATGTGATTAACCTGCCAATCAGAGTAATTGTTCAATTTATCATTCTAATATCTAGCTATTCGGATCTTCAATCCCATCTTTTTCTTATCTTTTTAGCCACTTGGCCACTTGATTATTCTTCTAATTTTGATTCCTTTTAGTTAAGGTGGGATTTTGTTCTTTGGACTTAGGTCTAATGGGTCGGTTGATTATCTCTTCTTTTTGGGCTTACTATTTATGGGCTTTTTATCTTAATCAATTGTGTTAGCACTATTTAGACTATACCAACACTAGTCCTCATGCTCGAAGGTTGATTTTGAGCTCGAGTATGTTCTGAGAAAGATCAGATTAGTTCATCTTGTATATTATTCGAACGCTTCTTCCCAATGGAATCAGAACCAGTGATTATTTATTATGGACTAGTCATGTCAATTAGAATCTGTTTTCTTGTAGTTTGGTAGAGAGTCCTTGACTATTTACTGCATGCTTTTACTTCAAAATACTTTGTTTCTTGACTTATTTTTTGCTATAAAATGAGCTACTTTCATTCCATCTTTATCTGATTTTCAAACTTTAATATCATATGGAGTTAGCTAGATCTTTTAAATCATTCAGTGTTTGGTAGTATCTTGATGCATTGGCATTTCTTTGGGTGACATCAACAAAGTTTATTTTGGTTACTCTCTTTTAAGGGGGAAGCTGTTTTGGCTTTCCTCTTTTACACAACATTGTCAACATGACTGATTTTCTGCTTAGGTAATTGCTTCTAAGACCTTATGCCACCGGGTGCATCTTAGCTCATATGTTTCTCTTTTATGGGACTGCATATGTGTTAGGAGGATGCATCCGTTGTGGAAATGTTGAACCTCCTACTTCTGTTGCTGATAAGATTCACATTTGATATCTTTTTCATTTCCCTCAAGTTGATCAGTTTAATGTTTTTATATAGAAATATATCTTGTACATGAATGTTTTCAAGAATGAATAAAAATAAATATTTTCTATTTTCATATTCAGACTATAATTGTTAATCTGTTCCTTTCGTATTTGGATGTGTGTTTATTCGCATGGGATTGTAAGTTTCCCAAAGTTAGAATTAATATATAAATTTGAATGGAAAAAATTTCCATTCTTGGTCTTGAGGCTTCAGAATTTGTTGAGTGATAATCCGACAAAAATTTGACAACTCGACCTTTTGTCAAATCGGGACTTTCAATTAAATAAATTGAAGCTTAAAATATAAGAGTCTTTCCAATTTGTCTCTTGAAATTGGTTGGATTTTTATGTCGTTGCAATTCTACAACCGGTCAAATGATAGGTTAGATGAAGTTATCGTCATGATGACTCTTGTGTTTGAGGTGACTCATTGATAGTTCATTTAATGCGGTATCTAATTGTTTTCTCCCTCAAGATACACAATGGACCATTTCTAATTCTTTCTGCATCAATTATCATTACATAACGTTTTTGGTTTAAACAGAGTGGGAGATGTGTCTTCATTTGAAAGGTTTTAGAAGATTCTTGCATCATTTGGATCGGTATTTTTATTTAAAATACATTGTTTCCAAACTTATTCATCTTTTCAAATTCTGATGTCTCCCTTTCTTCTATTTAAATTCGAGTCATATATTCTTCTTGTTTCTACACTTCTTGAAACAATATTCTTTATACTCTTAATCTTTGAAGCCTTTTGATTCCCTTGTTTTCTATCATCTGTGGCTCTACGAAGCTCCCTTAAGAATGTTGCCGATATCACTTCATGTTTATCATTGTCTAATATTTATAATATTTATGAGCTGTTTAACATTCGAACTGCTATTCCATTCATTATTCCTTCTTCAGATGAGAGCACTTGTTCTCCGAGATATGGCTTTGTTGCTGTTTATGATGCTTATTTGATGGATGGGCTTCGTACACCTTTTGCTGAGAGTTTATAGAAGTAATTGAGGCACTTGAAATTCCTATTGTTGGGCTCCATCCTGGTGTCATCTAATATTTAGTGGCATTCTGTGTCTTCTTTCGACATCAAAAGCTTTTCTGGATGCTTAGATGGTAAAAATCTATTTTTGTTTCAATCAGGAAAGTGATTAGATTTATTTGATTCTTCAAAAGGAATTTAAAATAAGTGGAGGAAATCTAGACTTTGTGAAGAACTGAAAAGAGTGGTCATTCTTTATTAAAGCTTTAAATGATTGGGTTTTGTCTAACAATTAGGGTAATGTTAACCTAGGTTTTTTTTTTTTTGGTTCAATGCTTGAGAATGAACTTTCTATTACTAAGTCTTGGTCGGATTTGGTGAAGAAAATGCTTCCAAGTTGCACAACACTAGGTTTTATCACCCTCACTACTTTAGACACTGTAAATTGGTTTGTTGTTCTTAGGGGTCATATTATTGCTGACTTGCCTCCTTTGAAAAGTAGAAAGGGAATTTTGCTAGGTTCTCCTCCTAAGACTCATTTTGACTTTTATCAATCTAGCAATTGTTTGGCAACTTCACCGGCTTCTTCAACTAATGTTGATGTGTTAAAAGTTGTTGATGTGATTTTTAAGGGTTGCATTGCTGAAGTAAGGGCCAAGATGAGAGCAGAGGAAGCTGCACATTTTTCAACTCTAGCCCTCATCTTTTCTCTTGTAAGGTCCTTAAAGGACCCACCTATTTTGCATGGCGAAGAGAGAATCCCAATTATTTTATCAAATGAAGAGTGCATCTCTCTGCATTGCTCTGCTTGTAAAAGTGTGCTGAGAGTTCCTGCTCTTATTATTATTGAATATAAGATTTCTATTATTTGACCCTCCTTCGATTGAACCAGCAGTGAATGATCCACTTACTTAAGCATCTTCATTGGAATCAAAAGGTGATTTGAATAATATCTGCATTGTGAGGGTGACTAAGATTTAGTTGGTATCTTCCTCTCTGAGTTGTAAGGAGTCTAAAGCTTCCCAAGGAGCTTTAGGTTTTGAAATTTCCTTGGTTTGTCCTGTCTTGCCACTCCTTTGTTGGAGGCATTCATCCTCTTTAAACCCTAATATTGCTAAATTTTCATCAAATTTCATTGCTAGAGTAGATGTTTGGACCTGAATGGTATTTTTTTTCCCTCTAATTTACAGTCATTTATTTTTGCATTACTAATTCACTTTTTTGGTTGTTCGAAGATTTGGTGAATCAAGTAAGATTCAAGGTGTACTTTCAAGATCGAGAAATTGCTTGCCTGTCCATGTCTTACATTGATCAAGCAGTATTAGGAGTTTGGAGCGCAGAGCCGTGGCTGTTGACGCTAAAGCACTGATCCCTGAGGATAGATTGATCTATTTGGAGAAAGAATTGACCGAATGGACTAACACAACTCAAGATTCTATAGATCAAGCTACTGTTGTTGAGGATAGGGCCATTTCAATAAAAAATAGAGCTATTGAAGCAGAACAATGTGTCTATCTGGTTGAGCATCATAGATGGACTACAAGAAGATTGCGTATGGCTTGAGGAGTCATTGAGGAAGAGTATTTGACCGGAGGAACTTGGTTATTTACTTGATATCTGATTTAACAAAGGTATCAATCTTTGTAGGAGGCTAGCTTCTCTAGTGGCTGCTGGCTTCCCTATTTGCTGTTTGGATATGAGGAATTCTAGAGCTATTTCAAATTCAAGAGTTATTTTAAGGATCTATCAAATCCTCAAGTTCCAATTTCTGATTCTGAGTGTTAGCTATAGGATTGCTAATTAATTTTAGTTCTTTAAATTCTAATTTGGTGCCACATTTTTGTAATAAGATGATATAATTTGCTCTTCAATGAATATCTCCTAGATTTTTCACCTCCATATATCATTTTTGCTTTTATGGATGTAGATTGAGGGGCAGAGCCCCCAAGTATATTCTTTAGATCTTTAATCATGAGATGCTAGAATTGATTTCTAGCTAAGTCTTTAGACTATCGTTACTGGTGAGAGAAAATCTTCATCCTTGATCATATGATTGATTGTGCATATCCTATTGAAGGGTTCATCGTCACTTATATGCATGTAGCATTCCCTAAGGATTAATAGGTCGCGTGACTATTAATAGTCAAGTCTTGATAAACCTCAGTCTGCCTGATACTCGGCCTCTCAAAAATGTACTAAACATTTAGTTCTCAAGCTCCCGAGTCTTATTGAATTTATAGTGCATGACCATGCTTGAGGCCATGTGGTTTCATTGAACCTACACCATAATCACTCATTTGAGTCGATGTATTTAACAGTGAAGGTATTGAAACCAATTGTCAGATTTAGGGTCAGCTGTGTTAATATTTTGTTATTTACAACATACATGCATGCAAATTTGCAGAAATTTAATTAAAAATCTTTATTAATAACGCATAAAGTAATTTATATCATACAAGCACTTCAAAGTGAGGGGTAGGGCGTATTTTTGAATTCCTAGGTTGGTCTCTTCATTGATAATATTTTTTAAGGTGTAGGACATTCCAAGTGCACGGGACTAGATTTCTGTTTTGGATATGTAATTTGTATGCTCCATTACGTAGTGTAGTTGATGCTATGAATGGTTCTTTCCAAGTCGGAAATAATTTATTTAAGTTTTTCGATAGCCTTGATGTTCCTTAACACCAAGTCATCTACTTTGATTATTCGCACCTTTGCCTTTCTGTTATAATATTGACCGACTCTTTGCTAACGGGTTGCTGCTCAAATGTGAGCCACTTCTCTAGTTACCTCTAAGAAATCCAAATTCTTTCTAAGGAGTTAAGAATTTTGATTTGGTACAAAAGTTTTCATCCAGTAGCTTGGCAATCCTATGTTTACTTGCATCATTAATTGCGTTCCATAGTATAAATTGAAAGGTGTCTCTCAAGGCGGTTCTCTTGGAGTCATTCGGTAGGCCTAGACTACATATAGGAGTTTATCTAAGCACTTTTAGCTTTATCTAATTTAGTCTTTAAGCCATTAATTATTATTTGATTTGTCACCTGTAATTGCTTATTTGTTTATTGGTATGAGATTGATGTGTGAACCAATTGAATACTCAGGCTTTTATAATATTTTGCGAACTTTTTCCTGAGAATTAAGTTCCATTGTTAGTTATTATAACCTCCGGTATCCCAAATCCATAGATAATATTTTGGTAGATGAATTCTGTTGCAATTTGCTTTATAATCTTAGCCAAAGGAGAGACATTTACCCACTTTGTAAAGTAGTCTACTACAATGATAATAACTTCTCTTTGACCTGTTACTAGAGGAAATTGACCGAGTATAACTAGCCCCCATTGTGCAAATGGCCTATGGCCCTATGTGGGCTTACAAAGCTTGAAGTTCCATGTGGGGTTGCTTGGGAACATTGCCATAGATTTGACAATTGTTGTATTGTTTGACAAACTCCATCAAATCCTTCTTCATGGAACATAGTTTGAACTTTAAATGTTTTATTTGCACATATTATTTGGGAGTATTGAGGGCTTTTTACAATTTGGCAACTTGTTTATTTTTTTCTGTAACGCTCCAAATTCAAACTTTGGATACCACGCTGCATTGAAGCCTTTGGGTTGACACACTGAAAATTTGCATAAGACAAAACCACTGTTGTTTTATTATAGATCAAGGTATTCAAAGAGTCCCAAAAATTGATGCGATTGTTTTTCTGAGTAGTGGTGCATATTCATTGCAAGTAATGTGATGTAATAAGTTGATGCATTTTTTTATTTCTTGCAATTTATGATTTGCTGACTAAAAATGGAATATTCCTGGGACATCGTTCTGGTGTTTATCCTGTCCAGCTTGGAGCAAACTCACAGCAGTAGACAGGAGCAAATGCTTGCGGAAGTGGTACAAACAGTTCTTTCTTATATATGTCAGTTATTCAGTTGAATCATGAATGTGGTGCATAATGCTGTGTTTGATTTAATGTTTATGAGCTGTATGCTGCCATGAAAACTTGTTATGTCTGTCAAATTTGTGAGCATGCCAAAGAAGTCAGAACTTAAAAGAGTGTATGTCAACTGGTTGAAATGTGCACAAGCACAGATTAGTTGTTGAACTTTGTCCTCTCCTGTTAGATCCCAAGTTTCCAACTAATATGCATAGGCTGTCCTTAAATCTCGAATATTTTGTAAAGGATCATAAGTAGGTGATGCTGATTGCTCTCTGAATGATGCTGAAAACTAAGAGATCATGACAAAGCTGGTAATTGCTTTAGTTTAATTAAAGAGGATTATGGGCAGAACAGTATTTCTGTAATTCCCTAGGGCTGTTGTATTGTAATTAGGATTCCTAATATATTTTCCTTACGTCTTGTTAGCTTAATATCCTCAATGAAGATTTGTTTTAGATATATCTTTCCAGTAATTTGGCTCTCTGTGGAGTTGTGTGGTGCAATTTTGCCTCATTTTTGTGATGCCTCCAGATGATAGCCATGCAGAGAAGCCCTAGTCAAATTCTAGGGATTGTTTCACTTGCATTTTTTTTTTCTTTTTGATTCCAGAACCTTTCTCACCTCTAAACCCTACTCACTCTCATAAAAAATCCAATTTTTCATAACCAAGCTGTCACGCATTAGTATTGACATTAATGTTGGCTTCTCCATGATGATTTCATGACTTGGGCAATCTATGATCGTGGAAAGATGAGTTTCTATTGGAGAAGATTGAAGAATTGGATGAGATTATATGCTAGAACAAGGTAATATGTTCTTGATCATATTTCTTAATTTGGGGATCTTATTGATAGATGTAGACCTATTGAACACGATAGGATAATGATGGTCAACTCACGAAAATATTGAAGTTTAAACTACAATGAAAGAATAGATGGCCCTCCCAATACCAATATTCTCCGATAGTGACAATATTGTAATATATTGTCATAATTGTGATATATCGTGATATTTCAGCCGATATTTAAAATATTAATTGATATTCAAACTATTGTCCAATAGAACAAATATTTAATTGATATATCGGCCGATATATTCTTGTCATCTTATGATTATCAGACAAAATTTTTTTCTCATTTTATCTGATATTGATCTGTATTGCCTAATATGTAATATAATGATATGGCTACTATGACGGAACAGATCTTTTTTTTTGTCCTCAAATATTTCCGTTAACACAAATATAGAAACTAAAACCTAAATTTCAAGTTAAAGTTCTAAGGGAAAACGGATAGAGCTTCCCCTAAAATTGGGCTAAATTGAAATATGAAACCTGAATAAAACCTGCAAATATACAAAATAATATCCATCACACATATTTTCATCACTGACACAGGATCATCAGGTGCCGTATAAATCCCCACAGCTTTACATTCAACTTTCCTATCCATTATACCAAAATTCAGAATAGTGATGCCGATTAGGACCTGTACAAATCCAGAAAACATATAACGGAAGCAGAACTATATCTAAAATATATACTTACGGAAGCATACTTGATTATTTCATCACATTCATAACATACATTTCATATACATAGTTTATCCAAAAAAATCAGATAATTTCATTCAAGCTAATCTTCCTAAGGCCTTCAAAATAGCTTGAAGTCTTCCAGAGTCTGCCGGCTATGCTTTATCTATTCTTTCTCGTTGGGAACTAGTTCTACCGTCTCATCTGGAGGGGGAAAAAACAAAACAGTGAGTCGAAGCCCAGCAAGATACAGTAAAAATATGCAAATATAATGTTTTCATATATAACATTAGTACAGATGAACAGAAACATGGAAATATTCGAGAGTAGAGAGGTACATGGAAACATGAGAAAGCATAATTCAATATAAACTCACTTCGGAAATCATAAATCAATAAAATAGGTATTCGGAAATCAGAAGCCGGTGTTAAACTTTGAAGATTCTAGAAATCCCTTCTTAGGACCAAACTAATGGACCCTACTAGCCGAGGGGGCGAATAATCGAGGATAAATTGTGTTACGCACACAATCAAGGCTAGTAACAAGTACAAGAATATCCCTTATGGCGGGATTATATACAAATACCTCCCGAATGTTGGTGGATTATGTACAAATACCTCCCGAAGGTCGGTGGTTATCAAAAATTTTACCCTCTAGGCTAACGTCTTGAGGAAAGGCGGATCATGTATAACCCCATGGATAGAGTTATCCTCGATTACCACCATAATGTTCTAAGGTATGTCGGAGAACCTTACCTGATTGTACATCAGTCCTAGGTTCTAGTTAACAGAATCAAAAATAATTTTCTTATTTATTAGCTTATAGCTTATCGTTCTTCAGGAAGCTAGTCAGAATTACACAAATATTCCTTCAGATTGCTTCAAAAATTCATAGTAATTCAACAGTATAATTCCATGTAAATTTTTCAGATGCAAATCATGACATGGATATTACCTCTTTACAAATCAACATTTTCATGTCAAAAATTATGGATTTTAGACACCAAATCCTCAATTTTCGTGCTTAGGGTTTCGCAGAATCTTCCGGACATAAAACAGATACCAAATACATGTATATACATGAAATGGAAGCTACATATGACAGTACATATAGATAAACATGAAATCTGTTCGATTAATTAGGAGAAACATGCTTTATTTATACTGAACATGGATAAACATGATTTTAGAGAAAAAATACAAATTTAGGGATACTGAAAAGCTGTAAAAACGATAAATAACGTTTAAAGTACACTTGCCTGAGCTCGATCTACAGTTATTTTTACTTGGATCGGATCGGAACAGATGATTTCTCCTCTTCTCTTTTTCCCTCCTTTCTCTCTTCTCCTCTCGTTCTCTATCGTTGTGGTTTTGCCCCCTAAACACCCCAAATCCCTTTAAAAACGAAGGAAAAGCAGGTCACGTGAGGGATGCATAGCTGGTGCTCGAGCGTTAGTCGAGCGATCCTTGAGCGCTCACTCTCGCATTTTGGTGCTTGGGTTGGCGCTCGAGTGGTGGTTGAGTGCCACCCTCGTAGCCTTGCACCGCTCCCGCTCCGCGTTAGGCGGCCCTCGAGCGCAACTTTCGCATTTTTGTGCTTAAGTGGGTGCTCGAGCGGCCTTCAGGCGCCGACCCACTTTTGCCTATTTCGCCTCATTTTGCTTCGGTATCCAATTTTTTCCTTATTCTTAAGTCTAACGAGGATTATCATCTACATAATTACTCCATAATTATCATATCCGAGATCGGGATCTCACAGTTGCAACCGATACTGATACTAATACCTATATTTTCATCCATCTCTACCTAAGTACCCATAAAACTAGTACTCAATCTTATTTTGAGTGAGTATACTCATGAAGATTGTTGTACAAGGACAAAAGAGTGTGAATCAATGCTTAATCGAGTGGAAGAAGGGGTTACTGATCGTGATCTTACAAGTCAATACTGAATAAAGATCCAGACTGCTCTACTGATTTGTAGACTGCTCAGAAAAAATTTAAGCAAGGAATCAAGTAGTAGAAAAATTAGGCGGCCAAGATGATACACTTGCATTTTAGTGGCTGAGAAGAAAGACAATGATGCTGCAACCTAATAAAAAGAAAGGTGACTAAATTCTTGTTGAGGTTCCTATTAATTTGAAGGATTTCTGTTATTTTTAAGGATTTGCTAGTTATAGAGAAAGATGTTGCCATTGATTTCATATTCCTAGATGAGTTGAACCAGTTGGTCAAAGAATAGGCCATTCACATATCACTACTACTTGAAAAGAAGAGATGAGGTTTCACTTCAATGCATTTATTTTTTTGTTAATTTTGACTATCTGCATCTTGTTCCTAGTTTTCCGCCACTTCATAAATTGAAGAGAATTGCTTTTGTTTACGGTTGGTACTTATCATCAAGGGCATTATCGTAATACTGCAACTCTCTTAGGCATTTATATGGTTTACTTTTTGCCAATGGATTAGCATTTCCATGGGCTTTATGTAGTGGATTTTAGAGCTGTTAGAAATTAGATAAGTTCTCTCATTTTTCATTGGTGCCTAATTTATTTTCCATGCTTTGGAAGTTATTACTCTATATATGTAGTGGTACTTGCTCTATAATAGGATGAAGATTTATTTCGAAGATATTAACCCAGCTTTTTTTTCATCTCTCTCTATGTTGT
Organism: Nepenthes gracilis; assembly: GCA_033239525.1. Classification (NCBI taxonomy): domain Eukaryota; kingdom Viridiplantae; phylum Streptophyta; class Magnoliopsida; order Caryophyllales; family Nepenthaceae; genus Nepenthes; species Nepenthes gracilis. The sequence goes on along the minus strand of BSYO01000010.1, from coordinate 10,758,597 downwards.
GTGATGCAATTTTACCCACTGGTGTGATGGCTGTGGACTCTAGGTGAGTGATGCTTGAAAATACCGCAGTCTGACTTTGCGGACTCACTTCATTTATAATATGTTTAGTGTAATTCTATGGTCTAAATTCATTATCTTATGTCTAATTGTAGTGCCCTAAACCATAATTTCAGCTCTGGTTCTCACCTCTAAATACAACCCTCTCACAAAAAATATCCAATTTCCCTTAACCTAAATGTCCTGAATCACCTGCACAAACTTTTAACCTGGCTCAAGTGATGTTTTTGCTACCTAGTCCTTCTTGTAGTATGCATTGTGCAGCTTTAAAACCTAAGATGAATGTTGTAATTTAACTGTAGCTTTATAGCAGTTGATGATTTTCAGTTCTTTTGATTGACTGCATATCTGTGTTAAATGGTATTGTTCCCTCAATTCTTTAGCAAATTTTTCTCAGTTCTGATTTTCTCTTATATACACATGGCTTTTAATTGTTTGTTACAAATAAAGGATAGTGCATTTAGAGTTAATATGACAAAGACAAATTGTTGCCTGCTCTCTATTTTCTCTTTTCAACTAACTCTTGCCAGGGGAACCAACAAAATTTAGAGTACTGGACTACTGATCTAGCTAATTTTCTAATCACTGGATGGGTGTATTCAAATGTTACAGTTTGTTCCTTTTTGTTAATATATCTTTTTTTTTTTTTTTTTTAAAATGAGTTTCTAGGTATGATTTGATGATTGCACATAAAAATGAGCTTGGACAACTCATAACATTAGAGCAGGGAAAGCCTTTGAAAGAAGCGTTGGGTGAGGTAATATCATTGCTTCCAAGAGCTCCAATGACAGGTATTGGTGTAGTCCTGTCACTGTCTATTACAAAATACTGAAAGGATTCAATCACAGGTTGCCTATGGTGCTGGCTTTATTGAGTTCTTTGCAGAAGAGGCAAAACGAGTCTATGGAGATATAATTCCAGCCACACTATCTGATCGTCGGTTATTTGTTCTGAAGCAGGTGATAAATTTTTTTGGTATGATGAAGCTTTGTGGTTCCTCAATGGGATAGAATCACTCTCACATGTAGTGGGTTTCTACAGTTTTGCAACATCTTTTATCTCTATTATAGAATGTATTTAACACAATAAGGTTTATATAGTAGGTGACGTCTGAATGGCAGTTGTCTGAGACTTTGATATGCAAGAAGAGAGTGAAAAGGAAAAAGAGTGAAAAAAGGGTGTTAATGTTGAGATGGCTTCTATCATTGGTGAAGTTGCTAAGGATGATGGTTTGTGGAGCATTGCCCCTCCTAAAATTTTGAGCAATAAATTAGTAAATGTATATTTGGACATTCCCAAAGCCAGTAATGTGGGAAGCCTCTTGCATTGGGGCTATCCTTTACTAGTATATGTATGGAAATTTATCGGTATTCCTTGCCCTCAAAACTGGAGAAAACATTTCCTTTAATATTGTGTTCTCTCATTCCCCTATCAAATTTTTATCCTTTTACCTTGAAAATATCTTGTTTAAGCATTCAACATGGGTGTCATATGTGTATATCATACTTGTTATTTGTCAATGTCAACTGCATCCTTACAATAACTTGTTGTATGCTTAATGAATAAAAATTATGTATGCAGCCTGTTGGGGTGGTTGGAGCAATTGCACCTTGGAACTTCCCATTGGCAATGATTACAAGGAAGGTCTGTGAAATTGAGTTGCATCCTAGTTAACTAGCTGCCTTGACAATTTATGAATAATCCAAGTCCCCTGCCTTAGTTACCAATCAATTTGCTTTTCTCCATATTTGTGTCAGGCTGGTCCAGCACTTGCTAGTGGTTGCACGGTAGTCATAAAGCCATCTGAATTTACTCCCTTGACAGCCTTAGCAGCAGCAGAGCTATCTCTTCAAGCTGGAATACCCCCGGTAAAGATTTTCTGAGGTGAAATTGTCTTAATCAGTTCACTATGATTGGGTTCTGCTATGAACTCCTTTGTCATATTGTCATGTAATATGTGACTGTATTTTCCCCTTGCTTGTTTTGCTTTTTGTTCAAGAGTCTGCTGAAAATTATAGGATTTTCTTTGGTAAGGTTGTGGATTATATTTTCTCTTTCTAATGGCTTAGTCTTGGCATCACCTAGGGTGTGGTCAATGTCATTATGGGCAATGCTCCAGAGATTGGGGATGCGTTACTCAACAGTACGAAGGTTTGTAAGTCTAGAATGAGACTGGTTCATCATATGAATTTCCTTGCTTGAAGAGTGAAGTCAGAACAATGCACAATCGACTATGCTTGGTGTTTCCTCAGGTAAGGAAGATTACATTTACAGGCTCAACTGCTGTTGGAAAGAAGTTGATGGCTGGTGCTGCCGGGACTGTCAAAAAGGTATGTATGAGCTGTCAAATTGATATGATATGCTAGAGGCATCTACCATTCTTGCTAATTGCTCTTAACAATGCCAGTAGGTGTCTCTGGAGCTTGGTGGCAATGCACCCTGCATAATATTTGATGATGCAGACTTGGATGTGGCAGTGAGAGGAACTGTAAGTTATGGCAATAGCAACAATAGTTTTGTCTTCACTTGATTTTTCCCAGTAATTCATAAAATTAGCTTGCCTGGTTTCATGTGCTCCTCTTGTCATCTAATGATGTAGATTCAGGACTTAATTTCATTTTCACCACCATTTAGATCTATTATAGCCAACAAAAATAAAAAAGAACCTATTTAATTTTGAAAAGAAATGGATGGGCCTAATACTTTATTATCGCAATAAGTTTACAATGCTCTAAGAAGCAATCATAGCGAATAACGTATTCAAGAAAATGTTGTTTCATGAATAAGATGTACATCTGATGTTATTTTACAATTTAAATAGTGGTTTATGGAGATAGTTCTTTGTGGAAGGACTTAATCAGTTTCTTTTAACAAATTTTGATCAGCAACTTTGTTATAGGAAATGTGCTACTACAAAAATTTTGGTAGCCCAACACATGAAGTACTTGTATTCTGGGCTTTGGAGAGGGCCAAGACGAATGCAACTTTACCCTTATATTGTGGATGGACTGTTTTGGTGGTTTAATACTGTGACTTTCAAATCAAAATGGAGCAACCTTTCACTTCTGTTGAAGCTAATCATTTTAAAAATGCTACAATACCACACATTTTCCTTTTAATATTGGGTTCCTCAGAGCATGCCCTTGAGAGAGGGACTTCTGTGTCATGACCCATCTCCTGAGCAAATCCCAGTTTCCACTGAAGGAAAGGGAAGGTTGTCACTGGATGATTTCATAAGCTTCTAGAGGTGCATGCATGCATAAACTCTAAGGGTAGTCTGTAGAAAATAGGGCAGTAATCCTAAAAAAAAGGCCATATAGCATAATTTTCTTGACTTGTCATCCTTTACAAAATAACTGCCACAACTACTTAGCTTCAACGGGGTGGACAACAATCCACAGGCACCATGGATTGTGGTTGTTTTTGTTTCTTGGGTACTGTGATGGGGGAAGTGGACAGGGTGATAAACAAAAGGGAGGATCATCAAACTTAGACGGAGAAAGAGAGATCCCTAGTTTGAAAAAGCATTGCAGAGCTGTGAGTTCTATACAAACTTTTCCACAGATGAAAGGAAAATGCAAAACCAAGTTAGGATGGTGCTGACTGAATAAAGTCTTTCATTTTCCCCATGTACTACAAAAATCCGTGAAATTAAGACGGAGAATTTTGGCTAATTTAGTAGAAAGCATTGTGAAATGACCATCATATACTTCTAGATTAACAAAATTATAAATTTCTGCTTACATTTGCCAGTGTGATATTCTTTTTGAACTTTAATGATTAGTTATATTCCAGAAAACTATCCATTAGGAAGTTTAAATAAGCTTCCTATTGCACGCATTAAGAAAAATATCGAAGGAAAATGATGAAAAAGCTTGGGCAGTGTTTGAAAGTGTGTGCATTTTCTGCACGCTCCATATTCTATGTCCCAAATTTTACATCTGCTGTGAGTATCTGTGCTGGGTTATTTCTGAGTGGTTGCCTACTGTGCTTCACATTGGTGTTCTGCAGAATCATGAGACACACACACACACACACACACACACACACACATATATATATATATTCCTCCATTAACATTTTTAGATCTTTCATTCCCAATTAGGCTATTCCCCCAAATTTCTTCTTCAGTAACCACATAGTAATTTTTTGCAGCTTGCAGCTAAGTTCCGTAATAGTGGACAAACATGTGTATGTGCTAACAGAGTTATTGTTCAGGAAGGTATGCTAAGGATTCTTCGCAACTATACATCTACAACTCTGATGCTTAGGTTTGATTGTTAATTTTCTGAGCTTATCATAACCTGTACTAGCTACTTCTTTGCAAAGTAATTAGGGCTGATAACATATTGTTAGCATTTGAACATCTAGTTAGTAAGCTTTGTAGTGTGAGTTATATGCTTATCAAAACATAAATGAATTGCAGTGAACTTGTTCTAATTCCATATCAGAACTGCTAGTTTATAGCAATGAAAAGCAAAAATAAAAAAATGTTGAAGTGGCATTTAAAAAAGGAAGGATGGATTATATCCTTGAAAAAGTGATTGGCGGCAACAATTACCAAAGGAGAAAGGAAAAGGTGTGTGTGACACACCTGACATGACAATAACTAAAATGCTGAAAGCTAAAATCAAACTAGGAAAAGGTGAGATTTAACAAGCTGCCAAATTGTCGATAAAGCTGGTGACATAGCCGGACAGCTGAGGGGCTCCCCCTCATGCTATATAAAGAGGCTCTCAACTAGTGAAAACACACAAAACAATATTAGACAAGGAAAATAAGTTTTTCTCAATGGGCTCATTATATGGATCGTGTCATGCCTGATTTTCATTATTAAATTATGACGTCATTAATATGATTTTTGGTTCAATTTGAAAATAATTGTATCATGAAATTTAAAGAGAAATGGATTTTTGGGATCAGGCCTAGCGCTTGAAGAATGCCTATTTCGTGCTCATGCATGTTTGAGGCAAAAGCCGCATGCCTGATGTGCGCCTTTGTGGCACTCATGTACGTTTGTGGCAAAATGGTGGCATCCAAGATATGCTTGAGGGAGTGCTCATGTGTAGTTTAGGCAGTGTAGTGGTGTCTGATGTACCTTTGTGTTGGTGCACATGCATGGATTAGGTAGAATGTTGGTGCCCTAATGTGCATTTGATGCGGTGCTTGTATGCGCTTGTGTAAAGAAGCAATGCTTGATGTGTGCCTATCTGGTGCTAATGCACTGTTTGTGCTATATAAGCGCCTCCGTGCGCTGTAGTTTTAAGTTTCATGCAGAAAGGAGAGAAAAGAGAGAGAAAGAGAAGGGACGAAAAGAAGAACAAGAGAGAGAGAGGAGGAATAGGATTTTGGAGAAATATCTTGTTAGATTTCTTAGATTAGATATGGCGACTTGGACCCAAATCACCCGACCCGACCTAGATTGACTATACGAAAATCTTAAACTATGAATAATCCTCATAAATACAACATTAAATATCATCTTCATAATAACTAATAGACTCCTCGAGATATGAGATAATGTCAATGTCCATACCATTAAAGTTCCTAAGAGTACAGTCTTGATAAAATGTTCAAATACTAAAAATAATAAAGAAGCCTCAAAATCTTTTATCATGGAATTCCTAGATTTTGAGATTGTCTCTATTTGGAATCATGATAGTAATGTACGATCTTCTCTAGCCTGATATCAATCCTTCTACTTTGGAGTCAATATGATGTAAGGATGAGTCAAATACCTAATAAGTAAATATAATCAATAATATCAAAATACTAATAAGTATCTCAGATTATAATGTCAAATGTAAAAATTATTAATAGCAAGTAATATACCAATAACTGTTCGAGACCTAATGTTATGTCGTAATCATGACTCAAAAGTTATTAAGGATAATTGGATATTTGGAATACAACAGAGATTTCACCTAATTTGAGTATTAAATCAATACGAGGTCACCACTATCGTAATAACAAAAATCTTATTGGACCTTATTCTGCCATAGTGAGCCAAAGGCCATATATTTACATCCCTACAATTGGGTAAGTATCACAGGGTTACCCCTATCTATGGTATCCTCATTACCTCTTTAGTCTTTCCAGATCCTATACTCTTAACATGTTTATATCATCTATGATACCCCTTGTCAACAGTATCTTTGGTATCATATTTGATGATGGTTATTAGGCAATAAGTGTCCCTCCTCAAGATTAATGACTTCAACTTTTGGACTGGATTAGGTATCAGAAAAGTATAGGCTACTTTATGGTCTTACGGACTCTTATTCATTTGGATACCTTAGAGCCTTCATACTCTTCTTTACTTATTTAGGAAATACTAATAAAATATAATATATTGTCTAAGTTAACATGAAGAATTGATCACTATGGAAATAAGAAAAATCTGAAAAATGAGCTGAATGTCTAACCGACCATCTTCAATATTTATTTCGAGCCTCACTGGCCCTCCTAATATACCAAATCTTATTTTTGAAACCATGAAATGCCTTCTATTTCATCGCTACTGGACAAGACCCCAAATAATCCACTTTATTCAAACTATCCTAGCTAATTCCACGAGGATCCAATCAAAATAATAATAAAGTGCTCTTAATTTCCACCTTTCACCAACTTATCATCTACAATATATATACATGCAATTACATTTATAATTACATATATGTATTCATACACCTACGGCATACTATACTTATATACATGTACATGCCCGTATAAATTGCTAAATTTATCCATACACATACATCCATGCTTATATTTATATCAATGTCCCTGGATACACAAATATATACCCAACCACATCACCTACTAATATATATTTACACGCTTAAACCCCTGCCATATATATATATATATATATTGATTTACATGCACACATCATTATTTACACATACATGTTTACACTTGTAGATATACACATACATATAGACACACATACACTAACCATTGGTTTCTAGATTAAGTATCAAGTTATACTGAAAACGGAAGACTTAAAATTCAAACAGCCACTGCTCTTTCTCGAACAATACCGAAACATCATCAATAACAAATAACCTTCAAAATCCTATATTTACACTCAAATCTGGACACCCAGAATAAACCGAATCAATGAACAACTATTATAACTTATTGTAATTGGTTTGGTATCTCAAACAGAGGATAGCGCTCTGCTCATTGACTTCTTCTGATTTCCACTGAAATCTAGTAAATCCCAACTTTCCTCTTCCAACATGATAAACAACGATTTGTTATGTTAACCCACTAAATTTCGCCCCTCCAATTCAACATGAAACCCAAAAATTTTTTAGGTTCCTCACCATTAGAGCCGTGGCTCTGTTTTTCTCTAATTTCATGTTAAACAAAATTGCAATCGATTCTCACAATCTCGGCAAGCAAGCTTATAGATTTACATCAATAAGAAAAGATATGTTTATTTGCAAGAGAGAGGGAGGATTTACTTGTCTGATTTTCCTTATTTTCTTTGATGATTAATAGCAATGGTGGCAAGGAACAGTGGCAATGCCAACACACACACACACACACACACACACACACATCCCTATTCTCTTTCTTTGTTACTCAATGAGTTGAAATGCAGAAGGAAATATGATGGGAGTTTAAGGAGAAAGAAAATGGAAAGGAAAGAGAAATGGAAGAAGAAAGAGAAACGGACGAGAGAAAACAGAAGAAAGAAAGAGTATCCAAAGAGAGAAAGTGGGATAGAGGAAGAGGAAAAGAAGAATCATGAAGAATGAGAGGCAAGAGAGAGAGCATCAATTATTATTATTATTATTATTTTACATATGACATTAATTTACTTTTATATTATTAATTACACCCATATGAATATATAAATACATTTTATTATCATAATAAATTCTAATTATTATTTTATGAAACCAAAAATAATTACTTGCTGAGGATAGAAAATTTCTACAATATCTTTCTAATACTCTCGTGATTTTGTCATCACAAACCTTGATGCTAAAATATTCTAAACTCACATGGAATTAATAACGCATCAATTTACCTCATTTAAGGCTACCTTAGGTCAAGACTCCAATAAACTTAAGTCGAAACACTGGGGTGTTGCATCAGAAGTTAAATGCATATATTTATAAGCCTGATATTTTGTCTATTTTAGAATCTTTCGATTTTGGTTGACGTTTTCATGCTTTCTTGTAAATGAATGCCATATTTGACATCCCTGCTTTAAATGTTGTTGGATGCATGTGATTTTCACCGTTTGTTTTTTACAGATTAAGTGAATATTTTTAGATAATATGTTATATAAATGAAAATATTTGTAAAAGAAAAGCCATGAATCTTGTGCATTTGGCCTTGCATGTGCTATTCCATATAAGTGCTTCAAACCGGACTCTATTTTGTCTAATATGAGTTTGTTCTTTTTTTACAGGTGGAAAGTTTTGATTTGTACTTTTTCTATAGAGAGAAAAAGTTTTGTAATTGTTATTGAGTCCACCATTTAGCATTTTATTGAGAATTATTATAAATAATTGAACGTAAATAATATATTTGGACGTCCTAATATATCATGTATACTTGAGGTTGTGCCTATTCCTATGGTTGGCAAAAGAAAGTAGCGTTTGACCTCATCTATAGAGAGAAATTTGTAGATGGCTCACCTACAGATCTAAATAATAGTGTTTTGGCCTAAAGTTATCGGGAATATATGTAACTATTTCTTAAGATTGGTCTTTTGGTCTTTGGTTTTTAGTTTGGCATGTTTTAGATTTTCGAGATTTTATTTGCATCATATTTGATATTGAAATGTTTTAACCATTGGCNACAGTCTTCAAAATTATCCAATGTTGGATTTTGAGCTTGTAGAATTATTTGGCATTTTAATTACTAGAGGATTTCATATAGTTTGATACTATTTGATATTCATATATAAATTATGAATTTTATGTACGAAATCGTAGTTAGACATTTGACATATTGGATTATTTGATAGATTGGATTTTGACATGATGTCTTAGTTTTATGATCCTTTTATATAATTTATGGACATGATTTGCATTAATATAAACACACAATGTGACGGACTGGCCATATTTTCCTCATATATGACCTCCGTCAACTGCCGGACATGAACATAAAATACATAAATTCCAAAAATGATGACATGAAAGGGGTGGACTTAAGAATTTTTGCTTTCTTTTACTATGCATAGGATCGCATATAAGGCCAAACTTCTTGAGTCGGCCACCCAAGTCCTTGGTCAACCTTAAGTTGACCGGCCAGAGAACAAGATCGGTCGGTTGCAACGCAAAACAAAAGCGAGTGAGATGCCACTAAAGACTAAAATTTCACAAACCATAAAATTTGACGGAATCATCTAAATACTTGTTTCATTTACATAGCAAGCCCATAATACAAAAATTCCCAAAACATTTCAAAATACATCAATTTTTTTTTTTTTTTTTTTGCCCTTAATTTGGCTATGTCAATCCTGCATGATTGATTAGCTTAGCTAGTCTAGCCAGCTCTATTCCTTTTTATCTGTCATAAATTCTTGTTCCCTCGAAAGTCAGAAAACAACGAGTGAGTAACGCTCAGCAGTTGTACCATTATGCTAAAACATACATAACAATAGCTTTAAGGCGAAATCAACGGACCTAGGAGAAAGTATCATGCATTCAAAGCAACAAGCATACAAAGCATCACTGGCCGGAAGTAAATTCATGAAGACAATTGCCAAATCAAAACTTAAGTCCAAACAAAAATCAAACTTTTGCCTTTTTTAAAAAGACGGCTACATTTTTGGCCCGTAGCTACTCGGCCATCATGGTTAAAAATGGCTACAATTTTTTGCCTGCAACTACTCGGCCACTATGGTTCCAAGACGATTACATTTTAGGCTTATAGTTACTTGGCCATCATGATTAGAAACGGCAACATTTTAGGCCTGCAGCTATTCGGCCACTATGATCAGAAACGGCTATATTTTAGACCTGCAGCTACTCGGCCATCAAAGCTCCATTCTTCAAGTTATGAGCTTCTAAAAGTATCGAGCAAAAGTTCGAAGGTCTTTAAGGCATAAAAGTCCAGAAATCTTTAAAGGTGTGCTCATATTCACAAATAACTGACTTCTTAAAGTTCTTCCTTAATTCAAATGGTTGAAGTTATTTAATAATGACAACATGCAGAAGTCAATTTCTTTACCATACTAAACGTAGTATGAAAATAATATTATCTTACAGACTTTAAACATGAATTTGTCGAAAAACATAGGTACACTTGCCTGGAATCGAATATATGAATCTCCTTACTTAGATCTGGCCTAAACTCCTTCGTGGTTTTACCAAAAATTGCCCCCAATATTCTATCTTACTTCCCAGATTCAATATTTACAGGCATTAGGGTTGGTGGTAGTAAGTAGGGTAAGTTAACTATTTTGTACTTCTTTTCTTGCTTCTCCTTGCCATTCTAGTAGATTAGTGGAGTGGTTGGAAGTAAGATATGGGCTTGCACTGATTCTGATGATCGTCTACTTAAAGTCCCTAGTCTGATAGACTTACCAACTCTCTCCTTTGACATTATACTTGCAAAAGTACTCTGAAAATCCTTTCTGATTTCCTCTCGAAATTCTCTCTGGAAATCGCCTCCGGAAATTACCCAATTTTCTTCGGAATCGTCTCCGGAATCATGGTATATGAAAATCCTGTTATCTGGGCCGGTTGACGCTCCCTTATTCCGGTCAACTCACGATCTCTGGAAATTGTCACCTAGAATCGTCTCTAGAAATTGTCTCCGGAAACTTACCTAATTGTCTCTGAAAATCGTCTCGGAAAACTTATACAATCGTCTCCGGAAACTTACCTAATCGTCTTTGGAAATCGTATCCAAAACTTATACAATCGTCTTTGGAAACTTACACTGGTCTCCGGAAATCGTCCACATGGTCTCTGGAAAGTCTCTTGTGGTCTCCGGAATTTCATCTTCAAAGTCTCCGGAAAATTGTTCTTGGTCTCCGGAAGTTGTTCATCCATGGTCTCCGGAAATTCCTCATGGTCTTTGCAAAGCTGTCCGGCAATTTGTTTCAAAATCAGGTCGGCATTTTGTCTCAAAAGCAAGCTGGCAATTTCCTCCAGAATGCAGCCCAGAAACTTTGTCACAAAAGCAGTCCAGAAATTTGTCTCCTCAAGCAGCCCGAAAATTTTGTCACAACAGCAGTCCAGAAATTTTGTCTCCTGAATCAGCCCAGAAATTTTGTCACAAAAGCAGTTTGGAATTTTACTGTTCAGTGATTTTTTTTCCTTCACAGAAGCAGCCCTTTATGCCCAATGGCTGGTCATCATAAGTTGACTGGAACCCCCTTTTTTTTGGGGCTATGAAATCTATGAAAAATTCATGTCTTAATATTTTTGATTATCGAAGATCTTCAAAAATCGGTACATTGCACACAAACTTGTTGAACTTTAAGATTATGATTTTGCCATGTTTTCTAATCTTTTAGATTCGAATGCTTTGGATTACTTGTAGAATCTTGGACTAGAAAGATCGAAGGCTTTTGTTATTATTTTATTATTGGACATGTATTTGGATTCGTTTAAGATTATGTTGAGAATTGTTGTTTATTTATTTATGGTTTGTAATATTGGCAAGTACATTTATTAGCATGGGTGTTTGTACAGGCTTTATATTATCTTTATTGGATGTTTGTTGAAGTTTTTTTATGGATAGGTTTGGTATGAGCAGGTTGTTATGTTTTTTTTAGATATTGGATGGAGTTAAGTCGGTTGGATCCTATGTCCACTATCATTATAGATGTCACATTTGTTTTGAGTTGTTCGTTTGTTAAGTCCGACCTGATAATTGTGTTGGCTGGGTTCTAAGCAGCTATCTGAAAATTTTTTGTGGTTAATTTGAAATTTGTTCAATTTCAGAATAATTTAATTCAGATTATTTAATTACTTATTCGAGCTGAGGTCATAACAGGTCATCTTTTTGAGTGGTAGGGGTGCTTAAGGATAGAGGAGCACGGTTTACTGGCCTCAAATTGACTAGGAATGCTCAATTATTTTGGGAGATTGCCAAGGACCTACCTACTAGGCATCTGGTCTAGGGTTGGGCCGATATTAAATTATGTATTTGGGAGAATGCATGCCCCATTCTTATAGTAACAATTTTCTAGACTAACCGGTCCATAATTGAGCATGTGACTTAGTTTGATAAGTTTTGAATGAGGCACTAGATAATAGATGATGGGGTTATGATTTTAAGTAGATTTAGGTAAAGTCTACATGATGAGCTTATATGAGAGCTTGTCCTTATGGATGTTACCAATTTTGACCAAGTGTATAATCTTGTTGAGACTGAGTTAGTTGTGATGGCACCTTATGAAAAACGTAGTGATAATTGTCCCACAACACGGAATGCATCCACCATGAACCTGAGTTTGTCTTAGTACTCCTGAAATCCCCCTTGTGAGAGACTGTCATGACCCATAGTCTATAATAATTAAAGAGAAGAAGCATCTCGGTGGCAATCAGCTCAAATTCCAGTTCAGCAGCCACTTCAGCTTCAGCATCAGCATCAGCATTTCACATGCTGTGGCATGCCTTTGATGGATTTGGCTGACTCATGGTTAGTTTAGGGTTGTTACAAGTTGTTAGACGTAGTAAGATGGCTCATCACCCTTGTCATCCGTCCCTTGCTGTCATAGGAGCCTTATATATTTCTATTCCATTGTAAATTGAAGTAATGAAATGAATATGCAGTTCCAATTCGGAATTCCCCTTCCTTGTAATCCACTATTACTTCCTAGTGGTCTAGTACAATTGGTATCAGATGCAGCAGCCCTTCTTGGATCCTGATATTCACTCAACAAATGGGTCCATGACCAAATCCAAAAAGATGGATGACCAAATGCTTCAATGGCGGAACACAACTCTTGAGCTGCAACAGGTAATCAAAGAAGATTTAGCTGCCTTCCAAGCTTCTACTATCCCAATTCTTCAAGAACAGAACCAAATATTTCATCAAACAATCATCAGGACAATGGAAGTCTTCATATTCAAGATGACAAATCACTTCACCAGAGAAGATGCGCCAGAAGTCAGCGTCAACATGTTTACTCCTAGAATTCCCACAACAGATTCTGAGACCTTTAAGCTCCACAATCATTTACCTAAATTGGACTTTCCCTTGTTTTATGGGAGAATCCTAGGGGTGGATTAAAAAATGCACTTAATATTTTCTCCTACTTAAAATTTCTGAAAACCAGAAAATGGATATTGATTCCATGTTTTTGGAAGGTGAAGCTGAAGTGTGGTGCCACAGATTAGCTCTTCAACAGGGCTTTGTTCCTTGGGAAGTTTTCAAGGGAGATGTTTGTAGATGATTTAATGATTAAAACTTTCATGGTTTCTCCTTCCAACACCATCTTAATTGCAATAATTCTTTCCCACTTCTCTTCATGTTCCTTACATTATCTTTCAACTTTTTATCTACAATTATACCAAATCTATTCATACCTCTTTTCAGTAGTACCATAAACTGTAATTGGTCCATTTTTCAATCTTAGGCTTTCTCCCACTTCATCTCTTGTGGTCAATCTACATTGATGCTTTTTTAATCACAGTAGCTATAATGTACCTGAACTATCTATCAAAGTATCAATATTCCAAGTTCCCTGTCAAATCTTTTTTTCTCTTGCTCTAACCTGGTTTACCCCAAAAGTTACTAATGCAGCAGCACTTGCTGATTTAGTATTGCACCTGGAGGTGAAGTAGTGGCTGTAGCCCATTTAGCATTGTATTCCAGCAATAAAGCACGTCACAAGAAGGAAACACCCTAATGGTAATACTCTCAAATCTCAAACCCATGTCAAAAGTTCCAACATGAGGATTGTGGTGGTTGTCGGCCACCTAACCACAACCTTAGTTATTTATGCTTGAGTCAGGTCAATGTTGGGGATAAAATCCTTGACACAAATAATTTCTAGCTACATATGTATATAGGAAAAATTTAGAGCATGGAAGATTGGCTTACCTAACCTTGGTCCTATATTCTACAATTGTAAGGAATTTGGACACATTGTGAAATATTGCACTAAGAAATTCTGCAATTATTGCAAGAAAGAAAGGCACATTATTAATGATTGTTGTGTGCAACCTTGAAATCAATCTTCTCCTACCTTTCATATTATTGTTTAGTCCAATATTGGAACTACTTCACTGACTCGCCTAATGTTGAGGGACCATCCACTCTTACACCCAGGCAAGTCTAACGAAGCTTCTTATGTCTTAGTGGTTGATTGACTTTACAATTTCCAATCACATGACTAGCAGTCCTATAGTCCTAGATGATGTTCTGAAGTATGATAGAAAACAATATATATAGATAGCTGATTGCAATACACTTCCCCTTATTGCTGTTTGGAATCTTAGGACTTCTCTTACTAATGTATTTGTCTCTCCCAATTATTTGCTAGTTTAATTTTTGTTGGTTAATTAGTTTATGAAAATTGTTTCATTCATTTCGATCGTAATGGTTGTCATAAGTAGGATCAAGTATTTGGACAAGTAATAGTGAAAAAGCCTAAGTGGGATGCCTTTTTCCTCTCTAATCTTTTCTGTTTTCTCACTTTATTTATGTCAGTTGTTCTATTGTCACTCAAAATAGTTATTTGTGGCATTAGAAATTAGGCCATCCCAATTTTGTTATCCTAGCAAATCTTATGAATGGTTATTTAGTAATACAAATCATGTTTCTTCCACTAACAAATCATGTTTCTTCCACTAATCTATCTTTTGATTGTACATCTTACAAACTTAGCAAAAGTAAAATATCTACATTTTCCAATACAAGGTAGTTGAGCATCTATAGGTTTTGAGATTATACATACTAATTCTTAGGGGATGAGTTCTGTTCTTTCTCATACTCGGTATAGATATTTTGTAACATATATTAATTATTATAGTCAATTCGTTTTGATCTATTTTCTTAGATCCAAAGCTGAGGTGTTTTCTACCTTTTAGGCTTTTGTTGTCTAGGTGAAGACAATTCTCTACATGTTTTAAAATACTACTTTCAAATTCTAATGGTGAATATATATAACTAGAATTTCACTCTTTTCGAAAACCCAAAGGTATTCTCTTAGCGTTCATGCCCCTTCACCCTCAATGAAATGGAGTCGTTGAGAATAAGAATCAACATTTTCTATATGTCATTTGTTACTTGATGCTTGAATCATTTATCCCACCTCGATTTTGGGATGAAACCTTATCTACGGTTTTGTATTTAATTAATCGCATGCCTTCTTGCATCTTGATCCTCTGTGCTCTTGCTTGTTTGGTGTCTATCCAAATTATGATTATCTACATACATTTGGTTACATTTGCGATGTTCTCTTACCTCTTACTAAAGCTTGTAGCTCAAGTTGTTTAATGTTCTTTTCTTGGCTTCTGTAATTCTCAGGAAGGGTTTGTGTGGATGATGCGGATATTTAAAAACTTCGTATTTAAATGTGGTTTATTTGAATGTCAATATTTCTTTTTTACTCAGGGTGATCCTATTTTCTTATATACTTTGCTCCCTTCTTTGATGATAAGAATGTTACCTTTAGTCATTTGAACTAGGATTTGTGTTTCAACGACATTGTCCACTATCTCCTCCTACTCTTGAACCATTTTGCTCTTTAAGTGATGCTTGATATTATTAAGTCTGTGCTTTATTCACAAGCTCTACTCAAGAGTGTTCATTGTAAGCTTTGAAAGGTGATCTTCAAGCCCTTTGGGAAAATAACACTTTTGATATAGTTTCTTGTCCTCCTAGTGCTACTCTAAGTGGGTACAAATGATTGTATACCATAAAGCTGCATGATGATAGATCTATCAAAAGGTATAAAGCTCATCTAGTTTCTCTTGGAAATCGATAAGAACATGGAATCAATTATGAAGAAACTCTTGCTGTCGTGGCTAAGATGACTACAGTTTGTACTATTATTGCCATTGCTACTTCAAAAGGATGGACGCTTTGCCAAATAGATATGAAGAACATATTTTTACATGGTAATTTAAAGGAAGAAATCATTATGACTTCTCTTGGCGTGCTTTCGTCTACTTCTAATGAGGTCTATCACTTGTAAGAGTTTTTGTGTGGTTTGAAGCAAACACTTTGGGCCTGATTTGAGAAGTTTCATACTACCCTTCTGGCTTTCAATTTTACTTCAAAGTTGGTATGACTTTTCACTTTCCTTTTGCTCCACCAAATTTGAAATTATTATCCTTCTAGTGTAGGCATATGATATTGTAATTATAGGATCCAATCCTTAGTTGATTGAATAACTCCAGGAACAACTCAAATCTTTGTTTCATTTGAAAAATCTTGGTTTGCTTAAGTATTTCCTTGGACTTGAGGTTCAATATTGTTCAATTAGCATCCTCTTGCAACAGCATAAGTATATCCAAGAACTCATTTCTCTAGCATGTCTTCAGGACTACAATTCATTTCTAACACCAATGGAATTTATTCAAAGCTCCGTAAATTGGATAATGATTATTAATCTAGCGCTTCGATGTATTAATAGCTGGCAAGGAGTTTGAATTATTGACATTTATCCGGCCTAAGTTTTCTTTTACTGCTCAACAAATCATTCAATTCAGGCAAGGTCCTTGCTAATCTCATGAGGTCATTGTCAAACTCCTTTGCTATTTCAAAGGTACATTTTGTCATGGCTTCTTGTTTTTTTTCTAAGACTTCCTTATACTTGTGAGCTTTTAGTGTTATTTATTAAATTAGTTGCATGGATACTCGTCATTTCACTACCTGTTTGTGTATATTTCTTAGAAATTCTCTTATTGCTTGGAAAAGTAAAAAGTAATATTGTGTTTTAGGATCCTTCACTGAGTTTGAATATTGAGCCATGTTGTCGACATGCTCTAAAATTGTGTGGCTTCAAGGACTATTGCTTAAGTTGGATGTTTCTTGACTTCTTCTCACACTCGATCATGATGATAATACAAGTGCTATTCAGATTGGCAGTTTTCTAATATTTCATGAACGTACTAGCCATATTGAGGTAGATTGTCATGACATCCTTGAAGCACATATTCAAAATGTGATTGCCCTTTCTCGTTTCCTTTGTGCAGCAACTTACTGATATTTTTACTAAGGATCTATTTTGTCACCACTATGAATTCATAATTGATAAATTGATACTTTTTGACCGTTTAACATTCTTTTAAGGTGGGATGTTGGCAAGATTAGGATTGATATCATTAGCAAATATATAATTCATTGTACATAATTCCTAGTATCTTTTCCAAGTTTAGTATATTATTAGTAATTATATAGGTTCCATATATAGAGGGAATGTCTAATTATTACTTTAATTAAAGGGTATAATTGGTTGATTATAGGATGTAATTAGGAAATGATTTTGATTTTTTAACAAGAAGGAACACTCCTTGATGAGGCACTCAGACCAATATACATAATTTATTAGACTTTAGCCATGTGCTACTGGATTCTTGACTCATTTCTTTTGTTTTAGTACAAAAAATAGGCTTAAAAATATACAATCCAATGATCATGTCCATGACTATGCAACTATGCAAGTCTCCTTATCAAATAGAGTATCGTTGCCTCGCTATATTCAATTTCTCACTGAAGTAGACAACCAGATGACATTCCTAATTAAGGACTCAAATAACTTAGGACAGTTAGGAAGCCGATTGACTGGAGCTTTTGTCATGCCCTTTTTGATAACCATAAAGGCTTTGGCAGCATCAACAAGCCAATGAAATTCATCTTTCTTCATGTACTTATTGAGAGGAATCATGATTCGCTAAACTATTAAAGTAGTTAAACTATTAAAGTTTTGAACGTTGTGGGTGGATTTAGGTTTAGTCCAATCGATGATCACCTGAATTTGTCTAGGGTCATTAGAAAATTCATTAAATAAGACTATGAAACCAAAAAAATCAACTCTATCCATAAAGAAGGAACATTTCTTAAGATTAGCATATAAACTCTTTTCAGGTATAGTACAAACCTATGTGAGATGATTTAAGTGTTGCTCTTTGGTTAAGCTATAAATAAGGATGTCATCAAAATAAATAGCTAAGAATTATCTAATAAGAGTCTATAAGACTTGGGTTATAGCCCTCATGAAAGTGCTAGAGGCTTTGGAGAGCTCAAAAAGAGTGACCAACCTCTCATAAAGACGATCCTTTGTCCTCAAGGCAGTTTTCTATTCATCCCCAAGTGATTTCTAAGTTAGTGATAATCACTCTTTAAATCAATCTTAGAAAAGATTCTGACACTAGCTATCATGTTCAACATATTATCAAGCGTAGGGATGAGAAAATGATATTTCACAATGAATGATGTAGAATATGATAGTTGGTGTTAGAGTCTTTTCTATCAACATATTATCAAGCCTAGGGATGAGAAAATGATATTTTACAATGAATGATGTAGAAAAATAACTACATGAATAAAACTATTCAATAGATAGATTCTATTGACATTAGTTTTCAACGTCTAGCTCCAATTGAAACTTTCAGGTAGAATTATTATGATAATAAATCTGTGGAAGATATTCTCAAATCTCTTTAGCAGTGGAAAACAAACAAAGATTGTTGACCTTATTTGGTTCAACATATTTTAGTAGCCAGAAAACAATTTGAGCATCCTTGCTTTCCCATGATTGAAGTTCTTTTGGATCAGTAGGAGCTTTAGTTTATCCATTCACATGCCCCCACAAATCCTTCCATTAACAAACATCTTGAATTAAAATTCTTAAGTAAAGTAATTATTCCTATTAAATTGAATAATAGAATTATCACCTGACATGATGATGATCTTCTATGCATAGAATTTCCACTCTTCTTTGATCTGGACATATTAGTGTTGAATTCTTGCAATTATCTCATCTTAGTAAACAAGATGCACCAAGGATGAAATAAACATGCCCATGTGATGACCATGTGCAAGTTAGGGCAGAGAAAATTTGCCCAAATTGCAAGATCAAACCCACTGTTGCAAAAATTAAGTTTTAGATCGAAAATAAATTTGCCCATATAGTATCCACTGAAGAATGGTGGACTAACAAATAGCACCCAAAGTGATATTCTGATCTATCAAAGAGAGAACTACCACATACTACTAAATTATTCTACGCCTGGATTTTAGGGTTGTGTAGCACTCGGGAAGCCAACATATCGAAGCTGATAGAATTGAAGCCCTCCGAATTGTGTGAAGTCAGAATTTGTTTAAGCTGGGTTTGCATTATTATCATTATGGAAACAAAAGTTCAAATTGAAAAGGATGAACTGGTAGGATACTTTTACATAGGGAAGAAGTGGTTGGTATAAGGAAGATAACAAGAAGAACATTAAGTCACTTCTGGGATTAGCGCATTTTAGGAAGAAGAGAAGACAATTCTAGTCTTTAAGGGATGTTTGCTCTTGCCGCTGCACAAGTAACTACCGTTGTCACCTTATTTGCCATTCTTAAGGAACCTCTAATGGTGCTTTCCATTTCTTTTGAGAAATCGTCTCCTTTAATTGAGCTTTTGACAATTTTTCTCCATTCTTTGAAAAGAATCTTTGACCTCTTTTTAGGGAAGATACTAGCTGCATAAGTGTAAAAAAAAAATTGATGATTAATTCACCCATTAGATTGAAGCCGAGATACTCTGGGAGTAAACTAGGGCACAAATCAAAGCCGCAAAATTGTGTCGTGTTTTATCAGAAAATCAAAACACTAAAATTTTAAAATCAATGCTAATAGAAAAGTGAATGACACGGTAAAATGAAATAAATTTTGATTTCAAGGCTCTAATTCCATGATATGTATTTTGGCCTGAATGCTTGTTAAAGGAGGGTTCCTTCTAATTAAATAATCATAATCATTTCCTAATTACATCTTATAATCAATCAATTTTATCCTACAATTAAGGTAATAATCAAACAATTTGTCTACATATTGTAACTATACAATTGCTAACTAGGAAAATATGTTGGGGATTATGTACAATATGAAATATCTTTGTTGATATATTAGTCCTGATCTTGCAAACAAAGTTAACAAGCTCATGTTATTTGTTATTCAAGTTAAGGTTGTTTGGTTTGAAAGACTCTACGCAAGAATATGAATCTTGTTTTATATTTGTAAGATCTTTCCTTTTTTGTAGAGTGGATAACATGACGCCCCTGATGGTTTCTTCATTCAAGATGAGTATGTGTTTTGTGCTTGTAATTGAACTCCTATGACTTGAGCCCAAGATTTCAAAGTTTAAGAGGTTCGTGCATGTGGCCTATATGGCCATTTTAGGCGCAATAAGATAATGGAGGAGGTTGAGTGATAATTTGTTGCTTGTCTAATATGAGAAAAAATGTGACTAAGATAATACTTGTTAAACATGCCAACTAGCCAAACATAAGAAACGAAACACTAGCCTCTATACTCATTTGGCTATCCCTAATTTGTCCTTAACAGGATGTGAGAATGGACTCTGTGTTATGACTTATTCATACCCCTTTGAAGCATGATTCCATTTGTATTGTTGTGGACCTTTTCTTTAAAATGGCCCACTCTATTCCTTGTATTAAGATTTTTGAAGCTTCTCAAGTTGCCATAATATATTCTGTTGAGATTGTCAAGCTTTATGGTATTTCTAAAACTATTTTATATGCTAGTCACTTTTGAAAAACCCTATGGCACATGATTTGCACTAACCTAAAGTTTTCCATGGTGCACCACCCTAAATGGATGGCCGAATTAAGATTGTTAATTGGAGTTTGGGCAATTTATTAAGATACTTGTTCATGAAAACCTTGAGAATTGAGATTTGATTATTCTTATGGCCTAGCTTGCATAAAATAGTTATGTGGATATGTCTATAGGCATGAGTCCATTTATGGTAGTATACTGATGCACACCTAGAAAACTTTTAGACTTTATCTCAACGTCTTCCATGCTAATGCTAGTTTGCCCATGTGGGCTGAAGTATTTGCACAATACCTTAATGATTTGCGTATTGAGATAAATAAATAACTAAAAATAAGCATTACATTATAAAGACTTTGAGGTGACATGCATAAAATCATGTTGAATTTAATTTTAGGGACTGTTGTGATTCATATTAGAGCATCTGCTTGACCATGCTTCTATTTTTGGCCATTAGTAGTAATTTGTCTAAAGAAATTTTATAGCGAGTTGGACCAAATGCTTATATTATCAATATTCCATCCCATGTTGATTTTTACTATATTTTCAATATCGAGGATTTAATTACTGACAAAAGTAGTTCCAACCCACAAGATGATCCTTTTATAGATCTCTTAAATGAGCTGAATATTGAGACCTTACCCACTCCTATATATAAAGATAAAATTGATGCTATTTTTGTTGAGTAGATTGTGTTCACAAAGGACAGAGAGGTTTGGTGCTTCATTGTTCATTGGATAGGTCAACTAGATTCAGAGTGCGTTTGGGTTTCTAGAGAGGCACTACAATAGCTATATCAATATTTATTAGGCTACTATTGGAGTCATCTAGATTGACCATAACTGGAGTTGAGTTCCTCTCATCCTTAGGGAGATGGTGGAGCTATCAAGTTCTAGCCACCACTTGTATATTTGTCTACAGATGTTATAGGAAGACTACACAAAAGCTTAGCTTCTACCTCGAAGATTTTGATTAGGAGCTTTAGGATTATTATTAGATGGGGTCAAGTTTCTAGCACCTTGGGAGAGTCGATGCTGGCATCTTGGAGAATTATAAAGATTTGGTTGTTTATTTGATTTGCTCTGTTTCCAAGTTTTGTCATATCCTAGGAATCTTGATATTTTATAATTTAGTGATCCTTAGGATATCTATGTAAGGTTACATTTTATTTTTGTCATTTTTTTATTTTAGGTTGTTGTCAATTAGGAAATTATGTTTTATTTGTAATAAACTTAAGAGTAGGTTGATATGAAAGGACCCTAATTTTTATTGTTTGATTATTTATAAATTGAATTGATATAGAGAGATTATAATTTCCCTTTCTTATCCTTGGTAATCTCTTCTTCTGCCTTTTCTCTATTCATTTCTCTGCTTCCTTCCTTTCCCTTTTCTCTTCCTCCTCCCTTCTCTATTCCCCTTCATTTTCGTGCATTAGAGGTTAGGTCTATGTGCCAAGCTCTTCATTTCTTGTGTATGTTTCTATGAGGATACTTAGTCAACTCTTCCTTGTGATTTATTTGTATGAAGAATACTTTTTTATTTATTTATTTTTGCTTTAGAGTTATGCCAATGTCTGCCTTTTTTCAAAACATATTGATGTTGTAAAGTGTATAAAAAACTGCAGGCGTTTATGAAAAATTTGCAGTTGCTTTTGCAAATGCTGTACAGAAGCTTCAAGTTGGAGATGGCTTTTCTGAAGGCGTGACCCAGGTATTCTTAACCTTTTTTGTTCTATCATTATCTTTGGCTGCTCCACATATTGAGCTGCTTGTGCCTTTTTTTATAAGACTACTTATTTATTACATACACCTATGGAAAGTACATGCTGTTTATGGTGTCAAATTAATTGAGCTTCTTTTTCATCCACATCTATCTCATTGGTAAAATTGGTGTGTTTACACGTGGTATGACATGGTTTGTCCAGGCTTTAAAAATCTGGTCAAGTGAATATGAATCAACTAAATAATTGCAGGAGGGTGGACAATGTGATGCTCTCTCATTGAGTTCTCTGAGTAATATAGATGCTCAATCCCTGCATCTTCTGTTGGGATTGTTTCTGAGATCAACCCTTGCTTGATAGGTTGTGCTGGGCTGACCGCCTTAAACATTTATCTCCAACTAGAGTAAACTGTACCTAAGTTCCAAAATGTCTAATAATTATCTCTCTGCTTCTTCAAAGCTGGAGGTTGTGAGTTAGATTTCCCCTACCGTATGTATCTACCACGAAAAGTAAACTTATGGAAGTCATGTTTTGAATATGGAGTTTCACATGTTGCAGGGTCCACTTATCAACGAGGCTGCTCTTTTGAAGGTTACTGTTGCTTTAAATTTGCCTAAGACAATCAAATTATCATACAACAGTACTTTACATGACTTCTGTTTCATTTTTTCATGATTGTGCTTGTCAGGTTGAATCATTTGTTCAAGATGCCATTTCAAAGGTTCGTTTGTTAACTTCCAAGGAATCTTTTGCTCTTGATAATTACCATGGATTAGGATATGTTGACACATGATGTCAAAATATACCACCTTTGAAATACTTATTTAATCTGGTATTCAATAAACAGTTGATGTTGCATACAAAAGGTCATCCACCAACTTTCACACAATTGGCTATTATTCACATTGTATCTAGGACCGAAAATTTGTATGGAGTGGACATAAAACAACACTTATTGTTCACAACATCGAAATTGCTGATAAATCACAAATTTAAAAATGCATGATGAAACCCTTTCACTAACAGGTTTAAGGTTTAATGCTTTTTTCTCCCATTCTTCATCTCTTTAAATTATTTTGTTGCCTCCCCCTTGTGAATGTGAACAAAATCGAGCACAATTTTTGAATCAAAGTGAAGCTAATATAGGACCAAGGTGCGCCATTGTTACTTCCATGCTCAAAATTTTCCTATATCCATATATAGCTAAAAATCATCTGTGTCAAGGATTTTGTCCAAATAAATGGAGGAAATTATCTTTTGGATTTTTATGCATCTATATGATCACTAACACACTTTTCCAAATGACGGGCGTTTGATCACATAAAGTGGGTCATTGATAACATGAGTGACTATTTTATCTTGAAGAAAATGGATTGCTGGTTTTGTATGGACTGTAAGACCATTTCTGAGAATGGGAAAGTTGACTATATAATGCTGCTTGTACATTTTGTAAATGCATCTTAAGAAATTGATATTGGATATATGAAGAAAAGGGGGAATTTTGAGATAATTGGAATCATTGAGAAATTCTAGATTCAAAGAATTTAGTTATAGCTTTAAAATACACCAAAATCTGTTTTTTAAAAGTCCTTTAAGAAGCTTAAGATTACAATTTTATTATCAAAATTCTAGCCTATGTATTACAGGTGATAAGGTCAAAATACTACTTCCTTTACAAGCGATAAGGCCAAGTTGCCTGAGCCAACAACACAATAAATTCTCTCCTTTTCCAATCTTCATGCGCCGGTATGGAGGGTGGCTCGAAGAAGTAGGGTACCTGTGAGAGTCTCCATTATTGTCTTGGCCAGCTGTCCGTTGAGAAGCCAAAACTCCAAACTCTTCTATTAACTCTAGGACATTATTTGGTTGACCATTAATTATGTAAGGCTCCTCATCTTTAATGTCTTCTTTATCCATTCATGTCGTATCATTCTTCTTAGGTTGGAAGAAATTTGTCCCCGAGTTGTTTTCAGGTTTGCTTTTAAATTAGGGAGTAGATTGACAATATTGAAGGTTGGAGGTACTCCATATTTCTTGGAAGATCAGTATCATAGGTGTTGTTGCCAATTTTCCAAAGAATTTTGAGAGGATTGTCAGCTCGAGGTCGGAGCTGAGAATATTTTACTATTGGAATTCCTGGAATTTGTTGACCACTTTGAATTCTTGGATTTGTCAGTGTTTATTTGTTAGATTATTATATTTAGCGGTTTGTTTGGCAATTTGTTGTTGAACTTCTGCGTAGAATTTCTTAGTTTCTTTTGCACGAATTTCAGCATTGCTACTGAATTGATCTATTAGACTGATAGGATTGCTTCCATTGGCGACTTTGAAAGGAGTCTTCCTGTGTATTGGCTCTTGGACCGGTTGTCAGCAAACTCAATTGAGCTATAGCTAAGTTCCATTGACATATATTTTTCCTAACAATACTCTTAATAAATTTCCTAAGCTTCAGGTTATGGCCTTCATTTGGGGATGAAAGAATGCACTAAATCGGAGCTTTGGTCCCAATTTCTTAACAGTGATGAAATTGGAATGGATAAAGAAGGCCTCAATGATGAGGAGGCTTACATAATTAATGGTGAGTTTAACAAAGTCTTAGAATTAATGGTGGAGTTAGGAGTTTTGGCTTCTTAAGATAGAGCCAGCCAAGACAGTAATGAATATTCACCTCAAGACACCCTCTATAGCTCACACATGACGATTGGGAATGAGGAGACTTTTATTGTGTTGTTGGCTCAAGCTACTTCGCCTTATGACCTATGAAGGAAGAAGTATTTTTTGTGGATAGATAGACTTGATTTTGATGATAAAAAATTGTTTTCTTGAGCTTCCTTTGAGACATTAAAGATCAAATTTTGGTAGATTTCAAATCTATAACTATCCTAGCATTTGTAGCCTTGTTCTTCAAATTTGAATCCTTGAATTTTCCAATTGTTCCAATCCTTGCAAAATTCCTCTTTTTCTCCATCACTCTAATATCAAACTAGTATCAAATCTATGATAAGTATTAAAGAGGATGGAGGAACAATATTGTGGTGCTTGTGGAATGCGAGCTCGGCCTGCACGATCTTAAGATTACAAAATTGAGAAGACAAGTTCTTTGATTGCAACAATGTCTAAAGCACGTTGAGGCTTGTAGATGTCTTGGAACATCTCGTGAAAATGACTTGAGATCAATTAGTGATGACGAAACCTTCCATAATGAAGACCAATTGTCTCGAAAGCTAGACCCAGTTCATGACCACTATCTGAATCCAACCATGCATAAAATCATTATACTCAAATCATCATCATCGAATAACCATAAATGATAATATATAACCACTGAGGTCTCAAATCATCATACGTCAAAATAAACTTGGTGAAAAACATAGCCTGAAAATCCAAATAAGACAAAGGAAAAATACTAAATGTATCTCTAGAGTGTAAAATAAATAGCATCCTCTCTTGTTGGGCTCTAAAAATCTCTAATGTCCCTAGCTCTAGATTCATCTTCTTCTAATTTGCTACTCTAGAAGAAAGAAATAGCAAAAGTGAACCAAAGGCCTGATAAGTGACTTCGATCTATGTCAATAATCATGGAAATTAAGCTATCTAGGGAACTCATCTAGTAAAACAAGCTCCAACAATATACAATATATAGAAAGCAATAATTATCCTCGAATAATCAATAAATGATATTAATAATAAAATAACTTAATAGTAATATGAATAAGTAACAACCATGATGTTGACTATGTAACGATCTTAATGTCTTGAAAGACATCCATCTGGCCAATAAACCCCAATCAATGTACCGAGGGCTCAAAATATTCGTGATAATAAGGTCCTTTCTTGGATTTTTGAGAAATCCTACTCAACATACGATCATAACTGTATAAGATATCAAAACTCCCTATGGATCTTATTTTGCTCTTGTAACCAAAGGCTACATTGGTTGTTACAGAATAAGTAGCACCCTAATTCCTATGTTATACCGGTCGTGAACCAAGGTAGGGGGTTAGGGGAACTTGAGCAGTTTCATGCCCGGGGGTTGAGTGGTTTAGGCTTAGTATTCTTTGACATCGTGGTTTCGGGTTCGGTGAATCAGATTCTATAGTATACCGGCTAGTCCGGTAGTCGCATCGGATTACGGGTAACTAGCCTTCTTTTTAGATGGGTTATTGAGACTTTGGTGAAGCTGCTCCTAGGCTCGCATGAAGGGCGGATGAGAACAAAATTCCCTTATCTTTCTATTGAAGAAAGACGGAGAAGGGAAAGAAAGGAAGTCTGTAAGACGAGATAATGGATTTAGCAAGAATCGGCATAACCACTTTTGGAGGAATGGTAGAAGGATCGATCCAGAGCGGGAATCCTAGATTGCGAGAATCAGCAATAGAAGAGGAGTGGAACTATGATTTCAGAAGACTTTCTATCAAGTAAAGGAATTTCTATTAGTGCACTCTTAGTTCAGTTAAGAGGTACTCCTTTTAGTCAACTAGTACCAGTCTCAGTTCAATCCAATCAGTTGCTACTCTCTGGAATGAGGGTAGGACCATTCAGATATATAGAAGTAGATACGGAATTAGTCTAGTCACATGGAGCTCTTCCCACTGTTAGAGTAAGCCTTGCTATTCTTTGAGGAATCTCCGCTCTTTCCTACTTTCCCATTTGGGTAGAGTTAGCTCTAAATGGACAGAAGTGAAGGCACTGACGGGCTTAGGGAAGTGAGTGGACCTCGGGTGCAATAATTTTCATTGTTTTTTTGAATAAAAAAGCGTTCTTGTCCATCTGAATTTTCATTTCATTTTTACGTTCTGTAGCATTTCTTTTATTGACTATCTGATTTATATTCTTAGCTGTCGTACTTTTTGTTTTTCCTCCCGTTGCCTTATCCTTGATATTGACTTTTCATTTAGATATATCACTCTCTCTATTGGTGGTATACTCTACCGCGCATATGAACTAGGATCTCGTCAATTTGTTCATAGTAGAGAGAACCGGCTTTTGGGATTTCCGGGAGTTTTATAGACATACTCTCTAATTATGATATTATCTCGAGCCGTGAGACAATAATACTTTTCATTTTCTTTAGTTGTTTTTTCCCTAAAGAGTGACACTATTATTAGTGTACTTTTCCTCTATCACTGAAAGCCAATACTTACCCAAGGAGGGCAATAAAATCTTCAACTGATTGACAAGAATCTTAGTGATAACTTTATAGGTCACATTGAACAAGTTAATCGGTCTGAATTGAGTAATGGACTGAGGACTTGGGACCTTCGGAATTAATTGAATCAGTGTATTGTTAATGCTGTCGGAAAGTTTCCTCTCCTGGAAAGTTTGCTTAACCATGTAGCACAAAGAATGCCTCACTACTTCCCATAGTCTTTTTTTGGTAAAAGATAGCATGATACCCATCGTCCCCTGGAGCTTTGTTAGGACCCATGGACATAATGGCATCCCTAATTTCACCAATAGATACCCGTCTCAGCAAGGACTCAATGTAGAGCTCAGGAAAGTAACACGGTAGCACATGCCTTCTAGATGATGTTGCCTCCTCTGCATACAAGTTTTGAAAGAAATTCAATGCCATCTGCTTGAGCCCTTCATTATCTGACACCCACTCTCTGTTCTCCTTTTGCAAGCTTTCTATCTTATTCTTTTTCCTCCGAATTAGGGTGGAGGTGTGAAAGAATTTCGAGTTCCGATCACCGAACTTGTTCCACTTTACTCTTGCCTTTTTAAACCTCAAAATCTCTTCCTGGAGAAGCATCTCGTTGAATTCATTTTTCAGCTTCTTTTCCAACCCTGCTAAATGCCCCGAATCATTTCTAGCTCGACTCTTTTGAATTCCCTCTAGTCTGGCCAGGATCCTTTTTTTCTTGAGATGTATGTTACTGAATACATTTTGATTCCATTCGGATACTTTAGCTGTAAAATGACTAAGAGCTTCCATTAAGACCACACTAGTGCTCCAATTTTCCCTAATAAAAATCCTTGAACTCTTTATGTGTAAACCAGGCAGCTTGAAACCGAAATGGCCGAGAAGCAAAAGGGGGAGGTCGAGATCCATTTGTGTCGATTAGTATTAGGCAGTGATTCGAGTATACCCTCGGTAAGTGTCTTGCAGATGCCTTCGGATACAAGTGACGCCATTCAGCATTAGCCAAGGCTCTATCCAACCGCACATTCACATATGGCTTTCCACCAACTTCCTTCCACCATGTGAATTTCGGGCCTGTGAATCCCAAATCTATCAACCCGAAATCATCAATCCCAAATATATGTATTTATATCCCTAACAGTTGGGTGAGTACCACATGATACTTGATATTTATGGCATCCTTACTATCCCTACAGTCCTCCTAGAGATTATACTTGTAGTACATTCATATCATCTATAATATTTCTTGCCAATGATATCCCGGATATCATCTCATATGTGATCACAAATCTATAAGAATCCCACCTAAAAAAATCAATCGACCGTCACCATCAAGCATGGAATAGTTATCGTAAAAGTGGACTACACTAGGATTCTATAAACTCTCATTCTTCTAGGTACCTTAGTGTCTTCATATTCTCTCATTTACTTAGTCATAAAGTGCCAAAAAAGTACTCACGCGATTGGAAAGGAACACGACAGAAATCATGAATATCGAAGAATGACATAAATTCCTAAGTTCACCACATGGCCACCTCTCACTAAGGCTATAACACCATCTAACAAGTCTAGCTTTATGATTTTCCTTTCCAATCATCCTTAATCAATTACGTAGAGTAACGATTTACTAATGATTTCAAAACTCCTCTAATCCAAGCCCTCCACACATAGCTAATAGAGACTACCATGTTTCCTTTTCGGATTTTTTTTTATTTGGATTGGTTTGAGTCGGGGACAGGTTGGCCGACTTTTTCGGGTGAGAAAAATATATATATATATATATATTTTTGGGAGGGGAGCGGGTTTCTTTTTTGCTTGTTCTTGGTGTGAGGGCAAATTTGCCGTTTCCTAATGGAGTTTAATTTGAAGTGCTGGAATGCGACTTCATTGCCGGATGACTGCTGGGTTTGGCAAAAATGGTTTTATATATATATATATTTTTGGTGCCAACACGCACCGGGTTTCTTTTCTTGCTATCGAGGAAAAGGTAAAATTATAAAAAAATCGCTCACCTCCCCCGTCTTGGTGTGAGGGCAAATTTGCCGTTTCCTAATGGAGTTTAAATTGAAGATACCATTTGGAATGCGATTGACTTGGGTTCGGGGAACTTATTTCGTTTGGATGACTATGCGGGTTTGGCATGGTGAATGGTTTAGCCCCAAAACGCTCGTCAAGGAGAAGGCATTTATAATGGCGTCACCTCCCCATCCGATGTGGGATGGGTAGCCTGCATTTCAATGGCATGTCATCTGCTGAAGTGGCATGTCATCTCTGGTAAATCGCCAAGTATGTAGGTATTCGGTTGTTCAAGTAAAGGCCGATTGCATTATTGCTGATGCAGATTTGCTGACGTGGCCGGGTGCCTTTTTGCCTTTGCCCGATCTGGCTTGTGGTGGATGCCGGTTTGGTTTGTGATGGATGGTTTGACTGACGTGGAATCTTTTTGTCGGTCTGGTTTGGAGGGTAAATTGCCGACTTCACATGCCGATTTGGTGTGTGGGCAATTTCGCCGATTTCAAATGGAGGTAAAATTGAAGTGTGGGAATGCGTACTTCAACTGCTATTTGGCTATGTGGGTTTGGCATGCTGATCAGGCTCGATCGCCGTCTTGCTGGAGGCTGGTGTGTCCTTGCTGACTCGGCTTATCATGTGCCGATTAGGACAAGAGATTGCTGCTCTTGATTTATAACTCAATTGCCGTTCTTTCGGCGAGTGTATCAAGCACAGTGTTAGGTTTGCATTTCAAACGCCGTTTCCGATTATGTAATTTTCTTTATTAATGACGTTCGTCATGGCTTAAGGGTCTCCTTGTCTCTATGTTTCTCTACCCAAGTCGGCAAAACACTTGGTAAAGAATATAGCTGCTGTGTATATTTTATTAAATTTTTAATACAATTAATTACTTACCAAAAAAAAAAAAAAAGTAATGAAAATCTTTAAGATTTTCACTTAAATCATTTATAACCATAATTATTTTGTATTTAATATCCTATTACACCTCTAAGGGTGTGGTCATCATACTATGGCATACCATGTAGAGTCTCTATCTTTTCTCGTATCAATTCATCATGCATCATGCATCATGAAATTAACACGGATATAACTAGCATAAGAAGCATACAACAAATTAAACATACTTAATGGAATTCTTTTACTAGGCACATGACCTACTTAGGAAGAGCAAGAGAGCATTCTTTTCTCTGATTGTCAATTTAGTGTATGTTTTGAATAATGAAATCAAGTAGTCAACCTTCCAACCCCTTTCTAGTTAATTCTGCCACTAGGGTTTTACATGCCTCTTCTTTGCCAGTTTAATTTCCATTATCATGTTCCTAAAATAATTATGAAATGCCATAATATTTCTTTAATAATTCCTAATATTGGACTTCAAATTCCAAATCCAAATATTATCATGATCTTTTTATTTGAATAGAAATAAGGCATTTGATTTCAATATTTGAGATATAAATTCTCAACCAACATTATTATTATTCCTTCTAAATCATAGTTGGACATTTAAATGACCATCCTTGACCGAGGCACATGTGAATGAAAAACGTGGATTTTTATAAGAAAATCAAAGTTTTCTCGATAGAAAATTGAGAGTAGAACAAGGAAGGTCACAAGCTTATTTGCCTTAGTATGGATGCTCCTCACTTTCCACTTTCTTCCTTCTCAGCTCCTTCACTCCTTGGAATCCTGGTTGCCTCTCTCCTTTTGGATGCCAAGAAAAACAAGGGAAAGAAGGTTAGAATCAAGGGGGTTTAATTTATAGAAAGAAGGGGTGGTACCTGAGTGGTTATACTTCTCCTTAGACTTGGGAATTCAAGATGGAGGTTGGTTGAATTCCCTCCCTTATTGGAAGCTGAAACCCTCCTTTGCTTGGTAGCTAATTACCCACTTTTATTTAACTAGCAAGGATTTAATTAACTACCTAGTTAGTTGGGGAAATTTTGGACTTCTTACATACTAACATTTGACTAGCATTCCTTGTGAATCTTACTCCTCCAACTGGCCACAAGGCTTCTCAAATTCAGCCTTATCTCACTTAAAAACTAGGATTTCTAAAAGTTGGTTTCCTCCTTTCATATCCCTCATTTTCTCACTCAAATTTGGGGATATCTTAACCCAATCTTCTTTTCAACAATCCAACACTCTCTCCACTCATTTTAGCTGATTCACCCTCATGTGTAGATAGTTGACTAACAAAATTTTGACTCCTGAAAATTGTGATAATCACTCAACAAGCCACACTAATATTGCTCACCAAAAGTGGGACGGCTAGGCTTGAATGGTGATATGGTCTTCCTACAATTTCTCTGACATTTCTAGTAGAGTGGACATGGATGATGACTTTCTCATTAGTAGCAATCAAGTCCTTCACACAAGCTAACAAATAACCAAAGTTGGTTTATAAAATCTTGACTCCCTAAACCAGCTTCAAATTTCAGTTATTGACATGAAGTCCCAAGGCTGCATTCTTCATATTAGGATATATAACCAACATAATCTTGACCACCAAAATTATAGCTAATCACCTACTAAAATGGTACACAAAAAGGGGTGGTCAATCTAGGCCTAATTAGATATGGCTGAGCAAATTATTTTCATATAACTAAACTCCTTAAGAATAGCTGACTCCATAACCTTTGTTATTAGCTAAATCAATGACTCCGAATACTATTAACGTATTTTTACCTCAAATTCAGCCACATCCTTTAGCAACAAAGCTATTCTAGCCAACTCCTGTTTTTTCTCCTAGAATGTTACCTCCAATTTGACTTCCAACACCAAAAATCAAGCAAACAACTTAACCAAATGGCTACTAAATGGGGCGGCTAAAAGGATCTATGTCCCAAATTTTGTCCTCATCCATAATATTGCATATCTTAGCCCCATGACCAGCCAAACATGACTCAAGGATATCAGCATCCCTTATATTGAATTAACCTGCAAAAAACAATAATCACTCCGAAGGTATTTTTCTAGAAAATAAGTTACCCCATAATTAACAAAACCAAAATGATAAGTTGGCCAAGGAACTTTGAAAGTTATCCTAATTTTAAGCATTCTAGGAATTAGGACAAAATATCAAAGGCTTCGTAAAGTCTAGGAGGAGATTTTAATTGGTACTGATGTTCAATAAACAAGTTTGCCCTAATCCTTAGTGTGATGAACCGGCCTCCCCCCAATTTGCACTATAAAGTCCATGGTCCACAAGCTTGGTAAGGTTTAGACCTGCCAAATTTAATTAAATTCTTTTAGTTAGATCATTAATAAATTATTTATGCAATGAAAATAATATTATTAGAAACATCTGGGATGTTATAATATGGACCCTCATTGTGGAGTTTATAAGACATGTTCTTCATTTGCAACATCTAGAGCATTTGATAAGGAGCTACCTGATCCCAGAAAACTTCCTAGATTGTTATACTTCTCTCAATCCTTCCCCTTTCATTTGTCCATCTAGAGCATCTTTATTTTTATTGAACAAGTATCAAATTGGTATCTTGATGGTGATCTCTGTGCATGATATGGTGTGTCTCTGACCTTTAATGCTTATTTGACATTTACCTTGAGGACAATCATGGGGAGAGGCCAGCGAGAGCCAAACAAGGCACATGGAATAATATCCCAAAGCTTATAGAGCGCAAGTGTGACCTCTGTGATATTGTCATTGTGGAGTTTATAAGACATGTTCTTCATTTGCAACATCTAGAGCATGTTGAGGCTCGCCGATGTCTTGAAATATCTAGTGAAAATGAATCAAGATCATCTAGCTATGAAGAGGAAATCAATTCCTTCCTGATGAGGCCAATATGGCTTTTCACCATCTGTCCTGGCACTAGAAATGGACTTCACAAATAACCAAGAACCTAGATTGTTATACATGTATTTCTATTTCCTGATATTGGAAAAATAATCTAATATGTCCTCGTGATGGTAATATATTGTAATATATCAGTTAATGTGACCAATATATATCTATCATTTTTATTGTTTTTCTTTACTCTTGGAAACCCAAATCAATGTGTTTAAACATACCCAAATTTTATAAGAAGTCTAAGCCCATATATTTTTTAAAAGTATAAACCGACATAGATCTTTTGGAATATTTTTCCAATAACCTAAAAAGATATTGATAATGCTTAATTTTGATAAAATAGACTTAAACTCTTTAAACATCTAAATATATGATTAAAAATGGTCTAAATTTGGTCTATAACTTACTTTGGACATGGTTTCCAGAAAAATGGCATTTGTAATGTCCAATATTGATATGTATTGTCAAATACAACAAATATGGAATGATAGTGGTAGATACCTATATTCTTATACATGCTAAAAACTGAATGTTAGAACTTAATATGTGATTAGCAAAGTCTATTTATAAAGAAGATATTGAGGAAGGCACATAGGATCCCGAAGAGAATAGTTATTAGGTATAACACTATAGCTAATTGCATTTGAAAAATAGCTAAAGGGAATTTCAGTCATGAAAAGGCAGTTTATCATGCCAAAAAAGAAGCTTGATGGGTAGTTCCATGATTAAGTGAAAGCTTTGAGAGATTGTTATATGACATTATGTAAAAGTAGAAAAGATGACAATTTGTAGAGGTATATGTTTTCTTAGAAAGAGGCAACAAAGATGGTGACTGATGGGAAGTCTAAAGTGGAGGGACTTGTATAAGCAACTTAACACAGAGCGGAAAAGGATAACTTTAGACTAGTTAAAATGAGGGATACAAGAACAAACGTAGTAGTCTAAAGTGCTGTTGGGGTGTTATTCAGAAAGCTGTCAATGGAAACTTGTTAAAAATTCCAAAGCATTGTCTAAAGAATATCAATATTTTCTGGGAAGCTTTTCAGAGAAGATTCAATTTGCAGATTTTTTAAAAATGTCTCAAAAGCTATACCAAACAGGCCCTAAAACTATCCAACAGTGGTTCATAGATATGTCCAAGTTTTTCCCCTTGCACCATTTTAAACCAATACTTGAAGGCTTCTTATGATTGGAAAGTCTGGAATCAAAATGAATGTTATCCATTAGTACTCTTTAAATTTGACTTCAACAATTATCAATCCATTATATGGAACCTTGTGTTGTTCCCAACCGCTTTTAACTTCTTTGCAGCAATAGAAGCTTGTGATCTATTATTCCACAGGACAATTCCCTTGGCATTGCCTGACGTCAGCTTCATTAAGACATTGAGACAGTTTTATGAAGTCCTTAATATGGCTAAGCACTTCTTCAAGGGTAAAAATGTTGTCGGATGGTGGCTAGCATCTTTTGTTGTTGTATGTGTCCATGTTTGAATGTTTGTTGAGATTTTTACTATATTTCTGTAGCTGTTGAATTGGGTATACAAGCTTTAGTATAATGATAAGGTTGTCCATTGAGACTCGAAGGTCACAGGTTTATACGACAGAAATAGCGTTTCTACAATTCAAGGGTAAGGTCGTGTATGCTTGACCTTTCATAGAGCCTATATGAGGGAAGCTGCATACATGTACCACCATTGTGTAGCTATTGGGTTGTTCATGAGTTGCATAGTACTTAGTTTGGTGTAAAATTTTACATAAACTCAATTGTGATAATGACCATAATCTTATTTGTTTAAGGGTGCAAAAGTAGTCCTCGGTGGTAAAAGGCATAGTCTTGGAAAGACATTTTATGAGCCGACAATTGTCACCAATGTCAGGAGTGAGATGCTTATATCAAGGTAATAATTGAAATATGCTTGCCATTTTATTATAGTACTTATTTTAAATGCCGATTTGACAATATGTCCTGATTTTAGAGACTGTAGATATTTTAGTAGGATGCTTTTAGAGAGACCATCTTTAATGTTTGCCGAAGTAGGATGTCTTTGTTGAATGAATCTTTAAGTTTCCATTTGATTTGATTCATCATTGTCAAGATAACTACATGGTGAATGAGTTGTTTGTCTCTAAAGGGTTCTAATTTAGAAATATGACAAATAAAGTAGTGCTTAGCCAAAGAACCAATGTCAATTCACTTCCATCAATAGAAGCCCTGTGGCCTGTATTATTTATCTTTGATGTATCATTTATCACTGCTGAAGTGACTGGAATACTTGAAATAATTTTATCACTCGCTCAAATAATCTCTTTGCCCTAACAAATTTCTGAGAGAACTTTATTCTTAGCAATCTATTCTTTATAAAACTTAAGTTCTTCCTTTCTTTGGTACCTCATCCAATATAGAAGCACTACTCAGCCAACTTCCCTTTATTGAAGTAGAGCATTATCACTATTGAAGGCAACAAATAAAATATTCTCTTTCTCCTATGACTGGGCATTTGATCAGAGCATCGGTTAAGTGTTTCTTAGCTAGGTGAATAAAGGAGGAAAGTACAATGAAATGCAAGATATATGCTCTAGCATCATGCTTGATATTAATGGATTGAAAATGAATCTATCACCCAACCCTTTGGCATCATAAAAGCTACCAAATTTTTGGGAATATAAATAAGGTATTCCTGGGCAATATAAAAGTCATCTTCCTAAAGCTTTGTATTTCTGGGAGTAGCTTTGATCATCTGTCCTTGAAATTATAATAAAATTTCCTTCTCATACTTACAGCAAATGTTCTGAAAATTGCAATCCAGAACTAGAATAATCATAAGTTCTACAGAGCTTGCATCTGAACCCTGGGATATTATTGTCGCTGTTGAGTAATTCAAGGATTTGATTAAGCTTGAAATGCTTGAGTTGATCGCCTCATTGTAGCACCGGAACACAGGATGCAAAGAAAGTTAAATTAGCCTTGGAAGGAGGCATTCACCAAACTAAGACTTTTGACCAAAGGGGATGAGAAAGGAGAAGGAAAATGTGGTAGAGACCAAGGAAGAAAAGGAAGAACATCAGTGGGACAAAGTTATTCAACTTCTCCCTCCTCTTTTTTTTTTTTTTTTTTTTTGGGGGGGGGGGGGGGGGCGCGGGGAGGGACACAGAACGGCTAGGCCATCAATAATCGGAATGCTAGTTCAGATGCACGAGTTATTGAGTGATTGACTTCTCAGGATTGTTGGGTTTTGGTTGAAAAGGGAAGAATAAGGTTCACTTTCTCAACAGAAAGAGTGGAATATTAAGTATCTTTTATTTAATGAATATCAAAGAGAAATATGATGATGGTTGGGTTGTTAATAGTTTATTGACCAATAAAAATGAGTGAAAACAAAGAACTCTGTGAGGCTCGGTTGGAATTCTCCTGTGAAGTAGCTGTTGACAAGAAATCATAAAGGCCTGAAAATCAGGCCTCAACTAATCTGACACAGCCATAAATGACTGTCCACAAGCGTAGAATAACTATTACATTTGTGGGCAAGCTTCATAGAAATCAGTTGAATATTAATTTTTAATTGGGCTGTATATCATGTACTGAAATGCACAACAAACACATTTCAGTTGAATATTACATGGTATCCGACTTTTGATTTTTTCCCAAACTTTCTGTTTTCTTTCTGGCCTTAATTGCCAAAGTTCTTCCTGGTTTTTCCTGCTAGATTCTCTTACCCGCTCTTCAAGAAATCTGCTGCATCTTCCTCATCCAGAAATTTTGCCAACAAAAGCTGGATTTCCAGCTACTGTAGAAGAATCAAAAAGTTTTGCTTCATGCCTTCAAGGAAATTTTGCCTACTGCAGTTTAATTCATCCCTTAAATAATCCTTGCTCTACAACATACCAACTCAAACTTCAGAAGATAATTCCATAATCTTCAACAATTGTTTCAACTCAATGGAAGGAATTACTTGGTCCAACAAAAGTTGATCTGAAATTTGCAGCTTCAGATGAAGATGACTTGATGATTATATCTTGGTTATGAAATTCAATGAAACTTGCATGTTCCTAACAACAATGAAGGAGATTTGGGAAGCCATCAAACAAACCTATTCGAAGGTAGAAGATGTTGCTCAAATTTATGGTAGAAATGGAAATAGCCTCTACCAAGCAGGGCTTTGTGATGTAGGGAGGAGGAAAAAGTAGAAAGAAGAATAATAGAGGGGTAGAGATAAGAAAGAAATCAAACCAAGGTGGAGAGAGGAAGGAAAGTTATAATTGCTCAATTGCAATCAATTTCTTAAAAAATTTATTCATCAATCAAATTAATTTAAACAATAGAAATGACGGTTCTTATATAGAGAACCTGATACCTAAGACAATTGAAAATAAAATCATAATCAAATAACTTCCTAAAATATTAAGCCTAAGATAATTTGGTAGCAAATAAAATATTACTAAAAATAATTTTGTAATAAAATAAAATCTATTACTAAAAATAAAAAATTAAAATAAAATAAAATCTTATAATAAAACAAAAAACACAATAAAATATAATATTTTCTAAAATCTTATCCAATAAGGAAAACAAATAAATTCTACCCGAGTGGTTAGACTCCACCCCGTTGAGCAAACCAAGGAATCAAGCTCCCAACCACAAGTTGAGCGGTTGGCAACTCTCTGGCGACGATGGTAGACTCGTATAAGTGGAGCCGAAAGCTGACGGAGCGACCAATATCTCCAGAAGGAAGTGAATTTGGGCCTAAAAAAGTGTACTCCTGCTGGCTCTGATAGAACTCCAAAAGGTCTGGGTCAAATTGCTGTAGTGCTTCTCAAGAGATCCAAGCATTTTCAGACTCTGGTCAGCCAACCCAACGAACAAGGAAGCGATGAATAGCTCCATCATTGGTAAACATAACCTGCTCATCTAAAATAGCATCAATTTTATTGTAGTGTGCCGGGAGGGAGGGATGTTGCGCAGGGGAGGACGAACGGTCAATAGGGGGTGTACGCGGGGGGATGGAAAAGGGGTCCATAGGTGGGGAAAAATTGCCTTTATACGCAATTAAATTTTCCACATTGAAAGTATGATGAAAATCAAAATGAGATGGAATGTCAAGAACATATGCATTTAAACCAATCCGCCGTAAAATTTTAAATGGACCAGCGCTACGAGCCTGCAATTTAGAGACGTTCCCAGGTAGGCACCGTTCCGATCTGATGCGAACCATAATATAATCCTACATTGAATTCAACGTGTCTTTTATGGGAATCAATATGAAGTTTGTATGACACATTGCTTTCCTCTAATTGTTTATTGATTTCGACGTGTAAATCGTGAAAGTGTTGTGCAAAAGCTTCGGCTGTCATGGACATATTAACATGTGGAGGCATCGGGAGAAGATCCAATGGTTTTCGGGGTTTGTACACATGCACAACTTCAAATGGACTCATACTGAGGGATCTATTGAAAGAACTATTATATGCAAGTTGGGCAGTGGGCAGGATCAAGTCCCATTTCCTAAGATGCTCTTGGACCAAACACAGTAACAGGTTACCTAAACTTCGATTGACGACTTCAATTTGGCCATCTGTTTGAGGGTGGTATGCAGTGAAAATTTTCAATTTGGTACTAACCATGTGCTATAGGGTTCACCAAAAATGGCTGGTAAAACGAACATCCCGATCAGAAACAATGGTTTTAGGAAAACCATATAGCTTGACAATCTCGGCAAAATAAAGGCGAGCGACTTAAGAAGCATCAGCAGTTTTACTATAAGGAATGAAGTGGGCCATTTTAGAAAAACAATCCACAATGACAAAAATGGAATCATGTTTCTTAGGGGTACAGGGAAGCCTTAATACAAAGTCCATGCTTACATCTTGCCATGGGCCATGAGGTACAGGTAGAGGGGTGTAGAGGCCAAGTGTTTGGCTTTTGTGTTTGGCAAGTTGGCATATTCGACAAGAACTGACGATTTTAGCCACATCTTTCTTCAAATTAGGCCAATAAAATCATCGCTCAATCTCTTCAATTGTTTTATCACGTCTAAAATGGCCAGATAAACTTCCAGCATGAACTTTTCAAACTATGAAGCCTCGGACAGACATTTTTGTGATGCAAAGTTTATTAACTCAGAATAAGTACCCATCCTAAAGACGAAATCCGTTCGTAGTGTCCAAATGCCCACACTGTAAAGTGAGGAAGATTTTGTTAAAACCATGGCAGGACTCATATTCTTCCTTAAGCCTTTCAAAGCCAACAATTTTAACTTGAACAGGAGATAGTAAGGTCAAATGACAGCTCAAGGCATCGGCCACTTGATTCTCAACTCCATTCTAGTGCTTCAAGACAAAAAAATAAGCTTGTAAATACTCGATCCACCGATCGTGCCTATAATTTAATTTCTTTTGGGAGTTAAGGAATCGAAGAGCTTCATGATCCGAATAGAGAACTAACTCTTGAGGTAACAAGTAATGGCGCCAGTAGCGTAAGGCTTGTACGATAGTATACAACTCCTTATCATAAGTAAAGTATCGTCGCTTGGCATCATTCACTTTTCACTAAAGTAGGCAATTGGATGGCGTTCTTGACTAAGAACTCATCCTATGCCTACAGCTGACGCATCACACTCTACCTCAAACACTTTGGAGAAATCAGGAAGCCACATGACAGGAGCTGTTGTCATCCTTTCTTTGATGAGTTTGAAAGCTTTGGCAGCATCAGAAGACCAAGTGAAGTCACCCTTCTTCATGCACTTCAGTGAGGGGAGCCATAATTGTGCTAAAATTCTTGATGAACCGACAATAGAATGTGGCCAAACCATAAAAACTTCAAACTTTATGGATGGATTTGGGTTCCGTCCAATTTATGATTGCCTGGATCTTTGCGGGGTCGACAGAAACTCCGTCAGAAGAAATAATAAAGCCCAAGAAAGCCACTTTGTCTGAGAAAAAGGAATATTTCTTAAGGTTGGCAAACAAGCTTTCTTTGCTAAGAGTAAGGCAAACTTGTGTGAGATGTTCCACATGTTATCCCTTGGTCTTACTGTAAATGAGGATATCATCAAAATAGACCACTAAGAAAAGCCCAGAAAGCCAGTGCTTGGTGTGTTAGAGAGCCAAAAAGGCATGATCATTCATTTCTTTGTTTTAAGGTTGGCAATTGGTGGTAACCACTCTTTAAATCTATTTTGGAAAAAAATTGTGACACCAGCCATCATATCTAACATGTTATCAAGCCTAAGAATGGGAAAACGATATTTGTGTGATTTTATTAATTCTCTACTATCAACACACATCCCAGAGGTCTTCTTAGGTGTTAAAGCGGGTTGCACAAGAACTCATACATCATCGAATCCCTTGGGAGGAGTTCTTCCACTTGTCTCCCGGAGTTTAGCATGTTCAGGATTCATCCTATAAAGAGTGGAGCGAAATCAATGGCATGTTGAATTTCCCATAAAGGTGGTAAGTGATTGAGGTCCTTTCAAAGCTTTGGAGAATTTGATGGGTCTCATTGTGGTATGGAAGAGTTTGGAAGACAATGTTCTTTAATGGATATGTAGAGATTAATAATATGTAACCCTTTGGTTGCTACCACAGTCCTTTCTTTGTTAGGAGTTGTCGATTGTGAGGTAGGGGGTAGAGGCGAATCTTCTTTCCGTTGTAAACAAAGGAGTAGGAATTAGAACGACTTTGGATTGTCACATTCATGTCATAAAGCCAAGGGTGTCCGAGAATGACATGACCCACGTCTATTGGAATAACATTACCCCAAATGTGGTCTTTATATTTTAAAAATTGAATGGGTATAAGACAACGTTCTTTAATGGATATAGAAAATATGTCAATCCAAGAAACGCTGTATGGACTAGGGTGTGGAACCGCATTTAATCCTAAATGAGAGATAGTGTTAGCGGATACCGCATTGATGCAACTACTGTTATCCACGATTACTTTACAAGCCTTTTCGTTCACTTTGATGTAAGTGTGAAAGATAGCATGATGATGCCAATCATCGGTCTCTTTGGATTGTGTCAAGGTGCATCGCACAACGCCTAAAAATGATGTATCGAGGAAGGAAGAACGAAAGTTTAGACTGGAGGAACTAGGCCGAATGCAGCTCACAAATGTGTCAATGTCATCGTTATTTAGGTCATCAAACTCCTCTAACTTGGGTTCATAGACTTATTCTTCAAGGGGTTCATCATTGATTTCATTTTGTCCGTCAATTAAAAAGCTTTATTCGGACATTTGGAAGAAATATGTTTAAAACCTTTACAGTTGAAGCACTGTTATTGAGAATTTCTTTTCGGGGCTTCGACATCCTTTCGTCGGGCTTCCCTTGTAGGGACAATGATAGAAGATAGACTTAGAGTTGGTGGCAGGAGTGTGCACTCTGGGTTGACGGTGGGGTGTCCGGGTGACTAATTCAAAGTCTCGGATATTATTATACGCATGGTCCAAAGTAGTGACTCCATGGAGGATAAGTTCTCTCCTAAGCTCCTTGTGTTGACCTTGCCGGAACCTACTCAATATCATAGCGTCATCCTCAATGATGTGACATCTCATTCGAAAATCATCGAATTGAGTCACATACTCAGTGACGGACTGATTACCCTATCGAAGGGCATTCCACTGATCGAGTAAGTTGCTATAGTAGGAACGAGGTAAATACTTCTCTTGAAGGCGTCGTTTCATTTCAGCCCAACTCCGAATAGGGGCGGCTTAACGCCTAATTAGGAGGTCGTCAACACTTTCCCAATATAATTAGGGGTTTTCGGTAATTTAAGGCTGACAAATTGAACTCTATATCTTCTGACACGCTATACCATTCAAGGAAACGATCCATATCTCAAACCCATTGAGTGAAAACTCGAGGGTCCAAGCAGCCTTCAAAAGTAGGAGCATCTAATTTGATATTTTTTAAGGGGTGGTGTAAAGACTGCAATCCCGAAAACCAGGAAAGTAATTCGGGACGACTTATGTAATTCAGATTATGATGAAATAAATCCAAAATAGTCTTTGATGAATATACTAACCCCCTATGTCTTAGTTTTCTTGTATACTCAAGCCCGATTCCTTTAATTTAAGTTTAAACCTAAAAGCCAGGGATTCATTCGGGATGTGTTAGGCAATTCGGATTTTGAGGTAAATAATCTCAGTTGATCATTGACAGATAGACTAACTTCCCATATAGTCATTTCCCAAAACCCCGACACCCGACCTTTTCAATTTCTATTCAAACCAGAAAGCCAGGGATGTGAATCGGGAGATGGTAAGAAATTTGATTTGGGACAAAATTAATACTAGACGATCTTTAGTGTCTATGCTAAGCTTCCATGTCCTAAATTTCCACAAACACATACCCGAACACCTTTAAATAAATCCTTCAAGATAATCGGCAAAATGGGAAAATTCAACGACCAAGGGGGCCTTATACTTAGTTGAATCCTAAGAATTCAGCATGAAATTTGCTACAACACAAAGTAGAAGCCCAATTCAGCAAGGAGGGGTCCACGTTAACCTCATTTCACCATCCAATTAACATGATATATATATATATTTTAGTAAGAGATATACAGTTGTCTACCTCCCTAATATTTGAACTATTAAATTAGGGGAAGGGGATGGTGGCAGCAGCCTGCTTGGGACAGTAGCTGCTTTAATAAGTAAGAGTCAGCAACAAACGTGGGAAGAGGGGGAATAAACAGCAAGGATGATATGATGACTCAGCCATTAAATTCTCATACTATAAGAAACATGTAAGAGAGGAAAACGTGGGAGAGAAGAAGGAAAAACAGAAAGGAAAACAGAGAGAAAAATCAGAAGGGAGAAAGAAAACCAAAGACAGCAAGGGTGTATCTGAATTTTTGCTGGCAAGTGTACTTCGACCCTTTCCTTGATTGTTGAGCAATTTTTGGCTACTTTCTCTTGAGTATTGTTGATCCAATACTTGCATATGCTTCATTAGTTATCATAAATTCACGGGAAGTTGTAAGAAAAAAATAAAAAATGGGTGAACCGGCCCTGGACACATGATAGTGTCCAAAATCGGGTTCTGCTGTGCTAGTTCCTGGTGTTTGCTTCGTATCGACCACTAAATGGCCGAATTAGCCAACG
The DNA here is from genome assembly GCA_033239525.1 of Nepenthes gracilis. Classification (NCBI taxonomy): domain Eukaryota; kingdom Viridiplantae; phylum Streptophyta; class Magnoliopsida; order Caryophyllales; family Nepenthaceae; genus Nepenthes; species Nepenthes gracilis. Next base: position 10,715,023 of record BSYO01000010.1, on the reverse strand, counting down.
ACCATTAATGAAGTAAAAGTGGGGAAAAAATGAGCCTCTGAATCGTTCAAGAAGGGGTTCAAAATTGGACCCAAACTCGGCTGCAGAATCAGCTTACTAGTTCTGCTGATGTTGAAATTTCTGTTACTGAAATGTAGCCAAACACGCCCCAAAATGGATTGATCCGGAGTCCAACCTGACTCGATTTGCTAGTATTAGGTGTAGATTGTCACCATGTAAACCAACGGCCCACGAAAATATGGGTCTGATCTTGACAGGACCCATGAACAGCAAGGGTCTTCCCGAATCGCTTCTTTGAGCAGTTGGGGAAATAATTTTAAATAAAATACACCCCGAACCCAAAATGGGCCAAATCGGTGCCAGAAGTTAGCTAAGGTCTTAGAGGTAATATTCAAGTATCGCCTCATAAAAATCGGATCCAAATTAAATATGATTCGGACCCTCAAAGTTGGAACAAAATCTGTCTGCATTAGTTGATGCTGATGCAGAATCTGTTCTGGGAATTTGATTTGAACCAGTCAATATTTTGACTTGGACCGGCCCTAAACCCAATTTATTCTCAAACTTAAGTCCCTTGGCTACAAGAGGAAGCCCAGAACCGACCAAAAAATAGACCCGATTGAACCATAAAAAAATTAGGGAAGCAGAACTATCCTAGATAGTTCTGCTGAAACCCGGATGGGCAGTTTGTGTTGGCAGACTGAACCGGCCACCATCCGATCACCAAACCGGCTCAAATTTTGGCACGAAATAGCTAAGACCCATGTTCATGTTGTGTAAAAATTTCTCGTGAAAGTGGGCTATATAACTCAGTGAACCGGTCCCTCAAAGTCTTTTCCAAACTGGTTTAGCTTAAATGGTAATTTGAGCCTCTTTATTAAAAAGGGTCAAACCGGGCCCAAATTTGATTAAAATTTGACCGACCCAATGACCAATAGACCTAAGAAGGATATTGGATACTTATAAAAAAAATTCGGGCGCAAAATAATTATGAAACCCGGTCCCAAGCCTTAATCGAACCGGTTCACATGAACCGGGAAGTTTTCGGAATATGAATAAAATATTCAAGACCTTCCCCGACTTGACTTTCTAACATCAATAAGTATTGAATTAAATTAATTAAGCTCCGATAAATTAATTGGCCACCAAGTAGATTGAAAGACACTAAGTATGGAATAAAATTTTATATGCATTTTTCTGCATGTTCAAGGCCTATGAAATATTATATTTGGATATCGTTTGCTATGTTAAACTATATTCATGAAAGTTTGGAAGGGACTCTTTGAAAATATGAAAACATTTAGTTACGTCCAGTGACGTTCAGTTAAGTTCTGTTAAAGTTCGATTATATGAGATCCCTTGAAAGTTGAAAAAAAAAAAATTGGACCATAGATCTTTTTTAAGATGGTGATATTCCCTGGCATGCCTTAGGATATTACGGTGAAAAATCGAAGAATTGCTTTTATACGGTCTGGCCGTTTCGGCCCCGTCTACCGGGATTATAGGTAGTACCGCCCGCCTCGGGGTATAAGAAGGAGGACAAGAATTGGATTGTGGAATTAAGCACAATCCCGATTGTGGAATTAAGCACAATCTATCCTATTGCTAGGATACTTGCCTTAGATTGTGTGGGTTAACACAATCCTTTCTTCGATTTATCCGCCCTGTTAGGTAGTGAGGCCCACTGGCCCTGGTCCCTAAAGATAAGGAAAAATAAATACAATCAATAAAAGCTGTGAAATAAAGAAAGGTAAATATATTGCATTTTATGTATCTGCTCCTATTTATATATGGTAATATATCTTCTGTATAAAATGCATGCATTTGTATGTTCTGTACACTATTGAGCATTTGGCTCACTCGCTTGCTGTTTTCACTTCCCTTCAGACGAGTCTCAAGAAATGATGAAGGATGAACAGGATTAGGAAAGAAGTTGAGGCAGCTATAATTTTGTTATGACACATATGTTGTACTTGGGATAATGAAAAGAAGAACAAAAAAATATGTGTACTGTATAAAGTTGTATCTTAGACATGTATTTTAGTGATAATGGAATTGCTTCCGTTATAATATAGAATATATGCTTCCGTCAGATTTAAATTCTTATGGATGTTTAGTAAGTATCTTCCTTAATTTAGACTAATATTATTAATGAATAATATGATATTAGAGCCAGTATAAATTATGGCTAATGTTAGATCCTGTCTATGATAATAATAATATTAATGATAAGTAAAATGACGTATGACGTGGGACATCACAGGTGGTCATCCGGGTCCTACTCTTGATTATAGTATCTAGGCCTGTGATCGTGTCTATGAGGGGTTCGTCTGTTGTGCCTTTGTCGGTGAGTTTTGTTATGTGATGCATCAGAGTTTTCAGCATTTGATGAGTGAGACCTTAGTTCTAAAATGGCAACTTGATTTGCGAGATCTAAATTGGTTTGACGAGTCATAGTCAAGTCAGTTTGAATGGCCCTCAAGTGGTCTTGTAATTAGGCTAATTGTTGACTTTGAGTTTCAAATTTGTTAGAGTTCATGATTAGGTCAAGGATATTATGGGAGATAATCTGACCACTTCGCAAGTGCATGCAACACCAATACAACTAAAGGGATTGAGATCAATAAACAATTGAGACGATCCGAATCAATCATTTTTTTTTTTGGTGAGATTTATATGGTTCAGATCAGTGCAAAATAGTATCGCTAATCTATTAAAATGATTAAGCGAGAATCAATTGCAATGAAGGTGTATCAAAGGTAGTGTGAGGTTTTTTTTTTTTTTTTTTTGACAATAAAATGGCACACGCAAATAAAACTAAATACTATTAAAGTTAAACAAGATATTCTACTCAAAAGAAGATGGAACAAACACACCTGGAGATGATCTAACCAGCTTGTTGAAACTGTCTTGGAGATGATCTGAACCACTTGTATGAGATTGGATGAGATTATGCTACTGTTCGAATTTTTTTCTCTTCTTTTTCTTTTTTTTCTCTTTTTTTTTTCTGGCTACTGTTTGCGCTTTGGTTTTTCTGTTTTCATTACCTTTCCTCGGCCACAGCCCATAGACGCAAAGAGAGAGAGGGAGAAGAGAGGCGCGGTTGCTCAGTGCGTGACGACCCTCTTAGGTGGCGGTTGCGACGACAACGGCGATGAAGGCAACAACGACGGCGATGAAGGTGACAACAAAGTTGAATGCAGACGAAGAAGATGATGTAGAGAACGGATCTGATGAAGCGACGAAGATGAAGAAGAACGAGGGTGAAGACAAAGTCAGAGAATGAAGATGAAGATTTGGGACACCCGATTCGTGACTTCTCTTTCTACTCCCTTTGTTTGTTTTTTTTTTTTTTTTTTTTTTTTTTTTTGTGGTCTCTAGAGAAGGGCGAGGTGGTGGTTAGGGTTTGGGTCGGTTGTGGTTCGAGCGTATGGATAGGTTTGTTTCGCTAATGGTGGTGGAGTTGGGTCGCTGGGTGGTGGTTGGTTAGGGTTTTAGGGCACAAGGTGGCGATTGATAAAGGTTCAGGGTGAGTGGGCAATGCGGGTTTCGGACTGTGTGGATGGTCGTTTAAGTGTGAGTTGGCTTGGCGGAGAGTTGGAGGTCGTGGTGGTAGCGGGGATGTGGAGGAGGGTTTCGGCGGTGACGGGTTCTACTGCCGGTTGTGGCAGCGGCGCTGATTGTTTCTGCCTCCTAATGTAGCAGCAGCACCGATTGTAATTGCGTAGTCGGCGGGGATGCTGCTTCGGGTGACTCTGTCTCGTTGAGTGCTCTATTTTTCTCTTGATTCTTTTTTTTTTTTCACAAAGACAGTGCACATCTCTCTCTTACTTTTTTTTTTTTTTTTTTTTTTGTCAAACAGAACACCTTTTTTGGGGGGGGGGGGCAGAGGCGGTGCTCAAAAACCACTTTTTTTTTGTATGTGTGTTTTTGATACTATAAAGAAGAGGCAGTGGTGGTGGAGATGGACCTGTTGGCAGATGCACAGAAGAACTTTGTTGGGTGGCGGGATAGTGGAGGTGGTGGTATGGCTGGTGGCGGGAAGTTGTGTGGCTGGTTATTGGGCGCGGGAAGGTGTTGCTGCTGGCGGCAAAATAATAGGATTTTTATCTCTGATATCAATTTGATGTAGGGAGGAAGGAAAAAGTAGAGAAAAGAGTAATAGAGGGGTAGAGACAATAAATTAGATTAGAGAGGTAGAGATAAGAAAGAGATCAAACCAAGGGGAAGAAAGGAAGGGAAGTCACAATTACTCAATTACAATCAATTTTCCAAAATATTCATTCATCAATCAAATTAACTTAAACAATAGAAATGACGGCTCTTTTATAGAGAACCTGACACCTAAGACAATTGGGAACAAAATCATAGTCACAATAAACTAGAACACAATAAAATCAAATTAAAATCTTGTCCAATGAAAGAAAACAAATAAAAGCTAATAAAATCATAATATTTTCTACAATCTTTTTGGAATATTTGTTGTGATGTCCGCATTACTCTATCTGTGGATAAATACTCTAATATTGTGAAAAGTCTGTGCCATGAATATTATTATCAAGATTTTAAGATGAAATTTAGTGAAGATGCAGCATTGATGCAAAAGTTTATTTGGAAGCGGGAGAAACATTCACTTCCTTGCAGGCCTCAATGTTAACTATGATTATTTAAGGTCTCAAATCCTTGGAAAAGAGTCATTATCATCACTGGAGGTGTTCTCCGCTGTGGCAGAGGAAGGAAGAAGAATGGTGATGCTGGATAGCCCATCAACGGAAACAGTAGCCCTTGCAGCAGTGAGGTTCAACCCAGGGGTCGTGAGGAATTCTGGAGAATTAGGGAAGTATAATTTCCCAAAACCAGCCTCAAATTAGGATAATCTGTAATTTGTTTATTGCAAAAATACAGACATCCAAGGAGAGATGCCAAAAGCTACATAAGAACCCAATCTTTTGTAAAGGGAAGTGGAAATCAGGTTCCACTGTTTAAGAACACGTGGTTCACAATGGGGAACTTTCTTATGTAACAACCAACCAAAAGCCTATATATTTTTATTATGGATAGAGAATAGATTGAGAGACTTCAAAGTGTATTGATTTCACTGCTACTTGGCAAGGCAAGTGCCTCGTGTGCTCTAACACAATCTGGTGTCCTCCTATTTCTCAGAGTCTTTGCCTCAAAAAATAGTTTCTGTAGCACCCAAATCATTGATTCAGGTGTGATCTGTCCTGATAACGTGACCAGTGCATTGAATATGTCCATTTCATATACTCTAAGCCCTGGACTTCAAAAATTAAAATTGCTGATGGAACATTCGCTGCTGCACTTGCTGGCCAAGGTAAAATCTCTCTAACATCTTCACTTACATTAATTTAAGAATTGTTTTACATGTTAACATGAATCTTTTATGGATCCATCAGATAAAAAAAGACCTAAATTGTTGTGTAGTATTTTTCCCTTCATATTGTGTTTTTTAGGACCTAGTTATGGGAAGGATGATTGGGCATGCCAAAGAAAAGGAAGGAATATACTATCTCAACGCTAGCAATTCTCACAGAGATGGGTTGCTGCTTTCTCACCTTCCTAAAACTTCAGTTAATAAGGCACAAATCTTACTTTATTATTTTCAGTATCGTTATCCCTCGTTTCCTGGGATGAAACCAACCCATGCTTCCTTTGTTGTTCAAATACACAGACATTAATGATTTCATTGTGATTTATGTCATTATGCTATGCATCATCTTGTCACCTTTCCTTCAAACAATGTCAATTCATCTGCACCTTTGTTGTTGATTCATACAAATGTTTGAGGTCCTCATTGTCTCAAACATATTAAGTGCTCAACAGCTTGTCATTTTCATTAATGTTTGCACTTGCATAACTTGGTCATATCTCTTGAAAAATAAATATGAAGTCATGTTTGTGTTTTCCTTGTTTCATAAAATGGCAAGTACTCAATTTTGGGCTAAAATGAAAGAGTTTCGTCAAACATGGGAGAAAATACTTCAATCAAATTGTCTTCCTTTGTACAAAAGAAGGGATTGCCCTTCAATTCTCGTGTACAGATATGTCACAACAGAAGAATATGGCGGCATCGTACTCGGGATAGCTCTACTATATCTCATTTGACTAACTGACTTAACAATAGAACCATACATTACAAATCCCTTTTCTTAGGAAAGGCACTCAAATATGTGCACTCATATTGTCCCTAACTTTGTCTCATTTGAAGGACTGTTACCATCACACAAAGCATTTTCTACCTCAATAAAATGCCTAAAAAATGTTCTATTTACAAGCTATGGATGAGGAAATGAGCCATTGAGAATAAAATAAAACATGGAAAACTGTTGATTTTCCAGAGGAACAAATTCAATAGGTCTCAAGTGGGTATTCACAGTCAAATATTAGGTTGATGGGACATTCGAATGATGTAGGGAAAGACATGTGGCTAAGGGGTCTCAAACTTGTGGGGTGGATTATAAGAAAACTTTTGCCCTAGTAGCAAAACTGAACGCTATAGTGTTTTATTGTCTCTAGCCACTAATCTTGATTGCACCTTGAGCAATTTCATGTTAAGTAGGCATTCTTCCATAGTCATCTGGAGGAAGACGTCTATATGGAAGTTTTACTTGGACTGGATACCACCTATTGACATAATAAAGTACGTAGACTGAGGAAAGAACTTTATAGGGCAAAAGTTGGGAAGATTCACAAAAGTCATGACTAGTCTGGGATTTTAGCAAAACCGGAGAGATCATAGTGTATTTATAAACACATATAGGTTAAGAATGTAACTACTCTAATAGTTCATGTGGATGATGCTGTTGTAACAGGAGATGATATGAAAGAAATAGAAAAAAAAAAAAAAAAAGTACCCCTGGTTAAGGAATTCAATATAAAATCTAAGGAATTGAAGTGTTATTTGCATTTTGTATGCTTCGGGAGAGAATCAGTTAGTAGACATCCTAACTAAAGGATTAGCAAGTCATTCTTATTGGAGAATTATTGACAAGCTGGGGATAGATCAATATCTATTCCCCAGTTTGTGGGGGTCCTGACAGGAAATCCTAGAGGTTCAAAAATCAGGTCTCAATTAGGCTGACACAGCTGTAAATGACTGCCAAGAAATGTATAGTAATTGTTAAAGTTGTGATGTGACATACCATATTATCTAACCGAAATCCGATGGAGTTCTGGCTGTAATACGGTCGTCGGCCTAATACAACCTATACAAATCCCTGTACAATATGCATATATATCCACAAAACACAAGCTTAGGATCCAAAAACCACTATATATTTGCGGCTCCAACATCATGTCTCCGAACATCGCGTTGGAATATAGAGATGCCACTAAGCTTCAAAATACTCTTCACAATAACCTGCGGAAGCATTCCAAAATCCAATATACAACATTCCATCTAAAGCATATCATCACTGCTATTATAAATTACAAAAGAACAAAACATATGTATACAATCCTCCTGATCCAAAAGAATCATCATCTATGTCAAAAATACAAAAATACAATCCCCCAAAATACAACATATACAATCCCAAGCTCTAAAATTAAACTATGATCCTTTACTTCTTCTCATTGGGAATGAACTTATGCTGACTATCTGAGGGGGGTAACAAAACAGTAAGGAGTAAGCCAATTTCTCAGCAATACACATGTATAACAAGGAACATGCAAATTTCATAATTCAAATCATAATAATGCATGTAGGAAGGAATAGAGAAATATGAGAGATTATAAAACATGAATAGAAAAGAATGCTTTCATAATACATTCCAAATTTCCTTAATTCATTTCATTTTCTTTTATTATTTATCAAATCATGCTAAAAATTTATTTTGTCGAGAACCAGGGCTAGTAGGCCTTGCTGATTAAAGGAGCGGTAGATCGTAGTCTGGATTGTATTTGCTCCTATACAATCAAAAGCCATCTCTTCCTATTAAAAATCCAGAGACGAGCTGTCTACATACAATCCCTATAGACGCGGCCTTAGCCTCATGCGGCCTCATAGCAGACAATAATCTTCTATTATAATATACTATGGCATACCAAAATATACTGTCTGATGAACATTCTTCTATCCAAGTTCTTAGTTTTTTATTTCGTTAGGGAATTTTGTTCTTAAGTCCATAAATCCATCGGTCCCATTCTGCTAAAAAACGCTTCATAAGTCCTTTACTTAATTACAGAATATCCCTCCTTGATCCTTTTTCCATAAAGCTTATTTAGATACATATTTTCATATCCTTGTGAGTTTAAGTCCTCACATGATCTTAATTACATGCATAAATTCCTTTTGAGCTTAAAGAATTAGAAAATTCTTATCACATTAAGCCAAATATAACTTTAAAGCTTTCAGACGATAAATTCTTTTATAAACGGTCCATAACATGAATTTCGGAACATACAAAATTATCACATCCATAATACATACAATTAAATACCAATCAATCACATTCATAAGTTAGGGTTCAATTTTCTAAATTCATTTTATGCATAAATTTCAAAGAAAACGGAAGAAAATGTGCGGGGCGCGGGTTAGGGTTCCGTTAGAGACAAACCGCATAAAACATGGAAACTCGGACACCAAATTGATAAAATTTCATGCTCAAGTCATAGGTCTTAATTATCTAAAGCCAAATCGTGCATAAATCTCAAAATAAACGGGTAAAAGTGGTCCGGGCGTAGGTTAGGGTTTCCTGTATACACAACCTGCATAAAAATAAAGAATTGGACAACAAATCGATAAATACACATGCTCAAGTCGTGGGTATTACAAAATATATACTCGGACAGGTATCGGAACGAAAATACTCGAGAGGAACGGAACAAAATGTGCAACAAGAGAAAGAAAAGCATATGGGTGGACTTGCCTCGGCCCAATCTATCACTTTTCTAACTGGCTCTAACTTGGAATCGGACCCGGGAACCCTGGTTTCTTCTTCCTCTCTCTTCTCCTTGCACTCTCTCTCTCTCTCTCTCTGCGTGTGGAAGCCGGAATGAATGAACCCTCATGACCCTTTTATATAGCGGGCCGGTGCACGAGCGCTGGCTGGCACGCAACGAGTGCGCCCCTCGCTGTTTCCAGCGCCTACAGCGTTGCCTGAGGCACCCGGCAAACCTCCCCTGCCAACTCTTCCCACGCTCCCGTAATTCAATTTTTTCATATAATTGAGCTTAATTTTGATTATATTAACTTAATTATCTCCTAATAATAATACTTAGGAATATGGAACCTCACAATTCTCCCCCACATAGAAAATTTCATCCCCGAAATTAACGGGTCCTAAGAATCATCACATACCTCAAAATAAGTGAGGATATTTCTCCTAGATCTCATCCTCCTCCTAAGTAGCCTCTTCCAGGGTGTGGTTCCTCTATAGGACCTTGACTAAATGAATCGTCTTCGTCTAAAGCACTTGGTCCCCACGGTCCAAAATCTGCACGGGCTCCTCGACGTACAACAAATCTTCGTTGATCGATAAAGGCATGTAATAGATGTACTTTCGGAGTATCGATACATAGAAAACGTCTTTGCACCTCTCCCAAAATCGATGGCAAGGCCAATCGATAGACCACCTCCCCGACTTTCTCCAAAATCTCGAATGGGCCAATAAACCTCGGTTTTAGCTTCCCTTTAAGTCCAAATCTGGATACGCCCTTCGACGGCGATACCTTCAAAAGGACCAAGTCTCTGACCTCAAACTTCAGCTTCAATCTTCTCCGATCGGCATAGTTTTTCTGCCGACTTTGGGCTACCTTCAGCTTCTCGTGGATCAATCTGATCTTATCTGACGTCTCCATAACAATTTCTAGCCGCGTAAGCCGTCTATGACCCGTCTCCTCCCAATAAATCGACAAACGGCACTTTCTTTCATACAGGGCTTCGAAGAGGGCTATTTTAATACTCGCCTGGTAACTATTATTATACACAAACTCTGCCAAGGTTAGATAACATCCCAATTGCCTTTCGGCTTCATCACCGTGGCCCTCAACATGTCTTCCAAAATCTGAATGGTCCATTCAAACTGTCCAATCGTCTGCGGGTGATAACTTGTACTGAACTTCAGATCTGTCCTCAACTAACGGTGCAAACTTTTCTAAAATTTTGAGATAAACCTCGGGTCTCGATCTGACACAATGGTCACCGGGATTCCATGCAATCTCACCACTTCATTAATATACATCTGGCCTAACTAGTCTCTCGAATTAGTCGTCTGAATAGCCAGAAAGTGCGCTGATTTCGTGAGCCAGTCGACAATCACCCAAATGACATCATGATTCCTAGGCGTCCTTGGTAATCCCGACACAAAATCCATTAATATATCTTCCCACTTCTAATTAGAAATAGGCAATTGCTACAAAAAACCGGATGGCTTCTTAAACTCAACCTTCAATTGCTGATAGATCAAACATCTCCCCACAAAGGCCACAATTTCTCTTCTCATATTCATCCACCAAAATATTTTCCTCAAATCTTGATATATATTATTAATTCCCGGGTGGATCGTATACTTGGACCGGTAAGCTTCCTTCATAAATTCCTCCTTCAATTCTCTGACATTGGGTACACAAATCCTATCTCAAAACCTTAAGACTCCATCGGCTCAAACACTAAAATCAACTCTAGAGTCCTGGTTTAAATTTCCAACAACATCGGCTAGGAACGGGTCACTTATCTAATCTTCCTTGATCTGCTTCAATATCTCCGGTTGGATGCTAAAATGTGACAAAATCATCCGATTTCCTTGGGCATATCTCTAGATAGCGCAATGCTTCATGCACTACAATATCTCCATCTCCTTAATCCTCAAATGGGCTGCATAACACGCTTGACCGCTCAATGCGTCTATTACCACATTGCCCTTATTTGGCTGATACTGGATTTCACAATCGAAGTCCTTTAGATAGTCCATCCACCTCCTCTACCTTATATTCAATTCTTTATGGGAAAAGAGATACTTGAGGCTCTCGTGGTCCAAATATATCAAGAACTTCTCACCGTACAAGTAGTGCTTCCAAATCTTCACAGTGAAAATTACTGCCGCTAGCTCCAAATCTTGCGTCTAGTAGTTCTTCTCGTTGATCTTCAACTGACTCGACCTATAGGCTATCACCTTTCCGCGTTGCATCAAAACACAGTCCAAACCCGTCCTGCTCGCATCACAATAAACTTTGAACCCACCAGAACCTTCCGAAATGTCAAGATCGGGGCGGATGTTAGTCGGTCCTACAACTCCTTGAAACTTTCTCACATTCCTCCATCCATACAAACTTAACATCCTTCCTTGTTAAGTGGGTTCCAGAGAAATTCTCCACGAACCTTCAATAATAACCCGCCATCCTAAGGAAACTTTGAACTTCGGTCACTGATGACGGTTGGCTCCAATTAATAACGGCTTCAATATTTTTCGGGTCCGCAGAAATGCCTCCATTCGATATAACGTGACCCAAAAATGCAACTTCCTCTTGCCAAAATTCACACATTTTAACTTGGCATACAACTCCTCCCAAAGCGTTTGGAGCGCAATCCTTAAATGCATGACATGCTCATCATAGCTCCTTGAATAGATCAATATATCGTCAATAAATATAACTACAAATTTGTCCAAGTAGAGTTGAAACACCCAATTCATCAAGTCTATAAAAGTAGCGGGAGCATTTGACAACTCAAAAGGTATAACTAGAAATTCATAATACCCGTATCTTGTCTGAAAGGCTGTCTTTGCTACACCCTCCTTGATTCTCAACTGGTGATATCTCGAGCGAAGATCAATCTTTGAAAACACTTGTGCTCATTGCAGCTAATCAAATAGGTTATCAATCCTTGGCAAAGGATACTTGTTCTTAATGGTGATTTTATTGAACTCCTGATAATCGATGCAAAGCCACAACGATCCATCCTTCTTGACAAACAGTATTGGGGCACCCCAAGGAGACATGCTCGGCCGAATAAATCCCTTGTCCAGAAGCTCCTGCAACTGCTGCTTCAATTCCTTTAATTCGGCAGACGCCATCCTGTATGGTGCCTTCAAGACTGGTGCCGAACCAAGAACAATCTCAATCTCGAATTCAATTTCCCGATTGGGTGGCAGCCTAGGCAATTTTTTGGGAAAGACATCTTCGAACTCACTAACCACCGGGATATCCTCAACTGGCACACTATGACTTTCAATAGTGCAGGCATAAACCAGATAGGCTTGACATCCAGAATCCATCAAATGACGAACGTGCAAATCTGAGATAAAACAAGGTGGCTCTTTCCACACCATACCTTAGAAATAGAACGGTTCACATCCCGAAATGGCGAAGTGAATCTATTTATGAAAGCAATCCACACTAGCGTGATAACTTGCTAGCCAATCCATGCCCAAGATCACATCAAAATCATGCATCTTGTGCAAAATCAGAGCCACCATCAACTGTAGCCCGTTAATCTAGACTTCACACCTCGGATATGAGATATCCGTAACCACTGACGATCCCAAGGGTGTAGAAACAACCAAAATATGATCTAATATTGTTGGAGGGGACAACAAATTACTTGCAAATTACGGAGACACGAAGGAATGGGTCGAACCCAAATCTAGAAGAACATGTGCAGGAGTATTAAAGATGGCAATAGTACCTCCTACCACATTCGATGATGCCTCCGCATCTTGGGCCGTAACTGCAAAGGCTTTCCCCAGAACGATCGACTTCTCCTTGGATTAGGGCAATCTTTAACCATATGGTCGGAATTGCCGCAATTAAAGCAAGCTCCTAACCACTTGTAGCATGGCTTTCTTCTGTGGAACTTCACGCAGTAGTCACATACATTATCAGTCGTCGGTAGACTTGGTGCAGCTGCTGCTGGATGCTCTGCCTTCCTCTTCCCTTTGTCTTCTTGCTTCGTCCTCCTCAAAGCGACTCTTGATCCCGAGCCTTGGCCAGTAGACATGCCTCGGTTTTTGGTTCTCTTCACGAAATATTGCTGTTGTTTTAACTCCTCAAATATGAGAGCCCGGTCTCAAATCTCTTCATAATTATACAACTTGTGTGTAACTAACTGCCTCCTAAAGTCGTCCCTCAGCCTTGATTAAACTTCCTGGCTTTTCTGGCCGAGTCATCCACTATGTGTGAGGCGTATTGGGACAACTCCGTGAACTTTGCTGCATATTCTGCCATGGTCCGATTCCCTTGCCATAGCCGTGAAAGCTCGTCCTCCTTCTGCTCTCGCAAACTGGTTGGAAAATATTTCTCAAAGAACTTATCCTTGAACATCTCCCAAGTGATCTGGTCCTCATCGACTCCCATGGCCCTCTTCTAAACTGACCACCAGTGGTCAGGTTCATTCTCCAGCTTGTACGTTGTAAAAGTTACCTTGTTTTCCTCCGGACAGCGAATAACAGTGAGGATCTTCTCAAATCTTCTGATGTACACTTCTACCTTGGCTTAGTCTGGATCTCTCAAAAACTTCGGGGCCCTCTCATTATTGAATCGATCATATGCTATAACTCCCAGATTCACTAGAGCTGGAGCTAGAATGGGGACTGGGGTTGGCTCAGGATGGCGATGTCCGTGAGCCATCATCTTCATAATATCGGCCATTATTCTCATGATATTCAAGTATTCCTCCTCCCAGTTTGGATGAGAAATGGCTCCAGAGCTTCTTTTTCGGCCTGACATTCTGAATCCCTATCATCATACATTAATAATAGAATTAGATTTTCGCATCAAACTTAATGAAACTACCTAAACAGGGAGTTCGTCCTAAACTTTAGGTCAAATCAAATTAGCCTAGCCCCTAACCAAAGTCAGTCAACTCAAATCCTAAGGCATCTTTTGAACCAATTATTCTCTGATACCAACTATGACATACTGTATTACCTAATCAAAATCTGGCAGAGTTCCGACTGTAATACGGTTGTTGACGTAATACAACCTGTATAACATACATATATATCCACAAAAAACAAATACAAGATCCAAAAATCAAAATATATTTGTGGCTCCAATATCATGTTTCTGGACACCGTGTTGGAACAGAGAGATGCCACTGAGCCTCAGAATACTCTTCACAATAAGCTGCAGAAGTATTCCAAAATCCAATATACCACATTTCATTTAAAGCATATCATCACTGCTATAATAAATTACGAAAGAACAAAACGTATGTATATTATTCTCCTTATCCAGAAGAATTATCATCTATGCCAAAAATACCAAAACACAATCCCCCAAAATACAACATATACAATCCCAAACTCTAAAATTAAACAATAATCTTTTACTCCTCATCGGGCATGAACTCGTACTGACCATCTGAGGGAGGGCAACAAAACAGTAAGAAGTAAGCCAATTACTCAACAATGTTCATATATAACAAGGAACATGCAAATGTCATAATTTAAATCATAATAATGCATGTAGAAAGGAATAGAGACATATGAGAGATCATAAAATATGAATAGAAAAGAATGTTTTCATAATACATTCCAAATTTCCTTAATTCATTTCCTTTTCTTTTCTTAATCAACAAATCATGTTGAAAACTTATTTTGTTGGGGTTTAGAGCCAGTAGACCTTATTGACTAAAGGAATGGTTGGTCGTAGTTTGGATTATATTTACTCTTACATAATCAAAAGCCATCTTATTCTATTCAAGACCCACAGACAAGCCATCTATATACAATCCCTATAGACGGGGCCTTAGCTGCACGCGGCCTCATAGCAGACAACAATCTTCTACTATAATATATTAAGACATGCCAAAATATACTATCTGATGAACATTTCTCAGTTCAAGTTCTTAGTTCCTTATTTTCTTAGGAAATTCTGCTCTTAAGTCCATAAATCCTTCGTTTCTACTCTACTAGAGAACGGTTCATAAGTCGTTTACTTAACTGTAGAATATCTCTCCTTAATCCTTTTTCCATAAAGCTTATTCAAATTCATATTTCCATATCCTTGTGAGTTTAAGTCCTCATATGATCTTAATTACATGCATAAATTCCTTTGGAGCTTAAAGAATTAGAAAATTCTTACCACATTAAGCCAAATATAATTTTAAAGCTTCCAGACGATAAATTCTTTCACAAACAGTTCATAACATGAGTTTCAGAACATACAAAATTATCATATCTATAATACATACAATTAAATGCCAATCAATCACGTTTATATGCTAGGGTTCAATTTTCTAAGTTCATTTTATGCATAAATTTCAAAGAAAACGGAAGAAAATGTGCAGGGCACGGGTTAGGGTTCCATTAGAGACAAACCGCACAAAACATGGAAAATTGGATACCAAATCAATAAAATTTCATGCTCAAGTCATGGGTCTTAATTATCTAAAGCTAGATCGTGCATGAATCTCAAAATAAACCGGTAAAAGTGGTCTGAGCATTGGTTAGGGTTTCCTGTATACACAACCCATGTAAAAACAAGGAATCAGACAACAAATCGATAAATACACATGCTCAAGTCGTGGATATTACAAAATATATATCTGAACGGGTATCAGAACGAAATACCTAAGAGGAACGGAACAAAAAGTGAAACAAAAGAAAAAAAAGTATATGGGTGCACTTGCCTTGGCTTGATCTATCACTTTTCTAATTGGCTCTAGCTTGGAATCGGACTCGGAAACCCTGGTTTCTTCTTCCTTTCTCTTCTCCTTGCACTTCTCTCTCTCTCTCTCTGCGTGGAAGCAGGAAATATGCTTGAACGAACCCTCGTGGCCCTTTTATATCGCTGGTCGGCGCTCAACCGCCCGCTGGTGCGCAACAAGCGTGCCCGTCGTTGTTTCCAGCACCTTCCTTGGGCGCTCGAGCACCTGCTAGCCCAGGGTTTGGGCGCCACCCGAGGCGCCTAGCGGGCTTCCCCCGCCGACACTCCCCACGCTTCTGAAACTTAATTTTCCTACATTAATTAAGCATAATCTTGATTATATTAATTTAATTACCTGCCAATAATAATATTTCGGAATTCGAAACCTCACGTGACAACTTCATCCTTTCTATTTGTTGTACTTGATATGCAGGTTGTAATTTTTTTTCTTTTCTTAGATATTTTGTAATCACTATAAATAGGGCTGATGTATAGGTGTACTTGTTGTATGTATCTCAAATAAACAAACACATTTCTATCACAGTAGCTGTACTAGAAATGGCTAGTTAGAAAACTTTTGAAGGAAAAATGAATTATCACAATCGGTGTTAAAGCAAATGGCACAAAATACATCCATAATGTATGGGCTAGCTCAACATGGACAGGATGAAATAACCCAAAGGCTGTTTTTTTCTGTTAGTCATTCATGCACTGTGAAGCTGGTGTTTTGGGAAGTAGGGTTTTGACGAATTTGTTTTGCACTTGAACCAGTAGACAGCTGATGTTTTGCATTTGCGCTATGATAGAGGGTTGTGGTTGGACATTGGCCACTGTGTGGGAACTGGTTGTTTAGCGGCAAAACTGTTTGATAAAGTCTGAGTTCAGAGTTTGCGTGTAATGATAGAGGGTTGTGGTTGGACATTGGCCACTGTGTGGGAACTCATAGTACAGCAATCTTTGTTGTTGGTACTGCTGGCCATGGAATTTATTTCCTAGGAAATTTATTTGGTCTCTCACGTGTTCAATAAAATGGCGGTGTTGAATGCCGAATGTAGGTAGATGTTGTGAAGAACAAGACTTTGAAGAAGATTTCAATGCTTGAGAAAGGAGGCAACATCCTTGGAGCATTTGATTATACAAGTCAGGGGTTGAATCCCAAGTATTCGCTGCATGGGTGTGGAAATTTCTTTTGGATTTGCTTCCGGAACTTGGTTTTTCAGTGACTTCTTGGTGGATTGGTAATCAATTTCATGATTTTTTTAGATTTTTGTTTCATTCTCTTCCTCTCTGACGTTCTTGGTCTTCGACTTTGTGCCCTAATTCTCTCTGCTTCAATGTTTCATTTATGAAGGACAATCTTGGCTTTGATTTTATGTGATTGCTTCATCCTCATCTTCGATTTCTTCGAATTCTAGAGTGAATATAATTTCCATCTATCCATCGTCCTCGTCTAAAAAATTTTTTAATCGATCCAATTTCTTTTCTCTCACCATAAGTGTCTTTTGGGAACATACTTTTATTACTCATGCACATTCAAATCTCGATTTCTTCTATTTCTTTCCAAGCCAGCTCCATGCTGGTGTAAGCAAGAAGTGAAGGACTGTAAACGTCTTAGGTGAGGATTCCATTATTAGATTTAATGGGAAAAATTATTCTACTAAAATTTTGTTAAGGGAAAGGATTTATTGGGACATATGGGTGGATCCACTAATGCTCCTATTGATCCTAAAGAACTTCAATCTTGGAAAAGCAATGATGCTGGAAATGTTCTTGGTGTCATATCATAATCTCCTCTCTGTTTTTTCTAAGCATCTGTGGGAATATCTTTTACGGATTTATTTTCAAGATAATTTTATCCAAAAAGTTTCAATTGAAGTTTGACATTGAAAACTATTGTCACAGGAACCTATTGATTGAACAATTATATTTGGGATTTCTTAATTTATGTAGGGATTATTGCTGATTGGTGTAGTCTAAGGATCCAAAAGAGGCATTAGTAATATTGGAAGATGTTCATTCTGAGAGTCAACGAAATCAATTTCTAATGAAACTACAACCTAGGCTTGAAAGTGTTTGTGCTTTATTAATTAACTGACAACCTATTCCATCATTGGATATCAACTTTGGAGAACTATTGCATGAAGAGCAGCTGCTCGTTTCCCAACATAGCATTGCTCAAAGTGTTAGTGCCAAAATGATTAACATGGCCTATGCTACTCGAGGCAAAGGATGATTCAAATTCCCACCATAATGTCATAGTTGCAAGAAGTTTGCAATTATTACAAGGAAAAACACTTCATTAAATATTGTTGTGTTGCCCCAAAATCGATATGTTGCTATTTTTTATAATATTGTTCTGTCTAATATTGAAACTACTTCCACTTACTCGCCTGCTGCCCTGGGACCTAATACTTTTACACCTTAGCAAGTCTATTAAATTATTTTTGCACTATCTATTCTTAGTTTCCAGGATAAGAAAAAGCTTCTTACATCTCCGTGGTTGATTTGACTATGTAGTTTCATATCCCATGACTAGTAGTCTAAATGCCATGCACGATGTTGTTGGTATGACTGGAAACGACATATACAAATAGCTAATGGCAGCACACTTCTTAAAACTACAAATGGAAATCATAGACTTTCTTTTACCAATGTTTTTGTATCTCTTAGTTCATCGTCCATTTTGAAATCTATTAGGAATTGGTGAATGAAAATTGTGCTATTCATTTTGATCAAAATGGTTGTAGATGTAGTAGGCAAGATCGAGCAAGGGGGTCTAAAGTGGGACATCTTTTCCCTTTCCAATCTTTTTCCATGCCTTGTTTTATAATTATCCTTTGATTGTACATCTTACAAACTTTGTCAAAGTGACTCTTTACATTTTCCTTTGCGAGGTAGCAATCATCTATCCATTTTGAGATTATACATATCGATTTTTAGGGTATGAGTTCTATTCTTTCTCATGCTTAGTGCAGATCTTTTGTGTCATTTATTGACTATTATAGTTGATTTACTTGGATCTATTATGTATATCTAGTTGAGTGTTTCTATCTTTCAAGTCTTTGTTGCTTGTGTAGGGAGAGTTTTCTTGATGTGTTAAAATGCTATGTTCTAATTATCGAGGTGAATATATGTCTCTCTTTTCCACAACTAAAAGGTATTCTGTCTCAACATTAATACCCTTGCACACCTTGACAAAATGGCATTGTTGAGTGTAAGATCAACATCTTCTAGATGTCGTTCGTACATTAATACTGGAATCATCTATCCCAGTCGATTTGGTTGAAACTTTATCTATGACTATATTTTTTTATTAATCGGTTGCTTTCATAATATTGCATCTTGATTCTCTATACTCTTGCTTGTTTGGTGTTCTTCCATGCCAAGATTCTCTATTGATCTTTGGTTGTGTCTTTCTTTATTTACTTACCTCACAGTGAATGTCATCAGCTCACTGCTCAAACTGTTCAATATACATTTCTTGGCTATAGTAATTCTCATATGTTTTGTATGCTATGATGCGGATGTTACTAGACTTCATATTTCTCAAAATGTGATTTTATATGAAAATCAATATTTCTTTCCAACTCGGGGTGATCCTTTTTTCTCATCTACTTTGCTCCCTTCCTTTGATGATTATTAGAATATATTATAAAAATATGCTTTAGGATATATAATGGTATATTCTTTGTAAGGGTAGTTTAGTAATTTTATACTTGTAATAATTCTATATACATGTAAATAAATCTAACCCTAGTGTGGGTTTTTCTTTTCTCTTCTTCTCTATGAATTTCTATATGATATCAAAGAGAGAGGTTGTTTTGTCAGAATTGCCACCGCTACTGCTAGTGAAATTTAATTTTATTTATGAACCTTTTCTTCTTTAATCAAAACCCCAAAATAATTTTATTGATTCTCTTTAATAAAAGCCCTATGATTAATTTAGGTTTTCTTGCACAAAACCTAAATCTTGATAGCTAAATTGATTTTAAAGGTTTTTGGGTTTTTCACTCCATGATATCTGCTATTGGCGGTTGATTAGATGCATGCAAGGCCGGCGAGTGGATTTACAGCAAGTATGCATCTCTTTCCTGGGTCGATTTGTGACTTTTTCTTATGGTTTCCTTCATATACTTCACTTCTGATGCCATTTTATGATTATCGGCTACTGTGATTATCACTTCTATTTGAAGGTCACTGTGACTCAAGTTTTTGAGTCTAGAAAGCAAGGGACGTGGTTGAAGGGGGTAGTTTGTGGTAGTGGGTAGATAAGGTAATATTTTATTTCATTTAATGTGAGACTTCGTTATTTTATTACATTTATTGATGACTATTTATGAGTTACTTGATTCTTTTGATGAAAAATCACTCTAAGTTATACTCTATATTAGTGCATTCTATGTTGAAACTAAGACCCTTATTCTCTATTTCTATACGCATTTTCTAGAGTGACAATGGTGGTGAATGTTTTTTTGCTTTTCTTTTGTCATTCCTTTCCCAAAATAGGATTCTCTATCAATTGTCTTGTCGCGATGCACTCCAACAAAATGGGATAGTTGAAAAGAAGAACCGGCGCTTAATAGAGGTTGTCGCACTTTCTTATTCTACATAGGAGCACCAAAACCTTTTTGGAGTGATATAATGTTGACAGTGTGCTATCTTATTAATTGGATGACATTAGCTGTCATTTATTTATTTATTTTTAGTAAGTAAAGTTGTATTGAAAAATAAAAATGTTACAGAAAAACCTATAGTCTAACATCAAGCGTTTTGCCAACTTGGATGAAGAACATAGAAAGGGCATTGAAAACCGGTTATAGAATCTTTGGAAATTTGGCCAACATTGAAAACAAAAAGTGTCTTAGAATCAAGGCATCCCGAGCACATTGAAAACAAAAATTCTGTTATAGAATCTTCGTGGAAATTTGACATACCGTCCATTCACATTACCTTGGACAGAAACTAACAAATCAGCAAATAAGTACATTAGACTAATCTACCCAAGTCTAGTATCTCGGAAAGTTCCAAACCGCCTGGCAAGGTAGACTAATCTACCCTATTCAGCTCAGCCACTGGCATCACGGCTCTTTCCATATTTCTCGGCCAAATCACAATCACGGTCATTTGTTTGCAACCCAACACTTTGCGTACACAGGACTTCCGATAAGGCCACCCATTCCCGGCATGAATAAGCATACCTGCAATCCAAGCAAAAGAACAACAAACCTAGCCGGGGAACCCCCTTTTTTTTTTTTTTGGGAAACCGGCATAAAGCGGCCAAATTGCCATACCGGGCAAACAGCACAGCAGCAGCCAAATTGCCTAATCGTCCAAATCAATAGAAATATGCAAACCGGCAAACCAGCCAAAATTAAGGTGTTCATCCAAATTTTTTTTTTATGCAAACTGGCATGAAGCAACAACATTAGCTGTCATTTAAGGGGAGATTCCTTATCCTTTGTTATTTTCTGACAATCCATTACACTTTCATCCCACGAAGATCTTCGGTGTGTAAGTTATGCCTGTGATATTCAACCTCAGGTGACAAAGTTTGATCATATGTTTTTGCAGTGTATTTTCCAATATCCACATACTCTAAAGGGTATCAATATTTTTCTTCAAAATTGGAATGTTTTTTAATATCTTTTGATGCCACATTTTATGAGCCTACGCATTTTTATGATTATATGTCTTAGCGGTTCAAGTATTTTTGCCAAAGACAATATTATTGCATATGAGGTTCATAACATATGCCTCGTCCTCCGATTATTCAAACATATGTTCATAGTCTTTGTCAAATAATTGGTTTTTCTCCAAGAGTGGATCCCAAGCTGACTGCTATTGAGGCAATTATTCAGACTATCAATGTTATTGTTCTTGATCCAAAAACCAATCCAAACCTTTCATTTGCATTATGAAAGTGTAGTTATGCTTAGTATCATTTATCTATTATATTATCTTATGCTAATGCTTCATCTTTATATCAGGCTTTTGTGTCCACTTTAGAATCTATGTACCTCAATTTGTATCTAAGGTTATTTATCATCATGGTTGATAGGTAGCTATGGAAGAAGAGATGACTATATTTGAGTATAATCTCACTTGAGAGCTAGTCTTTTTGTCTCCAGAGAAGAATCCCATCGGATGTAAATAGATTTATACAATGAAAGTCAACCTAGATAATTCCTTAGCTTAGTTTAAAGCCAATTTAGTGGCGAAAGGTATGTTTAGATTTATAGGATGGACTACACTGATACATTCTCTTCTATCATCATGTTAACTTCTACTAAGCTGTTCATCTCATTAGTTGTAACTCATCGGTAGTATTTATGTCAGTTTGACATTAAGAATTTATTTTTATATAGTTATATCCAAGAAGAGGTTTATTTGAAGCAAGCTATAGGGTTCATTGCTCAAGGGGACTTTGGATATGTTTGTTGGTTGAAGAAGTCCTTGTATGACCTAAAATAGTCCCTGTCAGCATGGTTTGATAAATTCAATAAAGTTGTGTATAAGCTTGGGCTCTCCCATTGCGAAAGTGATCACTGTGTTCTATCATCACTCTAACGCTGAGTGTATTCTTTTTCTTATTTATATAGATGATATTATAATTATTGACAATGATAATACTAATATTATAGGTCTTAAAGTGATCTTTCAAAGTTAATTTCAAACTAAAGATCATAGGAGAGTATTTTTTGGGCATTGAGATAGTTAGGTGCCATCATGTCATCTTTCTTTTGCAAAAGAATGCACTGTGGATCTACTTCGTAAAATTGGTATTATCAACTCAAAACCTTGAAATGCTCACGTGGATCTAGGAATTAAATTATTACCAAATGATGGAACAATATTTGCTGAACTTGAAAGATATTGACTAGTGGGTAAGTTCAATTACCTTACCGTACCTCGTTTAGATATTACTTTTGTGGCTAATGTGGTGAGTCAGTTTTTGTCTTCTCCCTATGTTTCTCATTAAAACACCATGATTCATATTATGAGATATTTCAATAGAGTACTATGGTGAGGTTTAATGTACAGTGGTCATGGTCATAATTAGGTTGAGGGTTTTTCTAATGTTGATTTGGCCGGGTCATCGTCTCATCAAAAGTCTACCACTGGCTATTGTGTTTTTGTTGAAGGTAAAATTGTGTCATAGAAGAGTAATAAACAAAATATGAATGCCAGATCAAGTGTGAAATTAGAATATCATGTATTGATACATTACCTATGAAATTATGTGGCTTCGTCAATTAGTTAAGTCATTTGGTTGTAAAAGTTCTAAGCCTTCTCAGTTGTGGTACGATAATCCAGCAACTATTCTTATTATATCTTTGATATTTTATGAGTGCACAAAGTATATTGAGGTAGACTATCATTTTGTCCATGAGAAGCTCTAATAGGGTATAATTCACATTTGTAATATAAGGATTGGATATTACCTTGCTGACATTTTTACAAAATTTTTTATTGGAGTTTAAGTTATATATATTTTTAACAAGTTAAGCATGATTCAACGTTTATACTCTAGCTTGATTGAAAGTATTAGAATATGTTAGGATATACTGTTAGAAAATATTTAGGATATACTATATTATATTCTTTATAATGGTAGTTTAGTATTTTTTATACTTATAAACAATTCTATATATATATATATAAATAAAGCTAACCCTAGTGTGGATAAAAATGATACAATTAATTGTTTCAATCTGGGACTTAGCCTCTTCCTACTCCTAAACCATCGCCTAATCCTATCTTACATGTGCCTCACTAGTCTACTTGGGTTTCATGGCCTCTTGATATGTATGGATTTTCTCATTCCGCTCAAAAGGCCATGCTTGATACTATTGTGCATAAGTCTTGTTCATAAGCTTCCACTCAATAGTGTTGATGGCAAGTTATGCAAGGTGAACTTCATGGCTTTAAGAAAAGTCCCACTGAAGATATAATTTTTGTTCTCTCCATGTTACTCTAGTTGGATGCAAATTGGTATATACCATAAACGTGCTAATGGATCTATTGAAAAGTACAAAGGTCATCTAGTAGCTCCTAGAATTCAACATCAACCCGAGGTTGTTTATGAAGAAATATTTCCTCTAATGGCCAAAATGATGACAATCCGAACTATAATTGCTATTGCCGCCTTAAAAGGATAGTTGCTTTGCCAAATGGATGTGAAGAATGTGTTTTCGTATGGTGATTTTAAGGATATCTTTATGAATCCTCCACCTGGCATGACTTATTTGACTTTTACTGAAAGTTTGTCATTAAAACGGTCTCTATATGGTTTGAGCAAACACCTCGGGTCTGGTTTGAAAAGCTTCGTAATATCGTTCTAGCGTTTAATTCTACTCAAAACTAGTATGACCTTATTTTTATTTTGCTCGACTGACATTGAGATTGTTATTCTTCTAGTTATATAGATGATATTATCATTATAGGATCCCATCCTCACCTAAAAAAACAGCTCCAGGAAAGCCTTGAATCTATGTTTCATAATATATATTGTCTACTAAAGTACTTCCTTGGACCTGAAATTTAATATTATCCGACTGGCATCCTCCTGCCTCAACATAAGTATTCGCAATAGCTTATTTCTCTAGCAAGTCTTTAAGATGAAATTCAGTTCTTACACCTATGAAAGTTAAATTAAAGCTCTATAAAGGGAATGGTTTTTCTTTATCTAATTTATCTATGTATTAATATCCGGTAGGGAGTTTAAATTATTTAACAATTACTTGATCAGATATTTCTTTTACTGGCCAGTAGATCAATTAGTTCATTTTGGATACTTGCCAATCTCATATGGTCGCTATTAGACGCGTGCTTCGTTATCTCCAAGGTACGTCTAATTGCTATTTGTTCTTTTCATCACAAATTGAGGATCTTGTCTCCAAGTCCTCAACACCAGGTCATGTCATCAATAAATTTTCAAATTGTGTGGCTTGAAAGACTATTACATCTAAGGAGTGTTTATCGGCTTCTTCCCACTCCCCTTCATGTGAATCATACGATTTCTATTTAGATTGCTACAAATTTAGTATTTCATGAACATACCAAGTATATTGAAGTAAATTGTCATTATATCTATAAAACGCTTGTTTAGAATATGATTGCCTTTCTCACATTTTTAGTGAATACCAACTTGCTGATGTTTTTACAAAACTTGATTTCATCACTGTCCTTAATTTATGGTTAACAAATTGATACGTCTTGCAATTTGAGGGTGAATGTTAGCGAGATTATGGCTGAAATTATTGGCAACATATTTAACATTAATTGTACACAATCCTCTATATATGTTTTCAGTTTAGAAGATTACTCTCAATTTTGAAGTTACCATATGTAAAGAGCTCGTCCGATTGTTACACAAATTGTAGGATGCAATTGTTTGACTATAGGATGTAGTTAGGAAAGATTTTGGTTATTTAATGAGAAGGAACTTTCCTTTGAGAGGCATTCAACCCTAGAAACACTTTGATGTTATGTGATGGCCGTGACCCCCCACCTCCACACACAGGCACCCCATCTGTAGTTATGTCAGCTATTGCTATTTCACTCCTGGGTTGCAATAATGGCTGTGGTATCAAGAAATTAGTTAAGATTTTATCTTGGTTTGGATGAATTGAGATATCAAGGCCTTGAATGTGCATGCTAGGAGTGTTGTCTTGGTGTGGAGTTTTGTGGACTTGGGTATATATTAGTGGGTTAACTGCAGCAGAAGATTTTATTTCCAAATGGCACTGCTTTTCTAGGTACATTTTGTCCTCCTGTAGGGTGTTGTCAATGGGGGGCTGGAATTGTGAGGCAGCCCTGTTTTTCATGATTAATGAAATCTAATTATTGTGTCAGGAAGTTTAAGTCTTGTACTCTTGTCCCATCTGAGGTTATGATACTTTTCAAGGTTTTTTATTATTATATAAGTGAGATGTCTTTAGGTCGATCATTGCATGGATTTTGTGGTAGTGTGGTTGGAGCAGCATCCAGTTTCCAAAGTTGGTGTTCCAGTGGGTTGCCTATGAATTGGTAGGTACCTCTCCGGGCCAACCTTAACTGTTATTGATTTACCATGGCCATGGAAAACCATCTAATGATGGCATTGTCATTGTCTTCTAAGCAAATATTGCAAGTTTTCTGGTCACACGCATTACTCATCCAGAAAGTGGTAAATAAGTACTACTGGGAAACTTGAAACCATATCCTAATCAATAAACAAAGCATAACCAGCAATTCCAGAAAAAAACTATTCCTCAAAAATAAGGACTGGAAGTACACTTAAACAGAGGCTCGTATTTGCATTATGCATCAGAGCTTGAAAGGCTTTCTGAAGAAAGAACAGATGGAACATCATTGAAGTTGATAACTCCTAGGAGGATGAAAAATAGAATCGATTGAAACATTTCTTGTTTTTCTGATTTTTGCTTGTGAGATTGTGTGATTGGTCATTGCCAGACTTCTGGTGTGGATCTGGATTCTATTTTAGTTTGGTAGGCAGGCGAGCTAAGCCCCCTACTCTTTTTTCATCCTTCTTTTTGCTTCCTCTTTTTTTTTTTTTTTTTTTTTTCTGGGGGGAGGTGGTAGAGGGATGGTGGCAGTCTGCAAGGAACTGGCTTATGATTGCATTTGGATCAACAGTTCAGTGATTATATGATTTCCAATGTTTGGGCTGCTTGGTACATGCTGCTAACTGGTCTTATTGGATGTGCAGTTAAAAATGAATATTGAGCTATTTAGGTCATCTTCAACTTTTAATTTGAACTAAATTTAAATTTCTCAGGGAGGAAGTATTTGGACCAGTTGCACCCCTTATACCTTTCAAAACAGAGGCGGAAGCAATCTTCATAGCAAATGACACCAATGCAGGTTCTTGTTTTAGACCATGATTAATATCTCTTGGCAAGCATATATCTTATGTGATGTCCTTTATAGTGGAGAAGCGTCTCCATCTACAAAGGATGAACTCTTCTCCCAAGTGGCTCATTTAGCCATTTACTGTATTTAATCCCAAGTGCAATTGTAAATTTCACCTTTGACTTTATGAAGTTACAAATTGGATTAAAAAGGTATTCATCACATATTTCAAAGCTGTTGGAAATATAGAAAGTTTGTGATATCAGATCTGAAATGATCTTTATGGAATGTACTATATTGCTGTAATCCATTTCCATTAGCCTTTGATTGACACCAAAGACAATGACATAATCCGTTCTATTTGGCAGAATACGATTGACTTTTTTCAACGAGTCTTCACTTGAGATATTTCATACATATCATTATTCACTTGATTGTTCATTTATGATTTTACTAGTCTTCTGTGTTTTTTTCCCTCTTTCTAAAAAGGGAACCTTTTGATGGACTAAAATAGATCAGGTCTCTAAATTCAGGTGGCTTACATTTTGACTTAAGTGCCTGCGGGCAGGTTTTGTCACACTTCACGTTCATTTTTTCTTGGGAATTTGCAATTGCACATGTTGACTTTGCAACCATTTTCTATACTTGATTCCCACTTTCTTTGGCATACCATTCCAATAAAAGATATCTAGTGTTTCATGTGTTCATACATCCTCTTTCTCCACACTTGCAACTCGCTAGTATTTGTTCTCTGTACTTTGTTTGTGAACATGATCACCTTACCATTAGTTATAGGAAATCTTGACTATCATAACTTGAAGAAATCATGGATAGAATTTGGAACAATGGCTGTCATAATGGTAGAAATGTTGTGCCTTTCTAACATCAATTTACATCTACAAATGCAGGGCTAGCTGCTTATATCTTTACATCAAATATTCAGCGTTCTTGGCGTGTTTCTGAAGCTCTTGAATATGGGATTGTTGGTGTTAATGAAGGATTAGTTTCTACTGAGGTTTGTTTGCCTTGCATTACTCCAAGTGATTAAAGGAAGACTTTGTCTACTATCTTCTTTCTTATTCCAACTTTATCAGTATGTCTCCTATGAGATTAGACTACTATCTGAGCTAACAATCAATGTGTCATGTAGGTGGCTCCATTTGGAGGATTCAAGCAGTCTGGTCTTGGGCGAGAAGGTTCAAAATATGGAATGGATGAATATCTCGAAGTAAGTATAACCCTTTGGCTCCAGAAAGTATATTTTCTGCTTTAAGGAATTTTTAGTCTGCAGGGACAACTATGGTTAGATTCCTAAGGTACTGATGGATATGTCAAATAATTACACTTATGGCTCGATTGAACTAAAGTAGCCAAAGATTATGATTCATGAACTTGGAAGCATGGTTTTTGTTGACATGGACATGTGTATACTTAGCACCTCTCTAGAACAAAGACAAGCAGACATGGATGCAGCTTCAGTGTGGTGTCATAGCATCTAGGATAGCAAGCATATTTGATGTTTTATGACCGAGTCCTGTGGTGATGATGGAAGTAGGAAAAAAGTTATCTCCAACTTGGAAAGCAAATACATGTTAACCACTCTTCTAACTTAATGTTTGTTGAGAACTAGCACACTTGGAAGCATTCTATCCCAAAGGCATCAACATGCCAAAATTTTTGTAGTCATACTAGGAAAGATTCATTCTATCTGCAGCTTCCTAAGATACCAGGTTGTTTTCAATTTATTTCTTTTTCAGAAGCTCTCCCGCCCATCCAATTTTGATTAATTTCATGACTATTGAAATTTGGAATGGTAGTATAGCTTAGTTCTTAGCGTTTCCTTGATCGAATTTTGGTTTTCAAATCTATAAAAAGTAGTGACCCCCATATTTTCAACCGCATCAAAACTCTATCTACAAGGCTCTTATTGATGTATCTTTCTTGGGTAACTGTGGCCCTATACCTAATCAAAGGAGAGGTTTGTATTAGGTAGCTTTTGGGGACTTACATGACTGAGCTTGGAGTTAACATGGGGGAGAAGATTAAACCGATGTAGACTTAATGAAATCCCTTGCTGTCAAGAAATTTTTCATCTTGTTTTCAATGGAATGGGAAGAGGATTCATATTTTATATAGTTTCAAACATAGTGTTGATGGTGCAAACACATTCCGGGCTTTTAACCCAACTCAAGCTGAAAAAACTTATTCAATGGTCACCGCCAACCGTGTAGCTCTATACAAACAATGGATTGAGATTATATGCTGCTTGACTTTCAGAGTTCTATAATATCAAACTCACAAATCCGTGATTGAGAAATACATGCTATAATGTAAGGGTTATCCCTTTATCGATCCCAGACTCACTCTTGAAAGAGGCAACTTGACCGATTGGACTGCAAGACCATTGGTAAATGCATGCCATAAGGTTATCCACATTCTCTAACCCCTTGAGTCCTGACTGCAGATTAATTTCAGAATTTTATGTACTATTAGCTCATGCTGACACTAGTGATACCAAGATAGAAAAAAATGTTCACATAACTCACCCCAGAGATTCTAAGAAGTTGTTGCCAAGACTTGGGTGCTTGGTGTATGATATTACTGTGAAGCTGATTCTGTCACAATGAACAGAAATCCTGAATTTTTTTTTTTTTTTTTGGTTATTTTCATTCCATTGACTGAATCATTCTTTGATCTTTGGATTCCAGATGAAATACGTGTGCATGGGGGACATGAACAATTAATGATGCACAGGATTTGCACTTACATGTGGACATACAACAGGCTCTCGGAACATGTCCGTTAACTCTTAATTTTGTGTATTATCAGCTGCATGCTGTTTTTACGATCGATGAGAAATTAAAGTTTGAACATGAACTTTGGAGAGAGCATATGGTCTCAGGCTGTTATTTGGTCAATAAAAGGGGAGTTGAGAGGTCCCTTTTCTGGCAATCCAGCAAGTGAATATTTTGGGACGTATGTATGATTTGTATTTCTTCCTCCTGTTATGCTCTGAGAATCACAAATGCCGGCCTGCATGCTGATCCTGTCAGTTGTGATTCAATTGGGTGTTTTGTTTTCAACTTCTTTTTTTTATAAAAAAATCTTGGTATCATTTGATTGTTTACGAAGATTGACAAATACTCCCTCATGCCTTACGAACCATAGCAAGTGACCATAATTAATCCTGAGCTTATACAAATGCACCCCTAGATATCACCACCTTGCTAGGTAAGAAATTTGAGGTGGATTCTGAAACACACCCAGAGATTTTAAATTATTTTAGATTATCGTTGAAATCACAGAACCTAAGTTTAGTTTTCATGAGTTGGTGAATGGGAGGGAGGTAGTGATAGATATGGAGAATCCTAGGAAGATTGTTTTGCTAGGCAATGAGTCGGTTCAAATGTTTTTCAAAAAAATACTCAATTGATTAGAAATTGGAAAATAAATTAAAGTAGTACGGACTGTCGAGTTTTGAATTATTTTCTTACGAGTCCCATATGGGATTTCTTATCTGTTGTTCATTGGATAATTGTACAAGAATTTGCTAGTGCGAAGACATTTTCAAGGAAACATAATGGGGGCATGTTCTAGCAATGGACATAATTTCATGCGCTAAAAAATAATGGTTTTCATCATTTGATAGTACATGGTGCCAAGAGTCATGCATGGTGTGTGCACAATGGGTATTCCAGCGTTGATATAAAAGACTTTTTTTTTTTATGTTAATTTCTAATATTTATTTATACAAGAAGTGTTGTACAAAAAAAAAAATGACAAGAGCAGAAGATGAAGAATTGGGCATCTATTTGAGGTTCAATTCAAGTTTTATCATTTACCTAATTCAGATATGTTTATTAGTTTTAGTTATAAAACGTGTTATCGGTTGATTGTTTGTCTTTTTATTGTAATTTTTTTGTTCAATCGTTAGGTGTACCGGGGATAGCATTAATTAGTACTTCACATGGTTATGGTTGTAAAGGGGTTTGTTCAAATGAAGTTATTGGTAATCAAATATTATCATAGTGGAGATTGAGAGGGGTTTTTACAGAAATGCTGTATAATTTATGCACCATTAGTGTGTGTTGATTTATATTCCTTGTATTTATTCGATTAGGAGTAAAGGGTGGCTGACAGCGTGAGAAAATTTGCATTTTATTTGTAAAATCCTAACATAGATACTTACCAAAAAAAAAAATCCTAACATAGATAGAGTGGAGTAATGATTATTGACATTTGAAAATAGAATATAGATTTCTATAAAATTTTTATTTTAATATAATTTTTTTATTTATCAAAAAAAAAAAGTGATTGAAAATAATGAGGACAACGCAGAGAGAAGAATTTTTTTAGTTTTTTTTTTTTTGGTGTGTGTGTGGATAGATGAGTATAGTAAGTCACATTAAGTGAGTAATAGCCGGGCAATGGAAGAGGCATGATCGAGGGAGCCAGCCGAGATGTTGTGAAGGTGCTTTGACGAGCAATATTTAGTTAGGCATAATTCAGCGGAATTAATTTCCCTTCACCGAGATGTCGTCATCGCTCTCTCTTCCTCTCGTTTAGATCTCTCAAGCCTCCTCATCCGCCTGCGTCTAGCCTCATCAAGACCTCCATTTAAGAGATTATTAGTGCCCCTCATTTTTATTCCCAGCCTCGAAGCTAAATGAGGCTGTGGGCTTTCATAGTTGAGTTCGATTATTAGCATGTAACATAATTTCGACATTTAACATATGGGTGCCTAAAGCGTCCTCTTTTTTTTTTTTTTTTTTTTTTTGGTAAGCAAGTTAATTTGGATTTAAGGGAGAAGAATTTACATAATCTATACTTTATCACCAAGTATTTTGACTTGGGGTTAAGGTATAGAACGCTAGGGTATACCCCGAGCAGTAGTTTGGTATATCAAAGGACACCAAAATTTAACACTCAAAAAACGGGGTCCTCTAGGAGGAAACAAAAGTTGGCTTATATTGGACATCAAGCACAGAGTCTACACCTGACATCTTCAAACAACAGGCAATGAAATTTAGAGGTAGCAGGAGCTGCTCAATCCAAACAGGTCAGCACCAGCCAAGAAGGATGAAGCAACAGTGCAGAATCAGAAATGGCGCATCCACGCAGATTTGCAACATCAGCAAAACAAACACCCAGCTCCACATCAGGTTCAATTGCACACCGGCATTCACCGGGCATATGAGCGGCAGCCTACCTCAGGGCAGGACCATGGCCCACCTACAGCACAGAGAACAGCAGCACCATGCATGTTCACCAATAAGCTTCATAGCCAGCATGTCATCAAAAATATCTTCAGCATCCAGCATAGCACACCATAGAATGCAAGAGAGAGATGCCTCAGCCAGCTCCACCGCCAGCTAATATCCAGCACAGCACAGCTCCTCAGGAGGAGAGCAGATAGCCTGCAAGCAGCAGATGTTCCTTTAACACAATATCAACATGGTCCATCAGGATCATATCCCATCATCACAGTGGGATCGTCTGAATCCAACAGACAAGCGTCGAGAGCCATAAACAGCAAACCAGTTGCACCAATTTGCAACATCAAATATTAGAGACTATTGGACTCCAATCTAGAATACCAGATTTGGTAAAAGAAATTGCAGTAGTATGATACTTTTGGTGTTATGAACATCCCAGATCCATCAGCTTCAATAGCAGTGCACTCCAGCTTCAGCAAGGACCAAATAGTCAAATTCGGCATTCCAGCATCAGCATCCATTGATAGAGCACAAAGGGGCGATTACAACATAATCAATCAGCCCAACATGCTACAGCCTAGCTAAGAAAGCCATTGAATGAACTCCCCAGCCAATGCACCAGCAGGAGCAGCAGCTCGTACTCCTCTTTGTCAACAACATACAGCAGCAAACTAGACAAGTAGCTTCCTGCTGCATACAATATCATGGAGACCCGGGCATCAAGCACACCAATAATATTATTAGCATTGAACAGGGCAGGGGCACCAACTCAATCATCCTAATACCCACTAGGACAACAACCACAAAGCCAATATAGGCCAAAGCCAACAAAAATTACGGCAGTTGCCCTACCAGCAACACAAAAAAAATAAACAGCCGGTACACAATTCAAGAAAAATCCCAACAGCAACACAACGTAGGATCTAGGGGAAGCCTTTGGTTTTTTGGATTTTTTCTTTTTTCGAGATTTTGATGGCTTCCAAGATTCACACTCCAAAGCTATCGCCTCATAAAACACTTAAAAATTTCTCTTTGGAGAAGTCAATGGCTCGGCCCATACTAACTTCAGCGGAGGAAACACTGGGGCTTGTAGGGACTACCCCTTCATGCTTGTTCGAATGCAAACCATACTTTATTGTCAGACGAGATATGGAGCAAGGAGTTGGATCACTATCTATATCAGTTTCAGGGTCCATACCTAGGAGGTGAGCATCAGGAGGGCCAGACGACACAGAGGCAGCAAGCAATTGTGGCTGGTCAACGCGCAGAGCCCCCATAGCACCATCAGGAAGAGGTATGTCACCCGAAATCTTACGAGCCATGAAACCAGTGGCATCCGATAGGGCCATCGAATAGCCAGTGGCCAGATGACTTTGAACATCAGGAGACGAGCAATGGGCAGAACCACCAGAAAAGAAGATTTCATGAGCCTTGGAATGATTCCCAATAGCATCTAATCGATCCTCATTTGAGATTGGCATCGGGAGAACATTGTCGATTGGCAAATCATCTAGATTGAGATTCCGAACCACAATTTCTGAAAAAGAGAGGATAGGAGCAGGGCCAGAGGAAGCCTGAGAACAGTAATTGCGTTCAAGCAGGGGCGGCCATCCAGGCTCTGCAGCAATTGGGCCTTTAACAATTTGCGACTCATCACAAGGACCCTTCATAACCCCAGATGGCCGAGTCTCATAAAGGCCACATTGAACATCGTCACTCAAAGAAGAGTCATCCCTCTGGATTACAGAGGAGGCAACGTCCAAGGAGTGACCAGAAGTTGAGCGTTGTAAGGACCCAGGAAAAAACAAGGGACCTTCATCCACCCTGGAACCATTTTCTGAATTCAGAATGCCTTCAGGAGAGGGAGGCTTAGATTGGTCTTTTGAGTCGATTTCTACAGGGGCAGAAATGGGAAGACTAGGATCACTGGTATTTTTGGACCGGCATTTGGCATCAACATACCCTATCAAATGGCAGTGCCCACATCTAGTGGGCTTCCAATTATACTCCACTTTCACCATAGAAGTGGAATCAAATTCAGGAGATGATTTAATGGCAATGCAGTTAGGAAAGGGGCCATCCACACCAACTTCAATAAAAATCTTTGCGTAAGAGACGTTTTCCATTCGAGCAGTTCTAGAGTCGAGTTGCAAGGGGATTCCAATTGCACTTGCGATCCAGCTTAACCCGGCATTAGTTCAGAGCTCAATCGACAGATTGGATAGCTTGATCCAGATAGGAAAACGCTTATGATCGTCCTTGGTCAGGGGCATTCTAGGAGACCAACATTTGAGAAAAATTGCTTTCCCAGAGAACGTCCAAGGACCGGCTCGAATGCATTTCTCCATCAGCTCTAGAGATGAGAAATGGAAGAAGAAGAACCCGGCATCATTTCCGGCGACATGTTTGAGACCAAATCGGGCCCAAATCTCTTGGCAATGGCTTTAACAACCAGAAAGTGAGGAGGGGAGTCGAGAAAGTGGCCGACCAAGGTGATGCCCCAAAAAAGGGTTCTTTGGTTGATTACATCAAGCGGAGGGGAAAGGGAGTCCGCAGCACCCATAGGAGTCTAAAAGGGGTAGAAAGACAACTCTGGAGCCAGGCCTTCGCAATCCATCCGGGTGACATCGGACCAAGAAAGGGGGGCGGCAGCATCCTCAAAAGATATGTGGAGCTCCTTTGGTTTTGCATGTTCCAAGAACGGGGCATCAGGAGCGGACGGGCCGCGTTCTTCTCCAATCGGGGGAACAGGAGAGATGAGAGCCCAGGGGATTTAGGGACGGAGTCCAACGATGAGTGGGTAGAGGGAGAACCACAGGAGACGGAGTCCTAGGGAGGATCGAGGCGGGCTCCCAGGATCCCGGCCATGGCTAGCGGCGGCTGAGAAAATGCAACACAGATTTCAAATTTGAAATTGAAATTTTAGAGAGAAGTGGGAGCTTCTCTCTCTACGCCGTTTTGAAATTGAGGCGTGCCTGAAGCGTCCTCGTAAGTTATATTCAGAATATTTCAAGTGTTTCTATTATTCGTGTCCTTTCCAATAGCCGAACGCTACAATCCCAAAAGGCCGGAAAAGGAAATTACCATCGTCAGAATTTAGTGCAAAAATTATTATCGGCCATTTGGTAGGCTATAATTAGTAGATTTTATGAAAAGTTTACCAATCATGTCCTTTTTTTAAAAAAATAGTATGCGTCGTATCAAAGAAACTACGGTACATTATATTTTTGCAATTAAAGGAGAAAAATGAAATATACCCAAGGCACTTCACCATTGTAATTCCATCAACAGCATTCTATTCTAAGAAAATAAATCCGGGAAAATAGGGAAATAAAAGAAACAATTTAATAATAAGTGTTAGAATTTATTAATTTCAGAAGAGGTAAGCTTACTTGTTTTTTTAAAAGTGTCATTTTCGTATATAATTGATAATATCTTAACTTCTAATATGTTCTTAATAAATTATACCTGGCTCGTTCATATATTTTTCTAAAGGGAAATTAGATTAGACATGAAATATCAATATAACAACCTTATCAGCTTCCCACATAGCATGAGGTTTGAGTCATTTCAAGTCTGCCTATTTTTGGTTCGTATTCCATTGAATATCAAATCAATTTGAGGTCATATTCCTTGTCCATGCAGTCTCACCACAGCGCTCTCTCTCTCTCGCTCTCTCCCTCTGTCTATGGTAGGCATTCCTTTGTATTGTTGATTACTTTTTCCCTAAGTAAGTTCCAAGTATGAGGCAACATCAATTCAGGGTTGACCTTGGTCCAAATAATATTATATCAGTGATAGAATTATTAGCTATAACTCAATAGTTTTTTTTTTTTTTTATAAGTAAGTAAAATATATTAAATTAAAAGAAAGATACAAAATTTTGTGCTAATTCCAAGTGTTTTTTCGACTTAAAATTAGAACAAAGACATTGGGGTATATCCCGATCCTCATGAACATGTTATGATAACATAGATATATTACCCTTCACAAGTTATGAACACGACTTAACACTATTCAAAAATTGCAAATTAAAAAAAGCAACAGCGCTAAATATGTAGAATATGAGAGCGTTTCTTCTTTTGCATTTTCGATTTTTGGAGGCTATAGTTGGAGCTCCCTCCGTCATTAGGAGGTGACAAGCCATCAATAGGGAAGGGCGGAGGAATATCCAAACGAACTCAAGGAGCGTCAAATTGCTTTTGCATTTCTGCAATGTTCTTTCGCAGTATGCCAATATTGGTGCATGGCTTTGGTTCACCTCCAGGTTGGTCAGCTGGGACACCATCATAAGAAGAGCCTATTGCCATAGAGCCTACTACCTCATCATGACAAGATGATCTGTCTAGAGAGAGAAACTCTCCCTTCTCTCTAGGGTTTCGGCGCCTGTGAGCTTTCGCTCTTGTTTTCCCCTGTCCGCTCCTTTCTCCCGTTTTCACCGGCGCCAAATGGCACGGGTCCACCATTGTCTCAACACCCTACTCATCCTCTGTTCATTAAGGCACTCTTCCCTTCGCAAGATCCCGTTCGCGTATGTGTGACTTCGCTGTGGCCCTTCCGATTCCTGAAGTTTTGCCATTGTTGGAAACTTCGCTCTCTCCACCCTTTCTGTCGGCCATGGATCCTTTGGTTATGTCTCCAACAAAGCCTCCCCTAGCCTCTCGGGCTTCCCACTTCTCCCCCTCTTCCCTTGCGTCCCCCCTACTTCCCACTTTTCACTCAGATTTGGCGAAATAGCTATTGGCTGACGGTGCTGAGGATTGTCTAATTTCCTCCTCTGTCTCTTCGCTGGGTGTTCCGGCTTGCTCCATTTCTGATTCAGGTTGTTCGCGATTTGTCTCCCCTCAAGCCAAGGGAGCCCATTGTGCTTCTCAGTCGGGTTCTGATGTCCTCGGTAGTGATTCAAATCTGACTGTTCATGACGCCCCAAGATGCTCTGTTTTGCCTCTGGTTTGCCCCAATACAGGGGAGCAGGCGGCTCCTGTGCAGCACGAAATTGTCCCCCAAATTGGTGTTGCAAATCTGATGTCTACCAATTCGCCGATTTGTCCAGGTGATCCTGCTGTTCCCATAGGCAGTTCCCCTGCTAAATCCTTGTCAAAGGTGGCTCGACAATCTAACAGTGGAAGTAAGCTTAAATTTTTTCCTCCAATTTTTACTTTAGGTGATCAGGAAGCTCTTGCTTCTCCCCCGGAAGTAATAGAACAGGGGGAGTCGATGTGGGCTGATACCTTGGTTGGTTATTTCCCTGGTAAGCCCATCCATTTCCAAGCTGTCAACCATATAATCCGAAAAATATGGGCTCGTTTTGAAATCAAACATGTTGCAAGTAATGACAAAGGATTTTTTTTTCTTTCGTTTTTCTTCTTTCAACATGTTTGAGAAATGTTTTGCTCAGGGACCGTGGTCCTTTGCTGGCCAACCCTTGTTGCTAAAACTCTGGAAGCCCAAAATGGCTGTCTCTAAAGAGGAGCACAAATGTTTTCCCATGTGGATTACTTTTACTAGAGTTCCAATGGAGTACTGGACCCCTTTGGGGCTCAAGCTGAATTGCTAGTGTCGTTGGTAAGCCATTACAATTAGACCCTATCATTGAAATGATGGAAAGGATGGACTATGCCTGGGTCTGTGTGGAAATTGATGGTGATGCCCCTTGCCTGAAAAGGTGAAGATTAAGGTGGGAAACTTGAAAGAGCAATCTGATAGCCAATTTACTGAAATATGCTTTCACTACCAATGGAAGCCTAACCAGCATAAATTGCCTACTCAGAAAGGCCCAGAGGTTATCCGGCAACATCCTTCTGGGGTCTATAGACCTAAGAGCAAGAATCGAGTTGTCCCAAAACCCACTTCTTCTGGTCCATCAATCGGTTCAGAGGGCCCGATTCAGGGTAAAACTCAATTATCCAACTCTCTCCCCCTCTCTATCTCCTTTGAAGCACTTCAGGATGTTGAGGATGATGGGCTTTTTGTTGAGAAGGAGATTAGGCGAGATGGGAGCTGTGTAGGGGTTGCCCTGGGTTCAGAAAAGGAAGATCAATTTCGCCTCACAAAAACTAGGACTGGTCTCCATACCACCATGGTGATGGAGCCCTTGGGTGATCGTTTCACTCGTAATAATTGTCCTGCTTCAGTGGGTGACGTTTCCGATGAGGTTAATGGAAACCTTGATCTTCTCTGGTCAAAATGCTCAGTGGATTACACCCTCCATTTAGGATAAACTGAGCGCCATTGCTACCGGGAAATTTAAAGCTTCGTGTAGTACAATAGTGGGTGAGATTTCGGTGTGTCCGCTTAGCGCTGAGGAACCGGACCCAACCAAGGTTGAACGGGACCCCACACACTCCCCTGTCCAACCCCTTTATTGTGAGGATTCCTACACTTTGCGGGTGTTGGACCATCAAAGATCTAAATCAAAAAGTGAGAAACGTCATAGAAAAAATATGAGAACCATCCACGAGTATTCTAAGGGGTCTAAAAGTAAAATCCCCAGTTTTCCTCTTCCCATGATTAATATTGCTTGTTGGAATGTTATGGGGCTAAATGGGAAAGTAAAAGCCCATGAAGTGCGGAATCTTATTAGTTACTACAAGTGCCACATCGTGGGACTGGTGGAGACTAAAGTGGATGTCCATAATTCGGTCTCTATTGCAGCTAATATAAGACCTCATTGGTCTTGGTCTATGAACTATTCGGATTCCTCCAAGGGTAGAATTTGGGTGGGATGGGATTCAACCTTTTTGGATGTCAGTGTCCTCTCCATTGAGGATCAGGTTATTCATATTGAGGCTTCGGTTAAAGAAGACAACCAAAAGTGTATTATGTCTTTTGTCTATGGAGATAACTCTAAAACTCAAAGAGGTGTTCTTTGGGACAGCCTACGCAAAATCAGTGACCTTGCCATGGACCTCCCATGGGCTACTTTGGGTGACTTCAATGCTATCCGATCTCAATCGGAGGGGCTGGGAGGTGTCTGGAATGTCAGAAGTGCTTCAGCCCTGGACAAGTGCCTAAGAGAATGCGACCTTGAAGATGTTAGTCATGAGGGGATGTATTATACTTGGAATGATGGTAGGAACCCCTCATTCGTATTTTTAGAAAATTAGACCGTGTGGTTGCTAATGAAAATTAGCTGGGTATGTACCAAAGAGGCAGAGCCTTCTTCCCACCCGCCATGCTCTCGGACCATTCCACCTGTATTTTTCGGATGATTGGTGATTCTACTGGTAAAAGGGGTATGTTCCGTTTTAATAACTTCCTCACCAAGCACTCAAATTTCCTTAATATTGTTAGGGAGGCATGGGTTGATGAGACTCCAGATTACTAGATGTTTCGGCTTATTTCAAAACTGAGAAAGGTGAAACATGCATTGAAATTCCTAAATGCTCAAACTTGGAACATTCACGAGGAAGTGGTAAAATTCCGCCAAGCTCTTGAAGACCTCCAGGCCACTTACCCTACTTTCATGGCTTCTATTTATGAGGAACAAGCTTGTCGGGAGGCTTACTCCAGGGCCTTTTAGATGGAAATTGATCTTATTCAGCAAAAAGCTAAAGTCAAATGGCTAAAGGATGGTGACCAATGCACTAAATTTTTTTTCGGACGGTAAATGGTAATGGCAATAGGAATAGGATATCCTCTTTACTTAACGGAAACGGCACCCCTACTTCAGGACGGGAGGATGTCCATAAACTTATTGTTGATTACTTTAAAAAGGTGTTAGGATCCGGGCGGTTGTAGGGAATGGCTGATATTAATCGGATTCGGCCGTATATCTTTAAAACCATTCCGAACTCCCTAATTGCCTCCCTCACGGCCCAGGTCAGTGCTGAGGAGATTAAGGAGGCCATCTTCTCAATTGGGAATTTTCGTGCCCCTGGGCTAGATGGGTTCTCTTCCAAGTTTTTCAAAGATGTTTGCAATATTGTTGGTAATGATGTGACGAAAGCTATTCGTGATTTCTTTAAACATGGAAAGCTTCTCAAACAGATCAATACCACCATAATCAGTCTTATCCCAAAGATTCAGAACCCTCATATGGTGACTGACTACAGGCCTATTTCCTGCTGCAATGTTATCTACAAAGCTATATCAAAAATCATTGCTAATCGCATTAAGATGACCCTTCCTCACTTGGTTGATACATGTCAAACGGCCTTTGTTGCGGGGTGCCAGATTAGTGATAATATCCTCCTGGCTCAGGAGCTTTTGCATAACTACCATTTGGGTCGTGGTTCTCCCCGTTGTGCTCTGAAAATTGACATTATGAAAGCCTATGATTCAGTCTATTGGGATTTTATTATCCATATCTTAGTTCTGATGGGTTTTTCCCCTCAGTTCATTAGGTGGATTAGCCAATGCATTACAACCCCTTGCTTTTCAATAAATATTAATGGAGAATTGGTCAGTTTCTTCAAAGGTGGTAAGGATCTGAGACAAGGCGACCCTATCTTCCCGTACCTGTTTGTACTCGTCATAGAAGTGTTGAAAGGCATTATTGAGGTGAAGGCTAGACAAAATGCTAGATTCAAGTTTCACTGGCGTTGTGAGGATACACGCACAGTTATACTTGCCTTTGCGGACGATTTATTACTTTTTTTCCGTGCTGAAGAGTACTCCATTAAAATTTTACAGGAATGTCTTGAGGAGTTTAAGCTCGTTTCTGGCCTGTCAGCTAACAAAGAGAAAAATGAAATTTTTATCTGTTCTCAAGACCCTGACCTCCAGAAGGATTTCTCGAGTATTTTGGGCTTCAAGAAAGGTCATCTCCCTATAAAATACTTGGGTGTTCCTTTGATCACATCGAGACTTTCTGTAGCTAACTGTAAGCCTCTAATTGAAAAAGTCATTCGACGTATTTCTTCCTGGAAAAATAGTTGGCTATCGTTTGGAGGGCGTCTTCAGCTCGTGTCATCAATTCTCTCGTCCATCCACTTGTACTGGGCGTCCATTTTTATTTTGCCAAAGTCTGTTCTTAAAATCATCGAGAGCTACATTCGGCATTTTCTTTGGCATGGCGACTATGCTGGGAAGGCAACTGCAAAAGTAGCTTGGGCCGACATTTGCTACCCAAAGAGCGAAGGTGGATTGGGGCTTAAAAACTTGCAGGCCCAAAATAAAGCTCTGATATGCAAGTT
The DNA here is from genome assembly GCA_033239525.1 of Nepenthes gracilis. NCBI lineage: Eukaryota > Viridiplantae > Streptophyta > Magnoliopsida > Caryophyllales > Nepenthaceae > Nepenthes > Nepenthes gracilis. Next base: position 10,674,207 of record BSYO01000010.1, on the reverse strand, counting down.
GCTCTGACACATTATTACAAAAGACCCCGACTCTGTGTGGGCTCTTTGGGTTCATATGCATAGGATTAAGGACCGATGTATTTGGACCTTAAAAGTCCTGTTATCAGTGTCTTGGTGTTGACGGAAAATTATGAAGTTACGTCCCTACATACGGCCTTATACGCAATATTTAATTGGGGACGGAGCTGATACATTCCTGTAGACTGATAATTGGCACCCTTTGGGCCCTTTGTGGGATAAGAGCACAGACAGGACTCATACGGTGTCTGGCCTCCCTTGGGATGCGAAAGCTAAAGACATTATAAGAGGAGATAGATGGGAATGGCCGAATTCGTTTGATATGGAAATCTCTTTTTTGATGGATAACATGCCCCCTACCTTCCGAGGTCTCAGAACAAGGATTCTGTTCGTTGAACGGCATCTACTAAGGGTATTTTTTCGAGTCGCTCTGCCTTTTACCTCTTTCACCCTCCTAGGGCAAAAATGTCATGGGCCTCCCTAGTTTGGAGCCCTCCTCACATACCCGCCCATGCTTCACTTTGTGGCTAGCTATCCGATGTAGACTGAGCACTCTGGACTGTATCTGTGGCTACACCAACATACCAAAAATTTGCACCTTTTGCAAAGTAGGGGATGAAAGCCATAATCACCTTTTCTTCTCCTACCCTTTTTCAGATTCACTTTGGTACCAAATTTGACGACGAACGGGAGTCCAATGGCCTTATCCTGATTGGTCTCAAAATATCCTTTGGGCTGCTCATAAATGGAAAGGAAAAAACCTGCAAGCCCAATCTAAACATCTGACCCTTACGGCTTCGGTCTATTTCATATGGAAAGAGCGCAACAATCGTACATTTCAAAACTCTCCTATCCAAGACACCACGAAAGTTGAAGATTTCTTTAGACACCTCCCGTGGGGCGGTCCGTGGCAGAGGAGTGGATAGTACTTTTTTGAGGCACTGGAACTTATAAAAAAAAATAGATATGTATATATATATATCTGTTTTATCTCTTGGTGCTTGGTCCCAGGATGGCAGATTCAATAGCCGATTATTCCGTTGTTTTTCGTGTTGGGATTGGGGGTTGTTTGCAGGCTGTCTATAGAGGTCAAAAATTTGGTCCTGTGTTTCTCATGGGGTTCGCGCGTCCCTTCTCTTGGTTGGTTTTTTTACTTGGTTGGTCGAAGAGAGAAAAAAAAGGAAAAAAAAATAAAAAATTATTATTTTTATTTTCTCTGGTTGCTTTGTTCCCGAATGACAGCGATTATTCCAGTTTTCTTTTTAGCTCTTTGGCTACTATGTCTCTAGGCTGCCGGTTTTGATTGTTATCGTTCCCAGGGTACCCTCGAGGTTTCTTGTAGTTCACCTTTTGGTTTGGAATCCTACTGTGCCAGTAGAAGAAGAAGAAAAAACAAGAAAAAAAAAAAAAAAAGGAAAAAAAAGAAGAAAAAAAAATTGTTGCATGATCTGGTCTCTGTAGGAGGTAAAAGCTGCTGGAGGTGCTCGGATGGTGTGGACTTTACTGTCGAAGTAGATATGGTCTCTGCAGGTTTTTGGGATGGCTTCTCTACATCTCGCTGTTATTTTGGGCAGGTTTATCTACCTTCGCTAGCCTGTTTTCCTGATGTTGCTTGATCGGTTCAGCGGCTTCAAGACAAGTCCGACATAGTGTTTCGACTGGTAGATAGACATGCCGATGAGATGGGCCTATATACAGCGACTTCGAGACAGATCCGACATAGTGGTTCGACTGGTAGCTAGCCATGTCGATGGGAGGGCCTATATACAGGTTTGTCTGGGAGGACGTGTTGCTTTGGTTTTGTTATACGGGTTTCGACTTGGGAGGACATGTATGCTTTCTCTTATCTTCATAATTCCGTATGGTGTGCTTTGGTTTTGTTGGCTTTATTCTATCTTTGAGTCGGCAAAACACTTGCGGAATGAATGGATTTTGCCGCTATATAGGCTGGTTGTAGAGTTTGTTGGCATTTTTAAATCTTTATATAATTGTTAATTACTTGGGGGTATAAAAAAAAGCCAAGTTTTGTACATTTTAAAATTTATATAATTGTTAATTACTTACACAAAAAAAAAAAAGCCAACCGATTCTCTTTGTATTGAGTGGCGGCGGATTTCCTCACACCCTTTAATGGGTCATAGGGAAATAATGGTTGCACCTTTGCTTCATTGGCGTATGTATGTTGCATGGGCTTTGAGGTGTGTTGGCTTGATATGTTATGTTGAGTATGCCTGGATTTCTTTGGTGATGTATTGCAGAAGGCATGCTTTGTGATGCCGTTCTTCACTTTCCTTTAATTTGCTTCACCGCATTGGGGCTGAATCAAATATTGCCCTAAATTGGCATGTTTTTTGTTTTCAAAGAAAAGCACGAATACCAACACTATGATAACCTTGGTTTATCCCCTAGTCGGAATAACACTAGGAGAATAAACCATTACTTGTAAATTTTTTCTCCCATTAATCCAAATCACTTACCAAAAAAAAAAAAAAGAGTAGGTAAAACACTTGGGGGTAGAATAGAATTTTGTACATTTTTTAAATTTATGTAATTGTTAATTACTTACCAAAAAAAAAAGCCAACCTCAATCGTCTTTAAGGGTGCACCTTTGCTGGTGGCCCCATCAACATCAACATATTCATATGAGGCTGATGGAAACTTCATTTTCCTTTAATTTGCACAACTGCATTGGGTTAGTTCTTGCTTTTCCATAAAACTAGTGAGAGAGACATCTTTCGCCTTTAACACCGGCAGTGGATATTTCATCTGATGGAAACCTCCCAGCTGAGTTAGATGTCTCCATCGGTGAGAGGATGCTGCACGCAACCGTTTGGGCGCTGCCGCTGCAAGTAGGCATAAGGCAATAGTGGGAACCATTACATGAAGCCTTATCAGACTGGGCAGTGTTCTTAGGGGCTTTGGCAGTATACTGAGCTGATCGAAGATCTTGCATATGCTGATGATTACAATTCTGAGCATCCCTACTAATCATATTTGGCTTTGGAATCTCGGCTTCACCTGATGGAGGCTGGTGTAGTTCAGAAAACACCCCATATCTAATGGACGAATTGTCAAAGAGTTCTGGGTCGCTCTCCTTATCCTCCCTCACAACCAAATTCATCTTATGCTAAGATGAAAGATCCTTCAGATCATTAGCAATCCCAAAACTTCGATTGGCCTTCCTCTCCTTGCTAGTAGCCTGCTACACATTAGCATCTCCAGGATCCTAGAGGACAGCTGGGGTTTGGCAGGAATTCAGGGGCTTACCAGCGAGCCTAATGTCCCCTTCCTGAGTTATGTCCTCAACAACTTTGCCTTCCAGGAAATCTGGAGCCATGGTCTCCAGAGAATCATCCTGAACAGATGCTTCATGATGTTGCTCAAGATCATTGTTAACCTGAGAATAACCGATCAATGTGTTGCTATGGTCCTTCTCAGTTACGACAGCAACCAATCCCAAAGAAGCAGCAGCATGGGAAGAATATGAGGCAGGAGCCTCATTTAGAGCATCAGCTACCATCTGATCAGTTGCTTGTGGGCACTGAACATCTAGGTCCTTAACAATTTCAGGATCACAGTCAGCAAGAATGGGGGCAAAGGGGTTGGTAGAGCAGTCAATTACAACAGCTTCTTTCTGCAAGCCATCTGAAGAGGCAGTATACAGAGATCATTTCCTTTGCATAGCTCGTTTCCTTTGAGCCTTACCAACAGAAGGAAGATTAGTGGGAAATGGAGTGGAGGGAGATTTCCCTGTAGGCCTAAGAATCCTCTGAGATTTGCATTTGGACTCCTCATGTCCAAGGAGTAGGCAATGGCCACACCTAATCGGCTTCCAAGAGTATTCAACATTTACCACAGATTGGGAGGTTGAATCAAGGGACAAATCGGAGCTCAACTTCAAGACAATTCTTGTGGGAAAGGAATCCGCATCAATCTCAACACAAATCCAAGCAACATCAACTTTCTCCATTTTGGCAGTTCGAGGACATAGTTGAACTAGCTTCCCAATAGCACTGGCAACCCAACCAAGCCCCACAGGAGACCAAAATTCAACCGGCAAATTGAATATATTGATCCAGATAGAGAACAATTTGTGCACTTCCTTACACAGCTGCATACCAGGAAGCAATTGTTTAAGAAAGATGGCTTTCCCAGCAAGCATCCACAAACCAGCCAACAAGCGCTGCTCCATCTTCTTCATTGAAGAGAAACGAAAAAGAAAAAAACAGCATCGTTGCTGGCAATGTGCTCAAGACCAAATCGCACCCAGATGATACGGGCAATGGCGCCTACATCTAGGAGATGATGAGGGGCATAGAAGAAATAGCCAACTAAGGTAGACCCCCATAAGCGTCTTCCTTGGTCGATAACCTCAAGTGGAGGAGATATGGTAGCTATATCCCCAACTACCGCAAGAGGGGGGAAGAATTTCAAACCACAACAACCTCCCGAACACTTCCTTTTGACAACATTAGCCCAGGAAGGGGCGTTGTGAGTCCGACACATAGAAGATGAAGAATTAGAAGATCGAGGAGGGGAAGATGGAAGGTCGATATCTGAAAGATTGCTTGGATCACGACCATTAGCATCAGCCAAAGCAGCAGATTCCAGAGGGAAAGAAAGAGGCGAGTTGGAGTTAGCCTTCGAGGAAGCAACTCTGGGCAAAAGAGGTAGTGGACCTAGCCGGGGAGGACCCGAGGGGGTCCCTAAGAGGTTGGCCATGGCTGGCTCTTTCGAAGGCGCAAGCCAACTTAGGTTTGAATTTGAATCACAATTGAGACCTAGAGAGAGATGAGAGCTTCTCTCTCTAGCCGAATCGACAAATTGAATATCAGGGCTACTATAACTCGATAGTTGTGTTAATAATCTTCTAAGAGTCACAAAAAAATAAAATCATATATAATAAATTTAAAATGTTAATTTTTTAAAATTTTGGTCAACTTGACTACTCTTAGGAGTTGGTTTGCATCTCTATTACTGTTGGGTGGGGAATCAAATTAGGGGTTATCTATTCTCCTTAATGGGAATCCGAATGCAAACAACCATCTATATTCAAGATCCCCATTTCACCTAAGGGCATCTACAATCTTGATTTTAGATGCCTCACAACCGTGGTAATTGCATTGGTTATGGTTGCAATAATGCATTATTTTAACCCAGACCCAAAAAAAAAAAAAAAAAAAAAAAAGCTCTTAATTTTTGTCTCAATTAACATAGTAAATGGGGGAGAAAAATAAGAAAACAAATAAATGAATTGGGATAATATACTAAAAATAACGTTATTTACATATAGAGCTTTAAAACAATAAAAAAATGTAAAATAGATCATATATATATATTCTAAATGTAAGTCAATATCTTAATTTTTATAGTCTAAATATAACCTAAAATATTTAGAATTAGATATTATTTAATAATTTGAGCTATCTAAACCATGATTTAATTAAAACCTAACCCCCAAACCATTTTATTTTATTCTTCTTATTAAAAAAATAAAAATATTTGATCACAACAGCATAGGTTTAGTGGATCAAATAAACGGCATTAGTCACTAATAACTATTCAAATTTTAATCACGTTAGAGCAAATGTGTGGATATAATTGCATTTTATGAATGTAATACAGTTGAAAATTGTGGTTGAACCCCCAAAAAAAAAAAAAAAACAACAAATTAGATTTAGGTTAACATTGATATATCATTTGAAATTGAATTCACTATTTTATATAAAATTTATAATTGAGCCAGGTTTGGATTGTGCATAATAAATCTAAACTCAGCCAAAATCCAATTATGAAATCTTGAGTTTAATCCAAACTTAATTCTAAACTCGATCAAAGTGGATAAAATCTAACAAAGGAAAGAGCGCAGACGGAAAAGATGAAAGCCTAGTAAAGTATTGCAAAAATGTGCCTCAAATGGGTCCCATTGGTAGTATACACCTTCCATAGAATATATTCAGTTCTTCAGAATAAATTCCAAAGCGCCAAAGATGCTTGAAATCTAAGCAAACATGGCCTTAATTCGAAGCCATCCCCACCTTTATTTTTCCCTTTTTCCTAAAAAAATAAAAATATATATATACATATGATTTCCAAAGATAATTTTAGATTTTCAGTCTGAATTTTTTTTGAAGTTGTTTCTGCAAGAAGATTGCGGTTTGCAACCGGAAACAGCATGAACCAAAAGGCAAGCCAAGCCCTTTCTTAGTTAAATTATATTACCAGCTATCTTTAATCAGCAAATGGATAGAATAATATCTTGTAAATTATGGCCTAAATGAATTAATTGAATATGCCCTTGCTCTTGGAAATTGCAATGCCCTAGTAAGCTAGCTATCCTACAGCGGAATGAGTAACTAAAATAAATAAATGCTAACAGTTGTAAATTAATGAAATAAAACGTTCTACCATTATTCCAAATGTAGGGAACAATAATTATATATGCTTGAGATTAGATTAGAAAATATTAAGTCGGTATAAATATTTTATGAAATCAAATGGGCAGATAATCCTATTGGAGTTAGAACCATTGGAGTTAAAATATAGTTCTTATACTTTTATTTTATTTTATTTTATTTTACTTATTTACCAAAAAAATAATAATAATCTTATTGGAAAACATAATCAAGAAACTTTAGAATATATGCCTAAGGTGAATGGTGCCAATGTCACTTAAGAAAATATTTTCACTTTATAATGCTGACATGAATTAATTATCGCTTATATAATAATATAAGGTGCTTTATGTTTCATTATTGTTATTATTATTATTATTAGAAAGTATTCAGTTGGAGAAAGGATTGAATAAAATTTGAAGATTATTCTTTGCACTACATAATCTCAATGTTTGACCTAATATTATTCTATACATTCTATATCAAATATTATGTAATTGGTCTTACGTATAAGTATGTGCGTGGTTGAACTATTGTGTTGCTCGCAAAAAAAGAATCTATCAACAATTTATGATCAACAATCGTAGTCATATAACGAATCAGCCATTGACATGCAGAACGTGGAGGTGAGCAATTGTAAAACAGAATAAACAAATATGGGCATGAGCAAGAGCATGAGCATGAACAAAAGATATATATATATATAGAGAGAGAGAGAGAGAGAGAGAGAGAATCAAATACAATGACTTGAAATGGTTTGGAGCCTTCCCTTGCGTGACCTCCCAAGTAACTTGAGGCTTCAAGGACATTAAGGACAGTCTTCATTTGGGATGGGTATAGAGCATCCTTTGAGTTATAAAATTTAAAAAAAAAAAAAAAAATTAAAGAAGAAGAAGAGCATCCTTCGTAATTTATTTAATTTCATATTGGACAATATATTTCATAATTTGCCATACAAATAATAGCACAAAAATATTTCTCAAGAGTTTGGAATGAGATTTGAGAGGATGAGAACTAATCAAACTCCCTCTCGCCCTAATACTGGGTTCTATTTCAAGCTCTAGCTTGCAGGGTAGGAGTGATAAGAGTAATTTAAATTTATATGTAACTGTTCAATTATTAGAAGAATATTCGTTACTCAATAAAAATGACCATATAAATTAATAGTACTTTATTGAAAAACAAGAGGGAAGCAATTTTGGGGTGTTCAAAAGGAAAATTTTATTAGAAGGACTTTAAGAATTGGCTAACTAATTTGACACATATGAAATGAGTAATTTTAAATTTTTTAGAAGAATTATTCATTTCAATACAAGAAGGGCTTAACCCCTCGCCTAACATATAGAAAAGACTAACGAAATAGATAGAGGTTTCATAAGGGAATCTCTTCCCCTCCTTTACCACAATACCTCCCCCTCCAAAAAAAAAAAAAAAAAAAGCTATTCTTGTTTTTGAATTTGTGCAATAGTTCTGAATTTACACAACTTGAAAATTTGAGCCAATTATTTATTTCAAACTAACAATCTTTTTAAATTTTTTTTGGATATCTTTTTTTATTTTTATAAATTTGTTTGTAGAATATATAGAAGTGTCAAACTTATATCCTATCGAAAAGGGGAGCAGCTTATGGTATGTGGTGGGTAACCTCCAGGTGTTGTCCATGGCCAATAGGTTGCAAAGGGTCAACCAAAAGAGAGAGACAGCTAGCAATTTTTAACCTAGCAACCTTAACACAATAATTGATAAAATTTACTTGAAGTCCACCAATTCTAAAATATACAGCGGGAACAATCAAACTAATATATATCCATGATCTAGATTTTAACCCGAGAGATTCTAAAAATGTTTTTTAAAATTTCTAATCCAGAGATTACATGTCACAAACAAGAACATGATCGCAAATATTTGGGATTGATTTTATAGTTTATCTTCCGATAATTAAGTTTATATATGAATGTTATACTGAGAAGTTTGAAAAAAAAAAAAAAAAGAGAGAGAGGATAATGGCTTCTAGAGGGTAATTCTCCATACCTCAAGATATTTTACGGGAGAATATTGTTTGGAGAACAAGCTTATTACATTTTTGTTTGCAAGTTTGATTGTTGCGGGACATATATTTTAAAAGTGTGATAAGTAAAAGATGCAAGAAATCTCAAAGATCAATTGGTAATCAAATTTTTTAAATATCAGGTCTATTAAAAGATACATTTATAGTATTTTTGTTTTTATAGATACGCTGAGCCTATTATTTGACTAATTGAATAACTTTCCATAACGAATCATTTTCTTTCTATAAAGTTATAGACAATTACTTAATAGTCTATTTATTTTTGAAGAATTATACATATGGCCTTAATAGGTTGTTTTGAATGATTTTAGTAGAAGATTGTAGATGACGTAAAGTCTGAACTAGTGTTGGCCTATTTGATTCTAGTTAATTGCTCTCATCTTTCAAATTAAGTGGCTGTCATATTCATTAATGAGTCCATATTAATGGATCTCGCAGTTTGGTAAGTACAAAAAGTTAGTTATCTAGTTTGATAGTTTGCCAATCCTTGGCTTGCCTATTTAATTCTATCTTTACAAGTCTACTCCTAATATAGTTGTACTCTAACTCTTTAAATTCTTTGATAGTTTCGTCACCCAATCATTTTGTCACCCACTAATCTGCCCATTCGACAATTGAGATAGTCAACAATTTGGATAGATAGATTTGAATCTTCAAGTATCTTAAGGCCTAATCTTTTAATTTTTATTGGACCCATCACTGCTCCCCAACTTTAAATGCTAAATTCAGGCTTCAAGAATGTCAGTCTATCCTTAGCTTAAGGTTGAGTAGGTCCAAACTTTTTCTATATGGGTCATGAAGACAACTATTTTAAAGTCTTCTCCTTCATCTTGATTGCATTACCATTTCGGTTGGGTCAGACTGGTGACTTCAAAGATGAAGGGACCATTAGGGTAACACTCTTTATGATCGCACCATCTAAGTCACCATTAGGGTGACTTCAATGTAAGGTAAACTCCTTTTTAAGTATGGCGGCGACTTTGAGAAATTGTGCATTAAGTTGTACATCTTGAGAGCATTGCCTTAGAGTTTGCTTCTTCCTTAGGAGAAGGCTTCCTCTTTGTTAACACAATGTATTGTTGTTTGCATGGCCTCTTCGAAAAATATCCTTAGACCTTGAGGGTTTGTATAACCCATCTTCCAATGATTGGATCAACGTTTTGGTGGTGTCTTGACATTACAGTGCATGTTGAGCCGCTTTCCACGGAGGACATTTGAAGGAGGGTGAAATGCTGCTATGATATTAGAGGTGATACCGCTACAACTTTGACTCTCCCTGCTACTCCTCCCTCCTAGAAGAGGAGGTGATCGGCCAAGAGGGGTTTCTTGATCGATGAAACTGCTCTAGTGGAGGTGGCCGCTTGCTGCTGCTGTCGCTACCATAAAATTTAGGAAGCCCGCTAGAAGTTTGTTATCTTAAGGTGCAAAGACTTTCAACTTGCACATTACGCTTCAAGTTTGCAAGCTTGCATCTTGATCAACGTTGGATGCTACTGGATATTCTTTCATTTTTTATCACTCAAGTCTCTTTGTGGTGCATTGTTCTTGTATTTGCTGCTCAAACTCTTTTTTAACTTGTTTTTTCCCATTGAGCATACTGCTTATTTAGAACATAACTATTGGGCTAAAATTTCATTTGCACAAAGAATCTAGTTAGTCCCAGAGTTCAATCCAAAAGTCTGGCATTCACAAGTGGAGGAGTTCTTGGATATTTGTCTTACTCAAGCAAATGAGGGCAGAATTTCCATACAAGGCTCGACTCTAATGCCATGAGCAGTCTTCTTGTCCTTCCTCTTCTGCAGATTTATAACATTTTGCTATGTTCTTTTTTGTTGTATAGCTTAAGCTAGAAGAAAAGCTTCTTTCTATTTTGTACTCGTAGCACTTGAATTTCTTTCTTTAAGTTGTCATAAGGATCTTATAGCTAATCCATTAGACTATTGTTGTTAGGATATTCTAAACTATTATCCACCCACTGTATGACAAAATTAGTCATAATCAATATGAATGTAGCTTCTGTTATTAAGATTTAGTAGTTTGTTGTACAATTATTCTTATAATCATGCAGTTACATTGTACCCATTACGCTTTTGACTCTTTGTGAGTGCTAGATTGATGAAGTCTTGAGCCCTTGAGTTGTGCAACCACCTCTACACATCTCATTTTGAATTACTACATGAGCATTTCAACTAAGCCACTAAGTTATTGTCATTAGCTGGATCTAATCTTAGTCACTTGATAGTATGGTAGGATAAGCATGGCCTGAAATGGGCCTCTCAATTTTTAAGCACTTTGTGTGTTTTCATATTAATTAACCAAATGAGTTATCCATATAGTTGAGTTGCAATGAACTCTAATATGTTAGAGTTTTAGCTTTGTTAGACATATTTATATATTGATATATTCTATGACTATATTCTATCAATCGTTGGTGAAGGTCTCATTCTTCTAAAGCTCTACATCATATTCTCGTTCGCTATTACATACTACTCAGTCTTCATGCCTGTCCATGCCCAATGCGCACTCAAGCCCCATTTCCAAAGAATATGCACTTGTTGCACACCCAAAGCACGCTTGAATCCCATTTCCAGAGAGCATATGCTCATTTCATGCCCGAGACGTGCTCAAACACCATTTCCAATGAGCCCGCTCGCCATGCACCCACCTTGAGCTCGAGCTCCAGGGCGTGTTCTAAGTGAAACCCTAGGTGCGTTTGTCATGCACTCAAGCACGCTCAAGCGCCGAGGCACCCATGTCTCTAGCCGTAATATTTTTAACTATTATTTTTGGGCCTCTTTATACGTTGCCACCTCCTTCTTCTTGAAGGAGATTTTTTTGAATTTATTTTCTTAAGGCTGCCCAAGGCAAAACTCCTTCCTTTAACTCTCATTTGATTCGTGTGCCAAAATTTTAGAATTTTCCCCTCTTCTCCATCTTATTGAATACACAATTTTCAGCCTATTAACCCTCATGGGTAATGTGGGTGGGGCGAAAATTCAAATCCAATGATGTATGGTGATTTAATGAATCATGAAAGAAGATTAATAAGAAGATTGAAAAGCATCCGATTTTATTATCGCAGACAAATCTAAAAAGTTTCTTGGTAATGGTAGCAAGATAGAAGTCGGTATGATTAGTGCATCTGTATCATTTGGTCTATAAGTTGACTTTCTTAATTCATATCTTTTTTGGCCGTTGAAGTTTGAAAGGCTTTACTCAATAGTTGTGATTATCGAGATTTTTTTTCGTCACTAAAAATTGTGTCTTTATTGTTATTCCTTATTATTTTATATTATATGATTTATGTTAGTTATTTCGTCTAAATTTGAATATACTTTACGTATATTATATATTTATATTTTCTTTTATTCTGCAAATTTGTTAAAGATTCGAAATTATTTGTGTTTGAAATGCTTAGTTCCTTTCAAGCTTCTTTTATAGGGATCAGGCTCTTACATCTCAAGAACCAAAGCTTTAAGATGTTTTGGTGTGTGACCATTCTAATGGCCATATGATATCCTAGGAGATACACCTCATATGACTTCCTTATGAGATTAGTGCTTTTAATAGATATTAATAAAAACTAACGCCATGTTTGGTTAGAGGGAATAGAAATTCTATTCTCTCCTTATTTCTGGTGGAATAAGAATTTCACCGTTTGGTTACATTTTATCTAGAAATAGTAATTTTCAAAGGAATAGTTATTTCTTGATTATAAGAAATAATTATTCCTGGTTGATACATGATATTTTTTATTCCTGGTTAAGAAGGAATAAGAATTCCCACACAAGATTTTCATAAACCCAAATTTGCCCTTCATCACTCTCGACACTTCTCCTCGCAGACGTCCTTCCAGCAAACCCTATTCCCTCTCGCCACAGTATCTCGTCTTCTATATTATTTTTATAAATTAAATATATATTATATATTTATTAAATATGTATTTTACATGATATAATAATATTGAAATACAAATTTCCATAATTAATAAGGGTAAAAGTGTCATTCCAATAAATTCTCACCTAATTCCTCATACAATTTTACAAACCAAACATTGAAATACAAATTTCCAACTAATTCTATTCCAATAACCAAACATAGGAATAACAATTTCAACTCTATTCCCATCCAATTCTATTACCTGGGAATAACTATTGTATTTCCACATTATTTCATTCCAACAATCAAACGTGCCGTAATTATCTAATTCAAAATTAACCATGGTCACTTTTGCATGTATCAACATTAACAATTATAAAAATTTAAAGTCAAAAGATATATCATTGCTTTTGAGGTATTTATTTGGATAAGCAATGCTATTGAGGGCATTTCTTAAGGTGAATGGCATTTTTAAGTCTTTTAAGAACTAACTTACTAGCCTAGGAATGTAACCTTTATACTTTCTCACAAAAAACAACCATTGCTAGGTACAGTCAATTCCATATTAATGGTGACTTGTTCTTATCTGCCTCTTTTGGATGATTTCTGTTCTTTGAAAACTAAAGTATCCACTATGGTTGTTCTTGCTATTACCCATCAATTGTCAAAGTTTATTATCTTTGACCATTGCGTCATTACTCAAATGAGCACTATGAGAAGGATTTATTGGACATCAGCCCAATAGGCTTCATCATTGGGCATCAATCCTCTCAACAATTTTCGAGTTTCTTTACCAGTTTTAAAATCTACTAGAGCCTATCTCTATGTCACAGGTTAGACTCAAATTCTATTGTCAAACTCTCTAATACTAAATTGATCATTATACCAATTAGCAGAAACATCAGGATATTGTAGGGTCCCTCTCTACAGGTTAGCTCTTGAAAATTGTCATCATGTAAGCTTTGAAGAACGGCCCTGCAACTATTGTGTGTTTTCATTGATGTGATCTTCTTGGTCAAATCTTGTTGTGTCTATGGGCTTGTTAGGACTATGTGACTTACATATGGCTTTTTGGTGTCCTCATTTATTTGAGGACCTCTTATTGGTGGGGTTGCACAAGAACTCTATTGATAGAGTAAGCAAATTGGTGTGGACTATTTGATTTTACTCAGGCAAATTTTGTGAGATGTAAACTCAAAAGTATTTTAATAATACTAAATTTAAGTAAATTAATAAATTTTTTACATTAATTATAAATTTGGGTTAAAATTAAGTATTGGATTTAGATAAATTAAGCCTTAGTGCATCTAACGTATATCTAATATATGTATAAGTGTATTTTAAATAGAATAGTCATACCTAAGGTGTATCTGAGTTGAGCTCATACTTGTTTAGAGAAGACTATCGACGCTTGATGTATACTTGTACACCTAAGCTACATTTGACCAATGCACGTGTGTCAATTTATTATATTAAGTTATCTGACTAATTTTAACTCATTTTTATTGAGTTTTAGAGAGAAGAGAAAGAAAAAGGAGAGGAAAAGAGAGTGAAAAAAGGGGAAGAAGGAGAAAGTGAATTTGAAATAAAATAAGCTAATATTTAGTAAATCTAAGTGAAGATAAATATATCCAATACCATTCCTTCCTTTATTATAGATATTTCTAAAATTTTTGAGCATTTTTTGTGCAAACATTTATGCATATGATATTTTCTAATACTATCTAATTTTATTTTATATGCATGTCAATATATTCACAACTCCAAGAGTTTTAAAAAGTTCATGTTTTAAAGCTATATAAATTAGGTTGAATTTCTAATATTTCAACATATAAATTCTTAAATGTCATTAATCTTCACATTTAAGCTTCAATATATCATAAATTTTTGGATAAATATTTCTACATGTCATTTATTTGTAAGAAATGTGATGAAAACTATATTTTAATTTTGATGAAAGCGATTTATTCTCTAACTTAAGAAAAATATATATATTTATAATTTGGTATACAATTTTCAATTTTGATTAAATAATGACCATTATAGAAAATTTATAAAATATATTTAGACATATTTTAATATATTATTTATAAATTAAATATTAAATCTAACATTTATAGGTTAAAAAATATTATTTAAACCCGATTATAAGGAATAACATGTAATTGGCTCACCTTGAGGTTGCGAATGGTAATATATGACCTTTGACTATGTTTAAATAATCACAACTTGAAATTCGATATTTGACTTCTATTGGTAAGGTTTTCACCGATACTTGATTCTTATTCGTTTAAAAATACTTTCGCATATTATACATTTCTATTAGTTTGAAAGATTTTCGTATATTTCATATTTTTATATGTTTGACCGATCTTTATATGTCATTCAATTTTAAGTGCTAACATGATTTTTGCATGTTCAATATTTTTGCATACTCTATTTTAGTTTTGAAATCATCAGTATTTTGGTTTTTAATTATGACTATCGTTTCCTATATGTTTATTTATTATATTTACATATATAAAATTTATATATATTTTATTGAGTGTTAGGTTTACTCTTACCACATAATTGTTAATTTGAAATATTAGCAGACTCAAATATACTTATGGAAAGTTTTGGATAACAGAAAGGCTTTATCAAGGAAATAGTTTAGAATGTTTTAGATAATAAGATTGAAATATAAATACTTAAATTAGCAGTTTATTATTTCGGATATGAAATATTGTTTATGGCTACCAACAAAGGATATTGTGTAAATTCAGTACCATGCTGAAATTATTGATGAATATTTTAATTTTGATTTAAGATATTTTTTTTATACTTACAATCAAAGTTAAAGAGTTGTGAGTATTTGATTCCACTTGTGTGGATGGTTTGTTCGTTCTGCCTGTTCTGTTCCCGTTTTTAGAAAATAGGGGTGTTGCTGAGTGTATTTGTGTAGGTCATGGGCCAATTAGGATTACTGATTAATTATACTTTTGTATTATTTTTTATTTTCATGACATGTTCATGTGATTCGGGATATGTCCCAACGTCTCTGTTCTAACTTCAAGTCCGAAAAACACTTTGAATCAGAGCACAAATTTTATTTTTTCTTTTTCCTTTAATGCACTTTATTTACCAAAAAAAAAAGAGTATTTGATTTCACTTTTGTGTGTGACTTTATGGATCTAGTATTTATGATTTTAATCATTGTTTGGATCATTTAATGGCATTTGTTGCAAGTTCATATCCCGACATTTGGTTGGATTTAACTCACTTAATTAAACAATTGATTTTGGATATTAAATTAAAATTTAAAATTAAAGTTAATAAAATAGGATTTGGATTTTGGGACGATGATACCTGACCCTAACATATTTAGCCATTTTGTATGATCTTTCTAGATGGTGGATTCAAACTCTATAAAGGGAGTGAAGTTGTTTGGCCAAATTTAGCGAAAATTGTCTGATTCACTATGGTGTTGCTTCTAGCCATAACTTCATCTTGCTTCTACCTTGAGTATTTCTTATCTCCTTCATCCTACTCATGGGAAAAGATTTTTTTTTTTTTCGGTAAGTAAATAAATTTGATAAATAAAAAAAGAAAAAACATTACAGAAGTAATGTTCTATCTCCAAATATTTTGTCGACTTGAATTTAGAACAAAGACGTTTGGGGCATACCCTTAGCACCGTGAAACATGTCACGAAATCAAAATAAAGTAAAGAAATATCGGAGTAAACAGAATTATATCCGCAAAGGCCATCAATCAAACCAATCAAATAGTAGATAATAAGGTCCATACTCCTTCCTGATCCGCAAGCAAAGCCCTTTACATCATGGTCGGTTGCATCATGGCATTTAGCAAATGCCTCGGTCAAAAGCAAGTATCTCCAAATAACCGTAAGACATGAACACGGCTGTAATCTTGCACACCTCATCACCACCTCATCTCGGCTATTTTTACCTCGATCAGAACAAGAAAACAAAAGACTAGTCTTACCTCAGGCAAATGCACTCCTCGAGCATAATACATCACCCTGGACTCTTGCAAATATCAACCAGCAAATTCCAAAACTCGGACAAAACACCACCTTGCCCTAAAAACCACCTCGGACAAAACACACATCTTGGCAAAAGCAACCTTAGACAAAAAACAGACCTTGGTCAGAGTAAGCAAACCAAAGCACAGCAAATGCCCACGGGCATTACGCATTGCCCCGTTTAATTGTAAAACATGGACAAGACACCACCTTGGCCATAAAGGACCTCGGTCAAAATGCATCACAAGAGGGAAATGGCTAATAGTCAAGATGTGAAGCAGAAACACTACCGACAACAGCATACCATAGACTCATTCGGCTTTCTGGGCAAACACTTTTGCTGAGAAATCCTTAGAGTTCTTGGAAGCATGCACATAGCCCCGTGCAAGAAATCACCCAAAAGTACACCCATACCAAAATAAATCTACAGAATCTGCAGCAGACAGAGCAAATCATAAATAACCACTCAACCAGAATATTATCACCCAAGAGAAAAGGCAGAGGAAGAATGCTTCTTCTTACGCCTTTTGGATTTTTTGAAGAAAAATGGAGGTCCACCACCTTCCAAAGGAGGGGACTTACCAACAACAAGAAGGGGTGATGGAGTTTCTGCTCGAACTCCCCTGTCATCAACCACACATTCCTCAGGTATATGAACTGAAGCCAGGAAATCGCTCTGAAGTAAACCATCCCTGAAAGCCGGGTCCCCTGGCAATACCGATCCGGAGCCCTCAAGAAGGGACTGCCCAAGGTTAAGCACGGGGGCTTTTGCTCTGGAAACACCAAGCCGTTTTTAATCTCATCTATATTTCGCATCAAACTGCCAATTCTGGAATAGGAGCCTGAGCCTACACCATGATGATCAGCAACCTCCTCATGGAAAGAAGAACGAAAAAGAGCTTGGTTAGATTGATCTGGTGTACCAAGGTGCTCCACTCCAGCCCTAACTGCATTCAGGGGCAGGACTAGATCCTCATCAGCCCTCACTGGTAGCGTCGTCCTCGGGATAGAAGATGGATCCATCAATTCGCTAGCATCACCAAAACCTCTGGAGGCCTTCCAGTCTTTTGCGAATTCCTCATGCTCGGCCGAAGCCTCAGGACCCTGGAGGACCGCAAATGAGTTAATGGAAGCCTTAACATCCATTACCAATTCTGTAGAAACAGCAGGAGCCGGGCAACTGACAAAGGATGGGGAGGAGAGCAACTGCTCATCAGCCTGCCAGAGATTTTCCTTAAGCACAGAAGCCACAAGACCCTCCTCAACTTGATCCACAGGCAGCTCTGTCCCTATCATATTATCCATTGCCAACTCAATAGGGTCCGCATCAGTAGGATCATGATCAATAGCAGAGATCGGGCAAGAAACAACATGCCAAAGATTCACTTTTGATGGTTTTTCATCGCCAGTGCGGACATCCATAGATGTAGGAGCCCCATAATAGACCAATGCTTCACCGGAGTCTCATTCGTAGGGACAGCATCCTGCTGTGCAAGCAAAGTACCTAGATTCTTTCCTATGCATATCTGGTTGGCATAACGGCCATTCACTCAATGCGTAGGACTCCATTGATAGGCTACCTCTACCTTAACAAACGTGGCGATTCATCATAACCCGATTTAACTCTAATTTTTGTAGGGAGTGGGTCATTCCAACCCACTTCAACACATACCCGGGCGAAGTGCACACGTTCCATTCTAGCTGTGCTCGAATCCAGTTGGAGTGGTTTACCAACCCCACTTGCTATCCAACTAAGACCTAAGGGGGTTCAATATTCGATCGGGACATTGAACAAAGTTATCCAAACTGGGAACTTTTTGGTGAGACTCCTTAGACAACACCATACCAGGCATGCATCTTTTGAGAAAGACAGATTTCCTCCCAAAGGCCCAGGGGCCTTTGGCCAAACAGAGATTCAATTGAGCTTCGGAAACAAACCGAAAGAAGAAGAAGCCCTTATCATTCTCAGCTACATGACATAGCCCAAATCTAGCCCAGATCTTACGGGGAATAGTGTTAATCGTCAGAAAATGTAGTGAATTTTCATAGAAGTACCCCACCAAAGTTGCGCCCCATAAGGCTCTGCTGAATAACCTTAGCAGGATGAGAGATGGAGACAACATCCCCATCCATAGATTGGGGGGATAAAATTTAAGAGGTGGACACGAGGCTAATTCCTCGGATATGAACAACTTTAGCCCAAGAGGATTTGGGCTTAGTCAGAATCTCACCTAATTTGAAAAGTGTAGAGGGAGGCACAACCCCAGGAGTAGAATCAGCATTTCTCTGAACCAAGGCTGAATCAGCAGCAGGAGCAGTATTAGAAGCATTAGACGTAGGCTCTTGTCTCAGAACATTCAAGAACCATTTTACGGCATGCTCTTACACCGGTCCGCAATCCCAGGAAACGAAGCAAGGATGAGGCAGCCGGCACCAACAAGTGGCTAGTGCTTAGTGCCAGAGGCTTCAGGCACCCCAAAAAGGATGCATCGGGGCAAGGAAAGAGAGCAGGGCAGCCCTCTGCAAGGAAGGAAAATAGGGAGAGGATTGGGTGACGAGAGAAGAAACCACCGACGAGGAAGAAACATTAGGGGACAAAGGATGATAGGATGACCAAGAAAGGCTCATCGGCGCCTTCGAAGGACCGGCCATGGCCGACAGCCGACGAAACAACGAATAGGCTAATGGTGTTACCCTAGGAGCCTCTTTCCCATATTTAAAATTTGAAAACTAGAGAGAGATGAGATGGGCAAAGATGTGAGCTTAATCATTTTGGATTTTCACACCATGATTGCTTCTTTAGCAATGATGTAAGTCCTTGCAACGGTTTCCAAGTCTGATAGGTCTGTAGTGTTAAGTGCATGAGCTTGAAGATGAAGCCCCTAGGTTATACATATGCAATGAAGGCATTGACTTTGGCTTTATCATTATGATTAGGGATCCTCTTGGCCTGTAGATTGAAGCATGATAGTATTGGGGTAAGGGAATGTAGGTCGGTCGGACAAAACCAAGCAGACAAAGGTGATAGGCATATAGCAAAATAACCCAAACCCCCCCGTCGACCATTAACCACCAATTTAGTAGGCACAAGAACAAAAAATGTATAACATTTTTAATGTGAAAATCATTCTCAATCAAGAAAAAAACCACGAGACAAATTTCAAACAAGTTTTCACTATATAAAATCAGTTACAAGAACCCCCAAGATAGAATACCCGTAAGATACCCGAGACAAAATAAGAAAAACAATCTCCAAAGTAAGGAAACTCTCATTCCCTCTTCTCTCTATTCTTCTTCTCTCATTCCTCTCACTAGTAGTGCACTCTACTCACAAATTTCATAAGTGTGGCAGCAAATGGTGAATGACACGAGATCCATTCTGTACTTTGCTCCGTTCCACTCCCATTCTCCGTTCCACTGTTTCTATCCTGCCACTCTTACTATCTGAAGTGCCTGGTTCACTCTTAAAATGACGTCGACTCTAAATTTCATCTGTTCACCTGACCCAATCTTACAAATAATTTGTCACGTCATTTTTAGCACATTCACTACTTCCGTACTTCCCTCAAACGACACATACTCTGCAAGTCAACATGTTCTATAAGTCAACCTACTCTGTATAGATGGTGCATGCTCTACAGGTCAACTATTTGCTCTGCAAAGACCGTCAACTCTGAAAAGTCAACTGCTCTACAAAATCAATTGTCAGCTTTCCAGACAAGATATCCTTAGCCATTACCTAATGTCCTCGTTCGTCACCAATCTCTGTGGCCATCAGCTAGTGTCCTCGGCCATCACCTAGTATCTCGGTTATTTACTGGTCTCTTTGGCCATCACAATTTGCTCTCTGACCAGCCAACTTCCTACTTCCTAGCTGGTCGGCCACATCTTAGCTTAACCGGCCGACCATCCTGGCTGGCTTCTTGCTATCCGTCTATCCTTCATGCTGTCCCACCAACCGACTTTCTGCTTCTTGGTTGGTCAGCTCAAGAGCAGCATTCTTACTGCTCTTTAGATTATTTGTCATGCACGCACGAACACTTCTAAATTTGCCTTCTCTGACAAATGGTCTCTCTTATCATTTGTTGTAACAAGTTTGCAACACTCTGAATTTCGCACGAGCCCTATGCGACCTTCTGATGGGGTCTGTTTGTTGAGTTACTCATAAGGGAGTGAACAAACCTAACAAACTTTCCCTCACGACCTTGTGAGGAAACCTTGGCCTTTTTTCGGCGACCATCGTTGCATGCCTTTCGTTAACTTCTCCTCAATTGAGATCTCGACATCGGCTTCTACAAGCCTGAATGATACCTTCTTCGGCTGCACTAAGCATGGAATAGTCCAACTCCCCTTTAACTCCTTCTCCGAGGTCAAATCATTCTCCCATTGTACTCCACCTTGACCACCTCCTCTTGCCACCTTGACCAATGCCATCGTTGGTCATCTTGGCATCATTCTTGGCAACCCAAACTTTCATCAGGTACCGACCTTATTTCTTACTTCCCCTTGCCACAATTGAGGTGCCATTGATGAGTTTCCACCGACCGTCTCTAAACGCCGTCCTAAAACTTTCTTCATCAAACTTTCCGGTTAAAATAACATTTAACCTTAAATCCGAGGCATATCGCATGCCTTTCACCACAAGCTTTTTCTCGTTGCTTATCCGTAAGCAAACATCCCCGATACCAACAACCCTCGATGAGCCATCGTTACCCATCTTCAATACCTGTGGTCTACGGGCGTATAGTTTATAAAGTGAGACTTCCTTGGTATCACATAGTGTGAGGTACCACTGTCCATCACCCAACTTGTCTCCTGACTCGGTAGGCTCTATGCTTCCCCCGTGTGGACAACTAGGAGATCTCCATAGAGAGTGATAGTGCTCCGATTATCATTATGATCCAGTCTCTCCTGACGATCTCCTCTACACTCTTGCTTCTGCTTTTTCTGCGAGCAGTCCCGCTTCATGTGGCTCATCTTGCCACAATAAAAGTATGTCTTCTCTAGAAGCTTGAATTGATTATTGCTCTTTTCCAATTTACCGCCTCGATCCCTCGATCTCCCTCGTCCTCAACCGCTGGTCGCCACAAGTAGACTCGGCTCCCTGAATCCTCATCTCTTTCCCTCCACCTTAATTCATTCATAAGTAAGAAAATGATGACCTCATCCAAATTGAGTATGTCTTTTTCGAACAATAACGTCGTGATAATATGATCGTACGAGACCGGTAAGAATGCCAACAATACGAACGCTTTATCTTCCTCCTTGATCTTCTCATCAAAGGCCGACATCTGTGTCACAATCCGATTGAACTCATTCAAGTGCTTAAAACTTTTCCCTTCGGACGGACGCAGGCCATAGAACAACTTCTTTACATATAGCCTTGTTGTCAAGGACTTGGATTTATACTAACTCTCAAACTTCTCCTAAACCTTTATTGGGTCCGATAAGCCAATGACCTCCTAAAGAGTATTATTTGAAAGACACAACTTGATCGCACAATTAACAAGATCCCTCTTGCTTTGCCACTCTTCTTCAATCATGTTCTCCGACTTGTCTTCTTTCTTTCGAAGTGTTTTTACCATTTTTTTAGGTCAAAATATCCTTACCCTTTTCTTGACAAAGAATGAAATTATTTTATCCATTAAACTGCTTCACACTAAATGGCAAACTCCTTGATGACACCATCATTAAACCGAAGATTTACAACCTGACTTTGATACTACTTGTTTGGATAAGGGAATGCCGGTCAGTTGGACAAAACCAAGTGGACAAAGGTAATAGGCACACAACAGAATAACCCGAATACCCCGTCGACTATCAACCACCAATTTAGTAGGTATAATGAATAAGAAATATATAATATTTTTAACGTGAAAACCCTTCTTAATTAAGAAAAAATTACGGAATAAATTCTGAATAAACTTTTACTATGTAAAATTAGTTATAAGAACCCCCGAAATAGAATACCCATAACACATTTGAAACTGAATAAGAAAAATAATTTCCAGAATAAGGAAGTTCTTCTTCCCTCGTCTCTCTCTATTCTTCTTATCTCCTTCCTCTCACTGGTGATTCACTCTATTCACTGATTTTATAAGTGTGGCAGCAAATGGTAAATAACGAAAACTCCCTTCCACACTTTGCTCCATTCCACCATTGCTATCATGTTGCTCTTCGCCGAAGCAGGAGTTTGCGGAGTGGTTGTCTAAAGTGCGCCTCCCCACTGGTTTGCTCTTATAATGATGTTTGCCTCCCAAATCCCTTGAGGATTTGTTCGACGACCATTATAATCTTATAAATAATTTAGCTTTATCATGTCGCTCATTTTCTAAAGATTTGCTCTTATAATGATGTTTGCTCCAAATCCCGTCTGTTCACCTGACCTAATCTTATAAATAATGCATACTCTACAAGTTTCAACCTTTTCGGATAGTGCATACTCTACAAGTCAACCTACTCTACACAGATGGTGCATACTCTACAGGTCAACCTACTATGCATAGACGGCGCATACTCTGTAAGTCAGCTACCTACTCTGTAAAATATTCCAACTTTGAAAAGTCAACTGCTCTATAAAGTTAGTTGTCAACTTTCCAAACAAAATGTCCTCAGCCATCACCTAGTGTTCTCAGTTATCACCAGTCTCTTTGGCCATCAGTTAATATCCTCGGCCATCACCTAGTGTACTCAGTCATCACTAGTCTCTTTAGCCATTACAACTTACTAATTGGCCGGCCGACTTCCTACTTCCTGGCCTGTTGGCCACATCTCAACTTAGTCAACCGACCTTCCTAGTTGGCCTCTTGCTGACCATCCGTCCTTCATACTACCCTGCCGAGCAACTTTCTACTTCTCGGTTGGTCTGCCCAAAAGTAGCATTCTTATTACTTTTTTTATTATTTGTTGCACATGCAAACACTCCAAGATTTACCTACTTTGACAAATAGTCTCTTTGGTCATTTGCTGCAACCAGTTTGCAGCACTTTGAATTTCACACATGCCCTGTATGACCTTCTGATGACTCGTCCATTTATTGAGTTATCCATAAGAAAGTGAGTAACCCAACAGATTGTTAGTATTCAAGCTCTCACCTAGAGCATGTTTAACGTTGGTGAGATACCAATGATATTTTTCCTCCCTCTTATTAGTAGCAAATAATGATAGAAATTTTGCAATTAGATCTTAGAAGGATCTAATTGAATTTAGTTTTAGCCGATAGAACCAAATTTGAACATGTCCTTTCAAAGTTACGAGGAAATACTAACAAAGCATTGCATCTCCTAAATCCTAAATCTCGCATGATCTACTAGATTAGTTTTTTCATCATACAACTCTAGTATGGGTGTCATTAATTCCTTAGAGAAAGGTTTTCCAACAATTTAGAAAAAGGAGAGGAGGGTGTCTGACTTACTTGTCCTATTGAGATGATTAGACTGGCCACTTCTTCTCTAAACGCCTGTTGTTTAGTATTTTTTATTCTCTTCTCAATGTCTAAAGAGCAAGTTGATTTTCAAAGGCTTTGATAAGATTTTTGACCCGATATGTTTATTTAAGATTTGAGTTGCCAATGTTGTCAAGAGTGGATGAGCGATACTAGCATACAACCCTTTACCTCAGCTTGACCTAACTTCCTTTGGACGTCGAGATCTCAAGTTGTAACATTTTTCACTCATTGTTCTATCTTCTACATGTATTTCCAATTGGGAAGTAATAGCTTTGCCATGGATTCAACTAGATCTAGAAGAGTTGCTTGTTCTGGCAACTTCCTCAAGACTAATCATTCTCTTGACATTTTCTTTGTGATTTGATGTCTTAGGAGTTAGAATCTGGGATCCTGAGACTAATTTTTAAGTATCTCCTAGAGTATTTTCACCATTAAGATTATTTCTTGGAGTTGGGCTGTCATGATGGCAGAGTCTATATATGCCACCGAACATATACTTTTGGTAGAAGCAATTGGCCTGCAGGGAATCTCTAGCCAGAACATCTCCTAAGATGTGGTTGGGACCCCTTTGGATTTGAGTGTTCTCTGTAATCTTTGATGTAGATCTTACGGGTGTATTCATCTTTTCTTCGGAGGAAAAAAATATTGATTAACTCATTCCTACAAATGGTGCCATAATATATACTTGAGATTTGGATATTTCACAGTAAACGTTTAGATTTTTAAATTCATATCCTATATACTACAAATCAAAGTAAGAGTTTAAAGATTTGAAACTGATTTTTTAACTTATCCCTTAATACTCAAGAAAATATATAATTGCCAAACTATGAATTTTGAGAAATAGAGAGAGGAGGACAACTTATGGAGGGTAATGCTCAGTACCTTGACATATTTTAGGCAAGAAGATTATTTAAAAGATAAGCTCTTAACCCTTATGTGTACATGATTAAGTGTTGTTAGATTTATAATTTACAAGTGTGAAAAGTAAGAGATATAAGAATCTCAAAGATCATCAGTTGAATATAGTCTTTGAATATCAAATCTTTTCAAAGATATCCTTATAATACTAAGGACTTTGTATTTATAAAAGTGTTGAGCTATTCTTAGGCTAATTGATTAGCATTCTGTAAGTGACTATTTTCCTTGTTAGGATTTATGAATAATTATTCAATAGTCGATTTTCTTTTGTGCAGTTCCTATTTTAAATATTACTCATCACTTTTATAAACATGATTTAATGGACAATTCTAGATGGTTTTTCTATCTAGAGTATTGATATTGGGCTATGTCTTGTTAAAAACATGAACCATTCATGCATGTAAGTTTAGCGAATAGTTTTAAACGATTTGTTAAAAAATTATGCCTAGTTGAAGTATTGTCTAGTGTCAGCCTCTTTAACTCTAGTCAATGGCTCTATTCATTCTGATAAAGTGATTATATGTTCATTAATGAGTTAGTGTCAAGGATTCAGAAGATAATAAATTATTAAAGATCAGCTATTTATCTCAACAATCCACTCTTCATTAACTTTTTCTTTCTAATTTGCATTTCTCGGTCTACTTCTAATGTAGTCATATTTTGATGTTTTCAGTTCTTGACAATTCAATAACCCAATCACTCCACCCACTTGACAATCCATCCATTTGGCAATCCGATCAGTCGACAGTGTGGGATTGATTAGGATATCTTGGAGTTGGATCTTTTTTATTATCCATTGCACCCATCACAAATCATTTCTGAGTTCATGCAATATAAGATAGTATCCTAGTTTTTATGGT
Source organism: Nepenthes gracilis (assembly GCA_033239525.1). Lineage (NCBI taxonomy): Eukaryota > Viridiplantae > Streptophyta > Magnoliopsida > Caryophyllales > Nepenthaceae > Nepenthes > Nepenthes gracilis. Next base: position 10,648,592 of record BSYO01000010.1, on the reverse strand, counting down.
CCAAGGGCTTGCAAATTGTAATTAAAAAATGGAACATATGAGTCCTATATAGTTGGTACAGATGGCCTAATACTTTATAATTGAATTTATAGTCATGAGTTCCATACTTATTGATATGCTATAGACTTTTCAATATAGGGTTTTTGTGAATTAGGTATGTCACCTAGAGTTTTTTTGAACCGATAAGATAGAAATTAAAAGTCTTTTTGTCCAAAAATGAAGAAATAATTAAAAAAAATCAACAAAATGTATCTTTAATTGTCAATCAAGACAGCATGTATTACTCATTTTGATTATTTGAATAAAGAAGGTGAATTTCCTTATTTAGATATTAGAGTTATTATGGTATTTGATTTCAATCGGATTTGACACATATATCCATGCCAATACCTTAGCTACTTTGTATGAGAGGCATGCACATAGAGCTTTATGTTCTCAGTCATCCTCATTTTAAAGCTTTTTTCCCCAATTGGTGGGGTCCTCTATGGCTTTGACCCTAGTTTTGTGCGTCTGTCCTGCTTGCACTTCTTTTGGACGAGACTTTAAAGGAGCAGAGAAGAGATTTTCATTTTTTATTTTTCCATGGGAGAGACAATCTTCTATTCCACTAAAGACTAAAGAGAAAGGCAGAAAGAAAAAGCATTAGAAGATGAGAGGTCCCCCACATCTTGTCATTCAAACCCTTCCCATACTAAAAAAAAAAAAAATGTCTGATTAGAGGTTTTTTTTTTTTTTTTTTCATTCTTATAACAAAGAGGATTTTATATGTAATTTTAACGATTAAGATCATAATGATATATTATAATTTATTAAATTCATCTTAAAGTTTTATTGTTTAAATTATTATGCTGAAATTTGGTCATTATGAGAATATAAAATGACTTAAAATAAAATCACTCTATCAATTCCTACTGAAATTCACCTTTCATAGATATATTGAGGGTCATTTTCCCACGTATCACTGGCCACAATATAGTCTACCTAATTAAAGTGGTTTCCTATCATCCTATAATTTTTACTCAAACTATTTCAGGTAAGTTGATTTGCTTAATTTGGAGAAAACATTACACTCGAAATAGTTTAGTACTGATATACTAAGTTGGAAGCTATTATATCAGTAAATACTATCAATCTATCACAATCCCATTTATTTACCCTGACCTTTAGAAATTGTTCCATTTTATGGAAAAGGAAAATTGAAGCTGGTACAGTACCTTGTGTCATACACACTTCTGGGGGAAGCAAAATCCTCCCCTCTAGAACCGAGGAGAGAAAATAAGATTGAGATCAATTGGTCGACCTAAATACTGTTCAAGTAATATGAAGCACATGTTTCAAATTTATGTAGTCCTTGTCAATTCCGAACTTAATATCATATCAACAAACTTTAATTTAATTTTTAAAAAATGCTTTTTGTAATACTAAAATGTAATTTTTGAAATGACAATATGTATTTAAAATGTTTGGTACCTATCAAGATTTCATTATAGGTTGAATGGGGCTTTAAATACTAGTCGTATGCGATGGTTGGTTTGGGGGTGCATGAGTCACGTTCGTGCTCAATTGGGTTATGACCCTACATCTTATTAAAATATGAATGATGCATGTTTTTAGTTTAAGCAAAATTGTCATATCTATGATGTGATGAAGAATACTGATATATATTTTAATAAAATAGTTATGTCTGATGTACGCATGATGTATATATGTGTCAATTATTTTGGTCTTTGTATTTGATAAGTATATAATTAGTGTATGTACGCTACTCTTTTTATATAAGTAGGACTTATTTTTTTTTAGATTATTTTCATGAATTTCTAAGAAGAAGAAAGAGAAATAAAAGAGAAGAAATAAAAGGAAAAGAAAAAAATAAAAAATAGAAAGATTTTAAAGAGAAACCTTAAAAATCTTGATGAATTTGGTTAACACAATAAATTTAAAACTTAGTTTCTCATTCTTTTGTTGAATTTAAATTTTTTTTTTCATATTTGTCTAAAATATGCCATTCATATCCTTATATTCCATATGTGTTCATTTTATATCCTCTTTGATGTTGGCTTGCATACATGACCTTTATTCCTTAAATTTCTAAAAAAATTAAGGGCATTTGTTTACGTTCATGAAAATAGTCAAAAATTTTGAAATTTGTGGAAATACACTTCCTACATAATTATTATTATGCAAAAACTTTAAGAAACCTCTAAAATAAAGTAAAACTAAACTATTTTGTTTCTAAATTCTAAAAAAAAATTATTTATTTTGTAGAATTATTTTTAATTATAAATTGAACCGTTGAAAGAAATTAATGAAATATATAGTGATATGTCCCTATATAGTATTTAATTTATGAAGTTATATATCTATCATCCACATGCTAGAAAAGTGGAGTTCGGTCATGCTTATAGGGCATAATATGTAAGTAGCTTATCCATAATTTTAAAATAATAGCAAACGACCTATGTGTAAAATATTAGACCAACTTTCAAAGTTTACAACCATACTTGGTAGGGTTTATTGCAAGATTTTGGTTCACATTTATTTTAGTCTATGGTTTGTATAATATTGGCATGTCCTCTTGAATGGTATTCAGTTGAGTGAAATCTTGAACCAGTTTTTTTAGTAAAGTGCGAGCCTCATCAACAAAGTATAGAAACGATATTTATTTCATTCACATTTCACTTAAGAATTCAATATTTGTCCATTTGCATATTATATCATTTATTTTTATTGATTATCTATTTATTGAACTTTTAACTTGTTCTACGATTCACCGCCTTTTAAATTAGTAGGTTTGAATCACTCTGTGGACTTAGACCAATGAGTGTTCGTCTTGGAGGATCTCACATGAAGGTCATGTGAATCATGTTACTTTGAAATATTATTTGAAATAATTTAAGTGTCATGAATATTTGCAGCATGTACAAATTTGATATAGTATGGCCGTAAGTCGTATACTGATTTGGATTTTGCATTATTTTATTTTGCAAAAATTTGATTTTGTAGGTGGCATATTATTATGTTGAGCATATGCTTGAAGGCAATAGTCAAATGGAATAAATTTTGTGGACGATAATGTTAATATTTTATGCTACCCGTAAAATTATGAGAAACTTAGATTATAACAAACCCTTTATTTAACATAAACAATATATTAATCACTAGTTAGTGGTTCCTTGTAAACTCAACGGTTTTGTGTACTACAATTATGGTGGGGGAAATCACAAACAATATTTCAACTGTGCCGAGTCATAGAACATTACAGTTTTTTTGATGGCAAATATAACGAGTCCAGGGATCAATAAATTAGTGAATATACACACACTTATATATTAGTATATTATAGTCATGTAATTAATGTGTAATTGGTGCATAAGATAAAAGCGGATCGTACTAATGGTAATTAATGGTAAAGGTTATAAAACACCTCTTCCATCATGATTGCATGATGGGGTTCTCGCTCTCACAACCAGAACTTGATACTAAAAGGCCTCCACATGCTATAAGAATATATCCTTTCAAAAGACACATTCTTCTTTGGGAGATAACAAAAAGAGGTATTCTCTCTCCAGTAACATGAAGATACAAATAAAATCTATATTTTAATAGTTTTACTAGTTTTTTTTTAAAGAAAAAAATTTTAAACAACGAAAAATACAATAGAAATTAACTAATTTCTAAATGTATAAGTGAGTTAAAGGTTGTTAGTAAACCAAGTTAGTAGGGTCAATAAAAATTTTTAAATTCAATTATGGATATACTTACATAATATTTATTGTTTGAAAAGAAAAACCTTTCATTAATTAAAAATATATTGGCAGTTACTATATATTTTATTAGAATATCAAAAACAAATATTTTGTTTTAGTAATTTAGGCTTCTCTCGAACAGATCGTAAAACGATAATTATTTTGACAAAATTACACTTAAAGTTTTTATCTATAAAAAATCTAGTGATAAATCGGCTCACAAACCCTTCACCATTGGGGTGTTCTAAAAGATTCCTCGGGGTAGATGGTTCCACCAGCCATTTATTGGAGCTTAAGTGGTTTTGCATATTTTTGCATTTTTGGGTTTCATTTGCTTCTTCATGGCACTCTTTTTTCATGTTGATTAGTTGTCTATTTATTTATACATATTAATATTAAACATATAATCGTCAACTACTTATCAAACAAATGTCTCCTTTTCTTTTTCTTTATTTATTTTTTTTTATTTTGCATTTTGAAATGCGAACCTAATATATCATTACATCTTACCTTGTATTTAATATCACCTTAGAGAATGAGGATATCTATACTTGAAACCAAGGAAACTTTCATACACTTCATGCACACAGCAACAACTTTGTGGCATTTAGGGTTCGGTTTGCGATCCCAAATCAAGTTGAAGTGACTGCACTTAAGTTCTAAAGTGTAGACTTTCTTTCTTACATGCTACACAATTTTATTGCCTTCGGTGCCTACCATTAAGAGTTCACAAATCCGAGCGATTCACTTTTTAAAGTGTATAAAATATTTACTCAGGCAAAATTCTTACTAGTATGAAAATAAATACATGCCACCAATTATTTATAGCTATATTGAAAAAATATGAGTTCTCAAATATTTGAATTTCAAATCATTTAAACTTTAGGATACTAATGCAACAAAAGGAAAGCAATAATAATAGTAATAATAACAATAGAATAAATGAAAGTATTTTGAAATAATATTATGTGCAGTTTGAACATACACATTTCAAAAGGCCAGTTTAATGGAATTTACTTTTAATAAAAATAATCCCTCATATATTAAAGAGTCAGTTTATTTTGTTATTGTTTGATAATGCACAAATAATAATCTTTTAAGTTATGTAAAATAAAAGGTGGTAACCTGAATATTGCTATAATGTTATTATTATCCCTTTGGCTTTTCGAATCAAGTGATACATAATGTGTAAACAAAAATAAGAAAATAAAAAAACATGTAAAATATTATCTATGACCACTGAGAAATTTAAATAAATAAATATATTTGATACTTTATTTATTAATTAGTTTCTAAAAATTTAGTTCAAACCAAAAAACTGTAAAATAAACTGTAATTTATTTAATGAAAAACCGATAAAGTTAAATACATATTGAATATTTATTGTCTTAATCTTGTAATAGTATAGCATCACGAAGAATCAGTTAATGTTTGGGAGCATGCTGTGGTTTTAGTGAAGTTTTCTGAAATCATTATAAAATGATTGGGATGAAATCTCGCATCGTGAAGCTCACATTAACGAAAAAAGAGAAAAGAAAAGAAAAGAAGGGAAAAGAAAGAAGACAGGGCAGGCTCACTTTATTTAACGAGTAATTATTTATTACTTTCAAATTAACCCTTTTAACAAGAATCAAATCAAAGCAGGAAAAAACCAAAATACATAAAAAAAAAAAAAAGGAATAAGAGAGAAGTTGCCGTGGCTTACTTTTCCATGAAATCAACTAAAGGCCATTCGTTCTTCCCCTTCAAAAACGCACCCTATTCTCCCCTCTTTGCATCAACGCATTTGTTCTTGAATCTCTTCGTATTCTCTAAGCCGTCTCTCACAGAGAGAGAGAGAGAGAGAGAGAGAGAGAGAGAGAGAGAGAGAGAGAGAGAGAGAGAGAGAGAGAGAATGTTCCATCCGAAGAAGCCCGCAGCTATGAATTCAAATGAGAGAGGCATGTGTGTGCAAGGAGACTCCGGGCTCGTCCTCACCACCGATCCCAAGCCGCGCCTTCGTTGGACCGTCGAACTCCATGATCGCTTCGTTGACGCCGTCACGCAGCTCGGCGGACCTGACAGTAACTACTTAACTATCCTTGTTGTGTATAATTGTCATGTATGGATGTTGATTTCTTTTCATTCCTTTTTTGGTGAAAAAAAAAAAGAAATTGATTTAGCTAATCGTGTGGGGTGCTTCGCTCGCAGAGGCAACGCCGAAGACGATCATGAGAGTGATGGGTGTGAAGGGTCTCACTTTGTACCACCTCAAGAGCCATCTCCAGGTTTGATCTTCTTTCTTCGCTTCCCTTTTGCTTTTCTGACTGCACTTATTTTCATGTTCTTCGTTTCCTTCTTCTTGTACCTTTAATTCCTCTTTTCTCTCTTTCGGTTCCTTTCATTTTTATTTTATTTTACGTGCGTCTGTCTGAATGAATCTCTTGTTTATCCAATTTTCTTTCTTTATTTGTAACGAATAAAAACTTGTTCATCAGAAATTCAGGCTTGGAAAGCAACCGCACAAGGAATTCAATGATCATCACTCAGTCAAGGATGGTAAGAGATGGCAGAAGTGACAGCTTATTGCTAGCTTCTGCGGGTTGATATTTAATATCTCCTTAATTAATTATTCGAATACATATATAAATGTATGTGTTTATCTATTACTGCGTATATATAGGTGCGTGTGTGAATTATGCATGCATCTGTTATGGAAGATTTAATTGCTCTAATTTCGCATGATTCAGCATCTGCCTTGGAAATTCAGAGAAACACTGCTTCTTCATCTGGACTCATGCCTCGCAACATGAACGAGTATGAAAATTTTAACTTTCTATATAACATCTATGATAACTAATTACTTGCCTCTTTTATTAACTCATTAGATTTTCCCAGCAAACAACTTTAAAAATTAGAGGAATTATGGATTGCAGATAGTTTAGTATATACATTTTTCCCAGCAGTAAATTCTACTTGTTTCTACGCTAAATTAATATTTTCCACGTGGGAAATGATATTTTTTTGAAATGCCAGCAGCAATGTGCAAATAACTGATGCAATAAGAATGCAAATGGAGGTTCAGAGGAGACTTCAAGAGCAGCTAGAGGTAATAGACCATTTAGTGTTAAATGGTTTTATAATTGTAACCCTCCTCCCAAGCCAAAAGAGGGCTACCACCGACAATACCTACAACACAACCTTTACTTGTTGGATCATTTACGTTTCAATGGCTGATATTTGATATATTGAAATAATATAATACATAAATATTTTTATTTAAAATTTTTTAAAAATGTTAAATTATCTAAATACAATTATGATAAAAAATAAAAACAAAATATATACTATTTTAATATTTTTTAAATAATAATTTTTGTCTGTTAGGTCTCAAATCAACGGGTAAAAATAATAGATTCTCTTATCCTCTTAATAACTAAAATCTATTTTTATATATGAGATCTAACCGGTGAAAATATTTAATTCTTTTATCCTTTTAATGATTAAAATCTATTATTATGTATGAAAGGCTAATATAAAAAAATACATTAAATTATTGTTTCAATATCTACTTTTTATCATTTTTATTTGATCTCAGTCTTGGAAGGGTAAGGAAGTTTAATGCATGGGGATACTATGAGAGAATCCCCTCCCACAAAGAAATGCACATTGTTCGTCTCAAGTCACTTATAATACGTTTCTGTTTTGCTTTTTCCATCAAACTTCTTGTGACAGTAAATTAGAGTTTGCCATAATCAGCATTCATGTTTGTCTTTCGGATCATATAAAGCTATTCCGACTATTTATTCTTCACAAATTCTACTGATTAAAAAAAAAAAATTTTTTTTGGGTAAACTGATTTTATAAATCTTTCAAAATTAAAATTGAAAATTTCAAAGAATTTTTCTAACATAATTTAAAAAAAACAAATTGTATAACTTCGATTTTGATCGCCTTGAAATTCATATGGGGAGTGGGCATATACATATAGTAGTAGTTCATATCGAATTATTGATTGGATCAAGAAATACTAGTGTCCCTTGCCATTTTTTCTGTCTTAATTTTGTTTTGTTGTGGGGGTGGGGGTGGGGTTCGGCAGGTTCAAAAGCATCTTCAGTTGAGAATTGAGGCACAGGGGAAATACATGCAAAATATACTGGAGAAAGCTTGTCAAACTCTGGCTGGAGAGAACAAGGTTTCTGCAGCAATTGGACATTCATCTTCAGCGCTTGCTGAGATGGCAGCCGCCGGGACAATGAATTTTCCATCTCTTTATGACCTAAACATCTGTGGTGGCGGCGGCGGTGGTGTCAGCTGTGGAGGAGGAGGAGGAGGAGAAGGCGATCAACAACTCGATCATATTCAACAACATAACATGGAGAGCTTCATGCAACACAGCAACGATGGCCACGGCAACAGCATCGGTAGTGTTTGCTTGGGAAAGAAGAGGCCTAACCCATATAATGGAAATGGAAAAAGCCCCTTCATTTGGTCGGACGATCTTCGCCTTCAAGAGTTGGGTATGCCGATGACTTTAGCCTCTCAGCAGGAGCATCCTTTCAAAGGAGGAGAACATCAGCATTCTCCTCAAGATCATCATCATCATCTTACGGACTCCATGGCTGAAATATATGAGTCGAAGCCCATCTTTTCCGGAGAAGACAAGTCACAATCGCAGAAGCTGGAGAGGCCATCTCCTCGAAGAGCAGGCTTTGAGCCTGCTAAAAGGATCTGTCTTATGATGTCACAAGGAAGAAATAACTCATCATTTGGATGAACCTCAGTTCGCTCCCCATCATATGATATTTGGCCATCTTCTATAGTTGCTAGCTAGTCATCTTTTTTTCTTGTCTTTCTTTTTGAATTGAATCGTTAAACTCTAATATAGAGTTTCTCTCCTTATCTATGCATGTACTGCTATTTATTTGTCCAGCTAGTTTATCGCGAAAGACTTCTGTCAACTTTCTTATTTCTAATGTTTACTCTTGACGGTTTAAATTAGTTGCACGCCATGATTGAGATTTCACATGAATCTATTCATGAGTCTGTTCTCTGGATAGGTGGAGAACCATAAATTTAAGCTTCTTGTTTGGATTAGCAGCGGTTCTTTTAGTTGTTAATCAAAAGCTTGTTCAGTTTTAAAAAATGTTGCTATCGAAATATTATAAGCAATAATAATTTTTCAAAAAGATCATAAATACAAGCTGTTTCCTAGCATATTATTACTACTTACATAGTAACACAAATATCATTTTATTTAAATCATATTTTATATTTTATCATTTTCAGTTCTATATTTTTCTTCTTAGTTTTCCTTTACAGATCGAGTAATAATATATTTTAATCTTTTTGGGGGCAAATACAATTTTTTATAATTCATGTAATTTGATTATGTTATATATATACATATATATATATATATATATATATATTATTTTTAATTTAATACTACTTTTTGTATCTAAAAAATAGGTTAATATATTTATATAATAAGCTTTTATTTTTTTAAATCTTCTTTCTTTCAAAAAACGATTTCAAATAAATATATCAAATACTGGTTATTTAACGATAAAAATTGTATCATTCTAATAGAATGCTATTTTTAAGTTCACTAGTAACCATAGAAATAAAAAACAATACTAAGAGCAAATTTTTAAAAGCTCAACCAAATAGAATTTTTAACCTATATGGAGAAATGATTCGCAAATAATTACGGAGAGATACAATTTTAGAAAAGCAAACAGTAGTTAGAACTATTGAAAATGGATCTCTCTCTCTCTCTCTCTCTCTCTCTCTCTGTATATAATATTAGTGGAATTAATATGTTGAGAGCTTCCATTGGAAGGGATATATAAGAGCTCATAATGAAAGAACTAGTGCTAAATAATATATTTCACACTTATCCAAATGAAAATGAACGTTTTTCCCTCATAATGTGCAAGAATTTTTAACCTATATGGAGAAATGATTCGCAATTAATCACGGAGAGATACAATTTTAGAAAAGCAAACAGTACTTAGAACTATTGAAAATGGATCTCTCTCTCTCTCTCTTTTTCTCTCTCTCTCTATATATAATATTAGTGGAATTAATATGTTGAGAGCTTCCATGAGAAGGGATATATAAGAGCTCAGAATGAAAGAACTAGTGCTAAATAATATATTTCACACTTATCCAAATGAAAATGAACGTTTTTCCCTCATAATGTGCAAGAATTTTTAACCTATATGGAGAAATGATTCGCAATTAATCACGGAGAGATACAATTTTAGAAAAGCAAACAGTAGTTAGAACTATTGAAAATGGATCTCTCTCTCTCTCTCTCTTTCTATCTCTCTATATATATAATATTAGTGGAATTAATATGTTGAGAGCTTCCATTAGAAGGGATATATAAGAGCTCATAGTGAAAGAACTAGTGCTAAATAATATATTTCACACTTATCCAAATGAAAATGAACGTTCTTTTTCCCTCATAATGTGCAAGCCTTGTGCTTTTTTAACCTATATGGAGAAATGATTCGCTTATGTATAATTAATCACGGAGAGATACAATTTTAGAAAAGCAAAACAGTACTTAGAACTATTGAAAATGGATCTCTTTTCTCTCTCTCTCTTTTTCTCTCTCTATATATAATATTAGTGGAATTAATATGTTGAGAGCTTCCATGAGAAGGGATATATAAGAGCTCATAATGAAAGAACTAGTGCTAAATAATATATTTCACACTTATCCAAATGAAAATGAACGTTTTTCCCTCATAATGTGCAAGAATTTTTAACCTATATGGAGAAATGATTCGCAATTAATCACGGAGAGATACAATTTTAGAAAAGCAAACAGTAGTTAGAACTATTGAAAATGGATCTCTCTCTCTCTCTCTTTCTATCTCTCTATATATATAATATTAGTGAATTAATATGTTGAGAGCTTCCATTAGAAGGGATATATAAGAGCTCATAGTGAAAGAACTAGTGCTAAATAATATATTTCACACTTATCCAAATGAAAATGAACGTTTTTCCCTCATAATGTGCAAGAATTTTTAACCTATATGGAGAAATGATTCGCAATTAATCACGGAGAGATACAATTTTAGAAAAGCAAACAGTAGTTAGAACTATTGAAAATGGATCTCTCTCTCTCTCTCTCTTTCTATCTCTCTATATATATAATATTAGTGGAATTAATATGTTGAGAGCTTCCATTAGAAGGGATATATAAGAGCTCATAGTGAAAGAACTAGTGCTAAATAATATATTTCACACTTATCCAAATGAAAATGAACGTTTTTCCCTCATAATGTGCAAGTATAGTGCATGATGGTTTCCATTATATCATGTCTGATCCTCCTATATATATATATATATATACATTTTCTTTTATGAAAAAATGGGTCTCTACCTTTCCAGCTCTTGCAAAAGCACAGTGACTGACGTAGTAGACGAAGGGTCACTTAAACAAGCAAAGACGTTATTTTTGCTTAGCCTTGTTTTGGCTGCCGGTTTTGACTGACATGGATGATTGACTATGCTGGGCACACTGGTCCTTCTCTCACACATACCCGGTTTGAATAGTTTGACAATGTTTGTGACTTAGAGAATGGAAGAGTGCTCTGGTGCATTCTTCTGTAATAAGGCTTCTGTTGGGCTAGAAGGCTGATGGACTTGGCCGGTTGTTTTTTCTTTATGTACTTGCTTTTCGTTTACATGTTTCTTTCGCGGTGTGCTCGGGGTATGTCCTAACGGCTTTATTCTAACTCTATATTAGCAAAACACTTAGAGTTACAATAGAATTTTGTATATATATTTTTAAATTTAATTTAATTTTAATTACTTATTAGAAAAAAAAAACAATAAATAAAAAAAGTAAAAGAATAGGAAGTGCACGAGTACAAGAATTGAATAAAAAATTTAAGTTGATGTAATTAATGCTTGATTATTGAGGTCAAATTATGGCCTTTAAATAAAACCATAATGGTATATTTGGTTAATGGAATGAAATAAGGTGAAAATAGAATAGTTATTTTAAAAAATAGAATAGGATGAAAATAGAGTTAAAATTGTTATTCTTATATTTAGTTGTTGGAATAGAATAAGAAAGAAATTAGTATTCTATTATTTAGTTTGTAGAATAGTATAATGAATAAAGTAAAAATTGTGATAATAATAATAATAATATTCCCACATATGTGAGAATAATAATTTTCATATAAATGGTTAAATTTGTATCTCTTAAGTTATGTATCTTGAACAAAGTGTTGGCTCTCACCAATAAAGCTCAAAAGTGATATTTGATTTGTTCTTATACATTTGTATTTGCTTACATTCAAGTTATGACATTTGAACTCATTTTGATATCCATTTGTTAGCTATTTTGCATATTCATGGGAAATATTTGTCATATATTACACCATAATCTTAAAATTTACATAGTATTTGCTCACTTTTATAATTCACAATATTTAGAATACTACAATACCCATAAGTTTAACTCTAATGTTAAGTGATCTCAAGTTTTTTTTTTACTTACCAAAAAAAAACTTGAGATCACTTAACATTAGAGTTAAACTTATGGGTATTGTAGTATTCTAAATATTTTTAACTTTAAAAATTTCTATTGATGTTGTTATCATGAAATATTTTATGATATTTTACCTAAATTAAGATTATTTAGTCCTTAGAAGTAATTAAATTTATTTTGATTAATTTTTGAATCAATAAATAATAATATTCAAGCTAGTATTTGAACGTCAGATTGAATATTTTTTTGGGTAAGTAATTAAAATTTGATTAACTTAAAAATATATAAAACTCTATTCTAATTTCAAGTATTTTGTCGACTTAGAGATAGAATAGAACTGTTAGGGTATTCCCCGAGTACACCATGAAAGAAACATGAAAACGAAAAGAAAATACATAAGGAAATAAAAACCGGCCAAGACGATCAACCAACCAGCCCAACAGCAGCCTCATTACAGAAGAGTGCATCGGAGCACTCTTCCATCCTCCAAGTCACAAAATGGTCAAACTGCCCAAACTGGGTACGTGTGAGAGAAGAACCTGTGTGCCCAGCATAGCCAACCATCCACGTCAGTCAAAACTGGCAGCCAAACAGGGCTATGCAAACCGGCTGGAAGTCGCATACCTACCACAAACAGGACCAGGAGCTTGTGAGCGAAGGAGCCATATTGTCCAAAAGAACCACTTCATCCAAGTCAGCAGGCATCCCATTTCGAGATATTGTGAGAGAAAACTACATTCAGGCGCTCAATCCCAGCGTGTAATAGCAAACCGGCAAACACTAGCCATCCGACGATCTATTCCAGAGAAACCACCCTCCGACTAGCATCTCCAGCAACTCCCTCATCAAAGCAATATAGCAAACATCACCGGATGACTTACAGCAGCAATGAGAGTGCGTTTCCCCCTCAAACGGGCTGAAAACCAGCCCAAAAACACCATACCAGGAGTGTGTGAGTGTAGAAATCAGAATGCTTAGTAGAGCCAAATCATCCACGTTTGCCGGGCCTAAAGGTTGCTGAGTCGAACACGTCCACGTCAGCCCAACCGGCCATCCCTTTTGGGCGGACCAGAGCGCTGTCTACAGACCATGGAGCCGGTCAACAGGTTGATCGGCCAAAACCATTTTTTTTTGGAAGACCAAAGAGTCTATCAACTTTTGACCGGCCAAAACCCAGATATTACGTCTAGCTCCCAAAGAGCCTAGTCATCCACGTCAGCCAGGCCTGAAGGTTGCTGAGTCCCATTACATCCACGTCAGCCCAACCAGCCATCTCTTTTGAGTAGACCACAGCGCTGTCCATAGACCATGGAGTCGGTCAACAGCTTGACCAAAAAAACTCTCCTTTTTTTTTTAAACTGTAAGAGCCACAACATGCATCCTAGCATGGCTCGGCTGAACCGCCAACTGATGCCACCAGGAAATAGACCAAGCTATCCAATGTAAGGTGCACAAGCTGCATGGGTGGAAGCACAGCAATAGGGACATCTTCGTGGTCAACTGCATTCATCTCAAGACGACAGTGAGCAAGAAAATTCCATCCCGTAAGTATGATGCGCTGACCCGGAGGTGTGCACCATGCCCATAAAGTTTTTTTTTTTTATAAGTTCCAGCAAGTTAGGAAGGATCGATCCACCCCTCTGGAAGTGTCAAGATGAACTTTCAGCTTGTTTCAGACTACATTAAAAATATGGGAATATAAAAGGGTGATGTCTTGGATAGAAGAGTTTTGAACTATACAATTGCTGCCCTCCTTCCAGAGGATAGGAAAGTTCAAATTTAAAATATGTAAATGTCGAATAAATATTGTTTGAAATTCAAGTAAGTTTGCAAATCAAAATGGGTGGCTATTTTTTCACATATTTTTATACATACTAGATAACTTGTCTTCTAAAGGAAAAAGGAAGAAAGAATGAAAAAGCAAAGGAGAAAACAAGAAAACATAGGAGAAGATCAAGAAAGAACATTCAAAGATTAATGGAAAGGAAATCCAAGAAACAACCTTACAATTCATATTTTCTTTTGTGTAAGTCGTAAGTCATATTCTTTAGTTATTTCATGTAAGTTAATTCTCTTCTTTGAGAAAAATGAAGTCATGTTTTGTAGATCTTTTCTTCTGATGCATCATTAAATCTGAATTCTTAAACGAATTAGGGAGCTACTTGATCTCGCCTAATCCAATGAATTAAAATGAGTCCAATCTTTATTACTTTAAACTTGGATCCCGCACACTACAATTAACAAATAAGAGATTAGATGATAATGAAACTTACTCCCTAATATATCATTTGATATTCAAGTTAGAAATCTTCTTTTGATAAGATAAAGATGGAGGATGAGAAAATAATACGTAGATGTGTGGATGAAGGGATCGAGTATTGGCGGAGGGTCAGTGTGACGGCCCCGGACGTATTCCTCCACATACGGCCGCCGTCAAATCTAACCTTTACAACATATACAGTATAAATACTAATTAGGTGGACATAAAAATTTTTCTTTTCTTTTATATATACTTTTATCGCGTACACAGGATCATTTAAGGCCGAACTCCTTGAGTTGGCCATCAAAGTTTAACCTCATACCTGATCGGTTAACATTAAGGTTGGTCGGACATGAAGACTTTGACATGAAATGAGATGCTACTAGGAAAGATAACTTCAATTTCCCATATTGTGAGTATGGAAATATACTAATATCAATTAATTCTTTTACAGCGAAAATATTTTACAAGTCCTTTCTAAAACATCAAAAGAAAATACATGAATTCCTTTACTCATTCGCTGATCAGCTCTGGCCAGCTATGCCATCTAGCTACACCACATGACTCTATTTAATTTCATTCTCCATAAATTTTTCAACATCTGAAAAATAGTAAGAGTGAGCTACAAAGCCCAACAAGGTACCCACATGTAGAAAATTTTAACATACATATTATCGGATCAAAGTAACATAAACTTAGCATACGAAAATCACCATATCATTTCTTCTTAAGCTCAGAAATCTTCATTCTTATTCTTATTATCTTGTTTTCAGAAAATTTATAAAACTGTACAAAATTCTTATCATCTTTAGCAACCGGACGGGAGTGGACAACATTGAGGAAGGGTTGTGTGCTACCCCACAACCTAAGGCTGTATCCTCCTATTATACTCCCAGAGGCGGGTGGTAATACTCTTTACCCGGCATACGGGTCCGAGTCCATAAGCCTTGTGCCACCAGAATTTCTCGTGGCCTAAGGGCAGTTCTCGAGTGTCACTCCAATATCCTTTATCCAATTTTAACAGTAAGTTTAATGAAAACTCGGTTCTTAGTTCATATCTTTCGATGGCCATCTATCATAGTTCAAAAGTCGGAAGTCATAGAGTCTCACTTGCTGTCCGGATTACATACATTTTTATCAAAGTCGGAAGTTAAACAATTGAAGTTCGTAAAGTCTTTCCTTTAACATCTTAAAACCGAAAATCTTTTATCAAAGTGTCAGAGGTCTCATTTATCAAAGCCGGAGGTCTTATGTCAAAAGTCGGAGGTCATATATCAAAAGTTGAATACCTTTTCTTTAACAAGCTGGAGGACTTTTATGCATATTTAAATCAAATGTCTTAAAAACTTGTTTGTGGCCAGAATTCATGCAAGTAAGTAAGGTTAAGCGAAGATCCTTATGAAAACACTTTTTTTGGGTAAGTAATTAACAATTGCATAAATTTAAAAAAATGTACAAAATTCTATTCTACTTCCAAGTGTTTTGCCAACTCAGAGATATAATAAAGCCGTTAGGGCATATCCCGAGCACACCATACATGAATCATGAAAATCAGAGAAAGCATACATGAACCAGATACCCAGAACATCTATACTCCTCCCAAGCCAAAGACGAAGTCATCACTAAAATCAAATCAGCACGTCCTTCCAGACAAACCTGTATACAAGCCCTTCTCATCAACATGGCTAGCTACCAGTCGAAGCACAAAGCCACATAAGCCGATCATGCAACATTAGGAAAACAGACTAGCCAAGGTAGATAAGCCAACCCATAACAGCAGCGAGATGTAGAGAAGCCATCCCAAAAACCTGCAGAGACCAGATTTGCTCCGACAAGAACACCACACCATCCGAGCACCTCCAGTAGCTTCCACCTTCCATTTTTTTTTCCTAAAAGCCTACTGGCACAGTAGGATTCCAAACTAAAAAATGAACCACAAGAAACCATGAGGGTACCCTAGGAAAGGTAACAACCAAAACTGGCAGCCAAGAGTCAACAGCAGCCAAAGAACTAAACAGAACACCGGAATAACCGCTCTAACCAACAGTCATCCGGAAACAAAGCAACCAGAGAAAATATCATGCATAAAGAGCTTCCTTTAAACATGGCATTAACAGAATTCAGATGATCAGAATAAATATCATGCATAAGTTCATCAAAAAGTAGACATACTTACATTGCAAACATGAACTGCAGAAAGATGAGTACGCTTATAGTAAATCATGAATTTAAGGGGGGTACACTTGCTTGAACCTCTTGACTCCATCCTGGAATCCTGGGTTCTTTCACTAAGAAGCTTCGGCTGAGAGATTCATTCTAACCTTTTCCCTTGCACTCACTAGTTCTCATTTATAGGCATTTGGTCTGACGGTAGTAGGTAGGGTAGGTCAACCCTCGGGGGTGGTTGAGAGTCGGTTACCTACTTAGGTATGGTCTTTCTGACCTTACTTTTTATAAGGGCTTTATTCTTTTTGGTCAACCGACGTTGACCGAAAAGTTTCGTCTCACCTTTTTCGCCTCCGAAAAAAGAGGTCTCCGAGAATGGTCTCTCCGTAACGGTCTCCGGAAATGGTCTTTGGAAGATTTTCATTCTTTCCGAAGGGCTTCTCCGGAAAACTCGTCAGTTTCTTCCAAAATTTGTCTTTGGAAATTAAGTCCCCAAATTCAACATCTCCGGAGATCAAGGTCTCCGGAACTTAAGTCTTCAATTTCAACATCCCTAGAGTTCAAGGTCTCTGGAACTTAAGTCTTCAATTTTAACATCTCCGGAGATCAAGGTCTCTGGAACTTAAGTCTCCAATTTCCGTGTTTAAGGTTTCAGAATTATTGTCTCCGGAAGCAAAGCCTCCAGAAAGGTTTCCGGGAAAAACTCCTTAATCATCTCCAGAAACAAGGCCTCTAGAATCGTGGTCTTTGGAAGAATGTCTCCAAGCTTCAATCGTCTCCGAAAGTTACTGTTTATGCCTATTTAGAATTTGGTCAAGGTTGCGTTGACCGTAGTTTGGGTTACACGGCCGGCCTTTATGGCACTTTCTCTTGTTTCAATACTTCCGGCCTCCTCTTTCCCTTTCGGTCAACTGGCGTTGATTGGATGTCCTTTCCTTCACGTTTTCGGTCAACTAGCGTTGACTGGTTGTATTTTCCTCACGTGTTCTGGTCAACAGGCATTGATCAGATTAATTTCTCATCATTCTTTTTCCATTCTCTTGCCACAAAAGAATTTGGTCATTATATTTTCGATGACAGAAGATTCTAAAAATTTGATACATTACAGTTAGATTTCGTTCGATAACCTTGATTAGAGAGTGGCTTTAGAATTAGAGGACAGAGCTCTGTAGGATATGTTTCACTGGGAAGCAACTTGGGACCGAAGGACAGAGCTCCATAGGAGGCGTTTGACTAGGAAGCGGCTTTGGAACAGGTGTTTAGAGTCTTGTAGAATGCACTCGATTAGAACGTGTCTTTTAAGAGGGGTGCACTCGTTAGAAAGTAGCATAGAGAGAGTATACTTGTGGGATAGTGGCTTCTTGGAAGAGAAGTGTACTCGCAGGGGAGTGGCCTTGAGAGAGATGTGCACTCGATGGGGAGTGGTTTAGAGAGAGATGCGCTCAATAAATGAGCGGCTTATAGAGAGAGGTGCAATTTGATGGTCTAGTTCTCTAAAAATGGGATTGATTACTCGATTATAGATTAGATCTATGAGGTTTCGAGTTTAAAAATATAATAAATACGAGGAAATCAACGTGATAATAACTAATACTGACCTATTGAAGGTATGAGTATGCGTATTGGGAGAAAAATTGGGCTGTGATTTGCTGAAATGCTACCAGCAGACCGCACCTGCTGTGCGCTCGAGCGTAGGCTCGAGCACAAAATGTAGTGGCGCAAGCAGCAGGCTGCGCCTGTTGCGCGCTGGAGCGGAGCTTGAGCGGTAAAATCCAATAGCTTCCCTGCCCATTGAGTGCTTGAGCGGCGCTCGAGTGGTAAAATCAAGTAGCTCCCCCACCCACTGAGTGCCTTTTCGCACTCGAGCACGGGCTGGCAGCGAGGCCGCGCTCATCGCTCGCTCACCCGGCTCTCGAGTGCCCTGACTAGTATAAAAACGCGACCTGCTTCACGTTTCTCCCACTTTTTCATTTTTCAGAAAGTTTTTGGAAAGGAGAAGAGAGGAAGAGCGCCGATTTTAGAGAGAGAAAGGAGGAGATTGAGTCGTAGAGTTTGAATCCGCCCGGAGCCAGTTACGAAAGTGATAGCACGCGTTGAGGCAAATATTCTCATACCCACTAACTTTCCTCTTTCGATGTTTTTCGATTATTGTCAGATATTCTCGTTCTGATACCCACCGAACCATGAAAAATGTGATACCTGTGACTTGAGACCAAGAATTATGTAATTTATTGTCCGATTTACTCATCGATTTGACCGGTGGAGTATCGTCAAACCCTAACCAACAGGAAATTGGGGGTTTCCCGTTTTTGCCTTTCGTTTTATTAAATTGACCCCAAAATGTGAATCCCCATGTCCCAAATGTGTATATACGTCGGCCGCGTGAATCGATTTCGCACGTCTCGGCCCATTCAAGGGGTCCGAGCCCTCTAAATGGGCGCCGACACTGTTTACCCGAGACATAAAGTGGAAATTATATGTTTTTACCTTCATAAAATGTTGAATTGACTCTAGAATATGAATCCCCACATCCCAAAAGTATGTATGTGTTGACCGGACGACCGATTCTGCAAAATTTGACCCGTTCGCGGTGTCCGAGCCCTCTAAAAGTGGCCTAACAATGTTCCTCCGAAATTGGAAGGTAAGTATACATGATTTAGCTCTCTTCAATTATGATGGAACGTATGAATGAATACTATGTTAAATCATAAGCTCTAAAATGCGTAATTATGCACCGGGAGCAAGGGGAATGCGTCCCGGGGGCTTCTAAGTTGGTGTTTGACCCACGGAGGTAAGTATAATCAAGCTCTCTTACGAGTTGAAAGATCTATGTTTCAAATGAAAGAAAGGAACCGAATGAGTAAATGGAAGGGAATCCACATAATGTGAAGTGATGGTTTTGGTCTCTCGGTTGGAGACAAGTGATGGGAATGTGATTTTCCGGTTTGAGAGTATGTATGGCAATGGTGGATTCCCCTTCACGGATTAAGATGAATCTTGAAACGAGGACCATGGATTATAAGGGTAGTATCCGTCAGCTTACCGTGTACATCACGGTGTGAACCCAATGAATACTTTGGCCGCTCTTGGGTGCGGGTGATGTTCAGGGTACGCTTTAGGATATTGCTGTGAAAGAATGAGGATTGCCCTGATCCCCGGGAGATATGCGGCGATTGAGATGGCCGAGTGCTGCAGGCCTAAAATGTAGTCGATGGTCGAGTGCTGTAGGCCTAAAATGTAACCATGGTCGAGTGTTGTAGACCTAAAATGAGCCGATGGTCGAGTGTTGCAGACTTAAAATATAGCCGGCCTTAGAATTTGTGGCAGACACATTCCTTTCCTCGTCCTCTCACATCGTTGGTTAGTATGACCTACTAGCCCGGGTCCGCAAAGATTGTTGAACGTAATGAAAATGAATGAACGTAACAAGAACAAACATGTAAACTAAATGATTCCTGATTTGATAAACGTAATGAAAGTGAATGAACGTAACCAGAACAAACATGTGAACTAAATGATTTCGATGTTCCCTCTCCTCACATGCTTTCTTTGTCCAAGTTACATGATTTTTCTGACCCAATTATTATCTTTCCTATATATTGCTGTAGTTAGTGGTGTATGATTTTATTTGTTGGGCTGTACGCTCATCATTGCTATATATGTGTCTTTCAGGTAAGAACACTCTGATATCCGACGAGTCAGAGTTGATTATAGAGGTGCGATAGACAGCTGGTATTGCACGCGGGGCATAGGACTTAGCTGTTTTTTTGTATATGAAATAGAAATTTTGGGCCATATTTTGTAAACTGTATAAAACATATATGGTGATGATATATGATGTTTAGCATGGATGAATGATGAATTAGTTTCGCTGTATGTTGTTGTTTCTTTTATGCTTCCGTAGGTCCTTATTGTGTTTATAATCAAGGTTCCTAGTTGGCATCCTTCCCCACTAGCATTATACTAGAGTAATAATGTCGGCATCATTTCGGTTGATACGGCGATTAGATCCTGTGTAGAATATTGAACAATAAGACTTGTACTTTTGTGGATGATTGTAGATTATTGTGCAGGGTTGTTTTGCAGGTGTTTGTATTTTTGGTAAATACTCGATTTACAAACGGAACTCTGCCCAACTTTTTATAGAATATAATAATTTTTAATTAGGAATTCTAGTTTATTTTATTCTTGACGGAGGTTATTTAAGAAAAATAACCCGATCTGTCACAGTTGGTATTAGAGAAGGGATGCCTTAGGATGAATTTGAATTTATGCGGAATCCTAAGATAGTATGGGTTACGGCCGAATGAGTGAACGTGAAAAAGCTAGGATAATTAAACACCATCGTTTCGATTGTTCTTTTTAATTGCATAAGTGTTATCGTGTTTGGTAATATCGTTGGGGACGGTTAAATCTTTGGCTCACTTTATCTGGAGGCCGGAGTGCTTTTGCACACTTTATCCGGAGTGCATTGGACGTAGTGGCATTGTAGAATCCGGAGTACCTTTGTCCTATTAAAGGGCGGAGTGGCCTTGGTTCTCTTTAAGGTTGGAGCGACCTTGTGTGTGGTGTGGATGGAGTTGAATTGAGATTGCCACTCTCATCTCGTACTTCAATTGCCGTTTTTGGAATGCCGATTTTGATATTGTAATCTTATTTTTAATGACTTTCATCATGGTTTAGGGGACTCCCTATCTCTATGTTTCTCTTACCAACTCGGCACAACACTTGTTTAGCTAAGCTGTGAAATTTCGGATGGCCGGTTGATAGTTAAGGGTTCCTACAGCAGATTCATGCTGCTATGGACTCTGGTCCGGAATGCTGATGCTACTGATGATGGTGGATTAGCCACTTGAGAAGGAGGTAATTTGCTGGTTCTTTGGTAAACATCGAAAGGCCGAGGTCGCTGGATTCTCGGGCATTCTGCTGGTCTGGGAGAAAGAACCTTCTGCTGTTTATAGCTAATGCTGTGATGTGGGAGGAATTGGTTTTGTCTGATTTTGGGTGCAGGTTTTGGAAATGTTGATTCGGACCTTGGTGGCTAGATGATGCTGGAGTTCCATTTAGTGCTTTTCTTGTTGAATCTGTTTTTTAGGTTTGTTTTTGTTGTGGGGCCGGGTTGCATACGGTTGATTTAGATGAATTACACCTAGGTGAGGTTTTTCAATTTTCTTTTCATCGGTTCATGATTTTGTTCATGGTGATGCTTGGGGTATGCCCTAGCTCATTGTTCTAAATCTAAGTTGGCAAAACACTTGGAGTTAGAATATCGTTTTTATAATTTTTATTTCATTTAATTCATTTAACTTACTTACCAAAAAAAAGTTTCTTTTTTCTGTGTCGACTTCTAAATTTGACAATGCTGCCTGGATGTCAAGGTTCGCAAAGGGATGAGCCGCCCCATGATCGAGAGGCTGAGTATTTGAATTTGTTGGGGCGTCTCACGAATATCATAGAGAATATGGAGCAGCGACATCTGGCGTTTGTTCCCGTTTCGGCTCTTGTTCAGGCTCCTGTTAATCCGGAGCCATCTGCTTATGATTGTTTTATCCCGGAGCAAGAGCCGGTGTTTACGGGAGATCCTGACCCACCTAAGGCAGATTCATGGTTGGAGAGCCTTAAGAGGGTATTTGCCGTGATCCAATACCCAGCGGAGGACCGGGTGCTATTCATCTCTTACCTGGCTGGAGGGTGAGGCTCACCATTGGTGGCAGATGAGGAAAGGAGCATTGGGGGTATTGGAGGCTGAGATTACTTGGAAGATGTTTGAGGATGCATTTCTAGAGAAATACTTTCCATCTAGCCTCCATGTTCAGAAAGAGGAGTTTCTCAAGCTAAGGCAAGGGAACCGGATAGTGGCGGAGTATGATGCCAAGTTTTTAGAATTGTCATGGTTTGCCCCCTATGTGATCGAAGATGAAGAAAGGAGGACTAGGAAGTTCTTAATGGGCTTGTGGGATGACATTCGCAAGCAGCTGGCAACCCTTAAATTGGCCACCAATGTTGATGTGCTGGATCGGACTTAGATTTATGAACAAGAGCATGCAAAGGAAGAATTCTTCAGAAAGAGGCCGGCTAGTAAAAGTGGGACAAGTGCCGCACTGGGACTAGTTCGGAGAGACTATACAAAAAGCCGAGGCAGCCGGTTTCTGGACAGAGTGGTCAGAGGAGTGGCTAGATTTCATCGTCTTCTCAAGCTTCGGTGGGTTCATGTCAGCACTGCGGAAGAATGCATGAGGGTAGACCGTGTCTCAGGTTGATGGGTGCTTGCTTCACTTGTGGCCAAGTGGGGCATAGAGCCAGGGAGTGCCCTCAGGCATCGCGGCTCCGAAGCCAGCGGTGCAGGGTAAAGCTTTTGCAGTGACTACTAGCAAGGCTAGAGCATCAGATGAGGTGGTGGAAGGTATACTTCCAGTTTGTGATATTTCTTGCTCAGTACTTTTTAACTATGGGTCCACGCACTCCTTTATTTCCCCTCGGCTGGCTTGTTGTATTGCACCCTCCCCCGTGACCCTTGACTTTTTCTTGGTTGTATCCACGCCCATAGGGTCCTCTATTGTGATTGATGTGTCCTACCTAGGGTGTATTGTGGAAGTGAAGGGACTTCTTTTGGCCATTGATTTAATTCTTCTAGATATGCATGATTTTGATGTTATCTTGGGTATAAATTGGTTGTCTAAGTATCATGCCACTATTGATTGTTTTCACAAAAGGGTAGACTTTACTATTTCGGATTGCGAACCTTTCTATATTCAAGGAGTTCGGAGAGTGGAGCCGTCTAGTTTTATTTCTGCTCTACAGGTTAGCCATTTATTGAATAGCGAGTGTGAGGCCTTTTTGGCTTATGTTAGTGTGGTGGAAAGTCGGGACATGTCCGTAAAGGATATTCCGGTGGTGTGTGAATTCGAGGACGTGTTTCCCGACAAGTTGTCCGCCCTGCCACCACATCGTGAGATTGAATTTGGGATTGATTTCGTGCCCAGATCGGCACCCATATCGAAAGCCCCCTACCGCATGGCTCCTGTTGAGTTAAAGGAGTTGAAACATCAGTTGTAGGACTTGCTTGATACGGTTTCATTAGACCGAGTGTATCGCCGTGAGGCGCCCGATCCTATTCATCAAGAAGAAGGATGGGGCCTTGAGGTTATGTATAGATTACCGTGAGTTGAATAAAATTACAATCAAGAACAAGTGTCCTCTACCACGGATTGATGACCTCTTTGACTAGTTGCATGGATCCTTAGTGTATTTCAAGATTGATCTTCAGTCGGAATATCATCAGCTTCGTATTAAGTAGGAGGATATTGCGAAGACGGCTTTTCGAATGAGGTATGGTCACTATGAATTTTTGGTGACGCCGTTTGGGTTGACTAATGCTCCAACCGTGTTTATGGACTTGATGAACCGGGTCTTCCAGCCATTCTTGGATAAGTTTGTTGTGGTCTTCATTGATGATATTTTGATTTACTTGAAGGATCGCTCCGAGCATGAAGGGCACCTGAGAATTGTGCTGCAAACTCTTCTGGAACATCAGTTGTTCGTGAAGTTGAAGAAGTATGAGTTTTGGCTTGACAGGGTGGTGTTCCTAGGCCATGTAATTTCTCATGGAGGCATCTCAGTGGACCTACAGAAAATTGAAGCGGTGGTCAATTGGAGTCGGCCGACGATCGTGTTTGAAGTTCGAAGCTTTTTTGGGATGGCTAGCTATTATCGTCGTTTTACGGAGAATTTTTTTCGGATAGCCCTACCCCTCACTCGTCTGACAAAGAAGGAGGTAAGTTTCACCTGGACCGAGGAGTGTGACAAAAGCTTCTAAGAGCTGAAGGATAGGTTGATAACTGCCCCGATTCTAACTCTTCCTGATAATTCTGGTGGTTCCAGGTGTATTGCGATGCGTCTAAAGTGGGACTCGGACGTGTTCTTATGCAAGGGGGAAAAGTAGTGGCATACTCGCACTTGAAGACTCGTGAGGAAAATTATCCGACCCATGACTTAGAGTTGGCCGTGGTGGTTTTTGCTTTGAAAATCTGGAGACATAATCTTTATGGAGAGAAATTCCTGGTGTACTCCGACCACAAGAGCCTCAAGTACTTGTTCTCGCACAGAAGGAGCTAAATATGGGACATCGGTGATGGATTGAGTTTCTAAAGGACTATGATTATGAGATTGAGTATCGACCGGTGAAAGCGAATGTGGTTGCGGATGCCTTGAGTCGCCGAACCTGTTTGGTGGCGACCATATAGATTAAGCAGATGGAGTTGCTAGACTGTTTGAAGTCTTGCCATATCCAGCGCTACGCTGAGGGTAGCCGGATGATGTTATTATTTCTGCAGGTTCAGCCCGAGATCCTTCAGAGGATTAAGGAATGGCAGGTAAGTGACCCCTTTCTGATGGATATTGTAGGAGATCTCAACAGAGACTCTCGAGTTAATTTTAATGTGCGTACTGATAGATTTTTGAGATTTCGAGAGCGGTTGTGTGTACCAGATATTAAAGAACTGAAAGAAGAAATAATGAAGGAGGCACACAGGACTCGATACACGATCCACCCTGGTATAAACAAGATGTATCAAGATTTGAGAAAAATGTTCTGGTGGAGGAATATGCGGAGAGAGATCGTGGCTTTCGTTAATCGATGTCTCATTTGTCAGCAGCTGAAGGCTGAAAAGAGAAACCTTCTAGATTATTATAGCCCCTACCCATCCCTAGTTGGAAGTAGAAGGACATCTCGATGGCCTTCGTGTCAGGATTGCCTAGGACTCCGAGGAATCATGATGCGATTTGGGTCATTGTTGATCGGTTGACAAAGTCTGCTCATTTTATAGCTATTCGGACTACATACTCCCGCGATCGTCTTGCACAGTTGTACATTAACGAGATTGTGAGATTGCATGGCGTGCCGGCATCAATTGTGTCCGATCGCGACCCACGATTTGTCTCTAAATTTTGGGAGAGCTCGCATTGGGAGTTAGGGATGAACTTGAAGTTTACTATGGCGTATCATTCTCAGATGGATGGCCAGTCTGAGCGGATGATCCAGATATTAGAGGGTATGCTTCAGGCTTCGATATTGGAGTTCCATGGGAATTGGGATGATTTTCTAGCGCTAGCCGAGTTCGCTTATAACAACAGTTTCCAAGCGAGTATCAGAATGGCTCCCTTTGAGGTACTTTATGGTAGGAAGTATCGATCTCCCATCCATTAGGAGGAGACCGGGGATAGGCGGTTGTTGGGCCCGAATGTTATTCGGGAGACGTCAAAAAAGATAGCGGTGGTTGTGGAAAAAGTGAAGGTCACCCAGAGCCGACAGAAGAGTTATGCTGATTAAAGGAGGTCTGAGCTCAAATTCGAGGTTGGAGATTTCACCTTCCTTAAGGTCTCACCGTGGAAAGGGATTTCCAGATTTGGCGTAAAAGGGAAGCTGAAGGCACGTTTCATTGGACTGTTAGAGATTCTTGAACGAATTGTCAAGGTGGCGTACCGTCTAGCCTTGCCATCGAGTTTAGCCGATGTGCACAATGTCTTCCATGTTTCCATGTTGAGGAAGTACGTGTATGATCCATCCCACGTGATTGATTATGGTCCTTTGGCTATCGATGAGGATTTGGCTTACGTAGAGGAACGGGTGGGGATCTTAGACCGGAAGGACCAAATTTTGTCCTCCAAGACGATTCCTCTCTTGAAGTCTTATGGGGGAATCACTCCCGCGAGGAGGCGATATGGGAAAGAGAGGATGGAATCCGGGAGAATATTCCCATCTATTCCGAGGTATCCAGCTTATTCAAGTTTTGGATTCATTAAATTTCAGGACAAAATTTTTATAAGTGGGGAAGAGTTGTGAGGTTTCGGGTCTAAAAATATAATAAATACGAGGAAATCAATGTGATAATAACTAATACTAGACCTATTGAATGTATGAGTATGCGTATAGGCAGGAAAATCGGGTTGTGATTTGCTGAAATGTTGCCAGCAGAACGTAGCTGCTGTGCGCTTGAGCGCAAAAAGCAGTGGAACAAGCAGCAGGCCGTGCCTGCTGCGAGCTCAAGCGAAGTTCGAGCAGTAAAATCGAATAGCTCCCCCGCCTGCTGAGCGCTCGAGCGGTAAAATCCAGTAGCTCCCGCTCGAGCGGTAAAATCCAGTAGCTCCCCCGACCGCTGAGCGCCTTTACGTGCTCGAGCGAGGGCCGGTAGCGAGGTCGCCCTCGCCGCTCGCTCTCCCGGTGCTCAAGCGCCCCGATTGGTATAAAAACGCTACCTGCTTCGCATTTATCCCACTTTTTTATTTTTCAGAAGGTTTTTGGAAAGGAGGAGAGAGGAAGAGCGCCGATTTTAGAGAGAGAAAGGAAGAGATCGAGCCTAGAGTTCGAATCCGCTCGGGAGCCAGTTACGAAAGTGATAGCATGCGTCGAGGCAAGTGTTCTCATACCCACTAACTTTCCTCTTTCGATGTTTTTCGGTTATTATCAGGTATTCTTGTCTCAATACCCACCCGAACCGTGGAAAATGTGATACCCGTGACTTGAGACCAAGAAGTAAGTAATTTATTGTCCGATTTTCTCACTGATTCGACCGGTGGAGTATCGTTAAACCCTAACCTACGGGAAATTGGGGGTGTAACGGCCCAGATTCTAGAACATAGGAAATTCCAGTCTTTATAATCCGGTCAATGCCAGTTGACCGGAAAAAAGTAATAAGAAAAGTAAGTCGGCCTTAAGATAAAATCAAGCTCGACCCTTGCATGATGAAAAGAGGTTCGGATTGAAAATCCGGCTTTTACTCGATGAAAATCAAGTCTGACCTTGAATAGTGCATTGTGTGTGAAGTGAAGCCAAAGTGTGAATGCTGGATTAATATTGAAGGAAAATGTTAAAGGTAAGTAAAATCCGGTCAACACCAGTTGACCGGAATGTGTACGAAGGAGTAATCTGGTCAACGTAAAATATTGACCGAAAAACGTAAATGGAAGGAAGAAAGGGAAAGAGGAGAGCAATCCGGTCAATGCCCGATAGTTGACCGGAATGTGTTTAAGTGAGAGGATTAAATTCGGTCAAGGAAAATTAATGAGGAAACACTTCGGGAATGCACGACATAAATAATCTAGCTAATCACAAAACATTTTAAAAATGTAAAATCATAAATGACACTCTTTGAAAAATGTGGAGCCATAAATGACGGCCACCAAACCTAGGGCTATAAATGAGGACTAGAGAAGTATCAGAAAATGACACTCAGTAAAAGTTTTTAGTAAAGAAAGAGCAAAATTTCAAGGCAAAGTAAAAAGGAATCCAAGCAAGAGTACTCACTTTATTTTAAAGTCATGATTATGCATGTTTGCGTTATTCTTATAAAAATTATGTTTTAGTATGTATGAAGTTGTTCGGTCCTTTTATCTAATATTTTTATGAACTGATGTTTTAATATGTATGAAGTTTGTTTTATGTATGAAATGTGTTCTGTTCATCTGATATAGGAAAGAATTATTCTAGGTTGCATGTTTAAAAAGAAATCCTGATGTTCTGCTTAATTGTCAAATTATATAAACTTTGGTAATTGCATAGAAATCTGGTTTTTAGGACTCCGGATTTTCCGTAAAAAGAACTTCGGACTTTGATGCTTCGGTTTTGCTGTATTAAAAAAATGAAATCGGCACTGCTGCACTTGGAATTGAAATTGAAATCGACTTTTGATCGAAGTCGGCCATTGGCACTTAAAAATCAAAATCGGCTTTTGGCACTTAGAAATCGAAATCGGCTTTTGGTACTTAGAAATTGAAATCGTCCGTGTGTACTTGATTTTGAAATCGGCCGAGAACACTTGATTTTGAAACCAGCCCTAAGTCGCATACGAAACCGGCCGTGTGCACCTGAATTTGAAACCGGCCGAGAGTGTGGAATTTGAACTCCGGTTGAAGAGCTCCGGATTGTGAATAGAAAAGCACTCCGGACTCTTAACCGAAAAGCACTTCGGATTTTGAAAAAGAAAAGTACTCCGTTCTTTTGAAAAAGAAAAGTACTCCGTCCCTTTAAAAAGAAAAGTACTCCGTCCCTTTGAAAAGAAAAGTACTCGAATTTTGAACAGAAAAAGCACTCCGGATTTTGAAAAGAAAAATACTCTGGAAAAGCACTCTGGATTTTGAAAAGAAAAGTACTCCGGATTTTGAACAGAAAAAGCACTCCGAATTTTGAAAAGAAAAATACTCCGGAAAAACACTCCGGATTTTGAAAAGAAAAGTACTTCGGATTTTGGAAAGAAAAGCACTCCGTTTTTTTTATAGCTTTAGATTTTAAATGAAAAAGAACTTTGGACTTCCGATGAAAAGAACTCTGATTTTAGAACTCCGGATTTTGAAGAACTCCGTCTTTTTTGAAGAACCTTTTTGAAGAACTCCGCCCTTTTAGAAGAACTCCTGGTCTAAGGAAAAGACTTCCTGCTTTGATGAATAAGACTAATGACTTTTGATTAAAGAATTTTTTACTTTAAAATAATTAAAGGAAAGATCTTACGGACTTCAACTGATGAAGTTAAGAACAAGGCAATAAGAACAAGAAAAATGTATGTAATCCGGACAGCAAGTGGAACGCTATGACTTCCGACCTTTGAACTATGATTGATGGCCATTAAAAGATATAAACTACGAACTGAGTTTTCATTTAACTTGCTGTTAAAGATGGATGAAGGATATTGGAGTGACACTTGAGGATTGACACCTAGGCCACGGGAGGGAACCTTTTGGTGGCATAAGATTTTTGGACTACGGCCCCGTATGCCGGGTTGAAGGCATTACCTCCCGCCCCGGGGAGCATAATGAAGGGATACGACTTTAGGTTGTGGGGTTACACACAACCTGTCCTCGATGTTGTCCGCTCCCGTCCGGTCCCTAAAGATGATAAGAATTTCTAATGGTTTTTTATGAGTTTTCCAAAGACAAGATAAGAAGAAAAGAATAAGAAAATTCCGAACTAAAGAAGAAACGACATGTTAATTTTCGTCTGCTAAGTTATGAAA
This sequence comes from Nepenthes gracilis, assembly GCA_033239525.1. Classification (NCBI taxonomy): domain Eukaryota; kingdom Viridiplantae; phylum Streptophyta; class Magnoliopsida; order Caryophyllales; family Nepenthaceae; genus Nepenthes; species Nepenthes gracilis. Next base: position 10,618,913 of record BSYO01000010.1, on the reverse strand, counting down.
CTATGTTTTGATCTGCTTATATATATATATATACTTATGATTTCTGCATGTGAGTATTTTGCTGGACTTTGTGGCTCACTCTTGCTATTTTCAGATGAAGAAAGGCTTATGGAGGACGAAGTTGAGTAAGACCTTATGATGTAGCTTGATAACATAACTCACCGGAGCTGATCTAGGAAGAGCTTTATTTATCTTTTTCCTTTTGATGTTTTGAGGAAACTTGTAAAATTATTCCGCTGTTATGAACCTATTAATGTTAGCATATTTCCGTGATTTTTTTTTTGGATACTGGGATTGATATGTCTAGAAAGCATCTCTTGTAGTTCGGCAACATGAAATTCTGTGTGTGAAATAAAACAAAAATTTTTATGTCCACTTTATTATTATTATTTTAAGACAAGGATTCAGACTTGACGGTGGCTTTATGTGGTGGAATAAAGTCGGGCTGTCACAGGGGGTTTTCCCATTTTCCGCCATTCGTTTCATTAAATTGACCCCAAAATGTGAATTCTCATGTCCCAAATGTGTATATACGTTGGCCGCGCGATCGATTTTGCACGTCTCGGCCCATTCGAGGCGTCTAAGCCCTCTAAATGGGCGCCTACATTGTTCACCCGAGACATAAAGTGGAAATTGCATATTTTTACCTTCATAAAATGTTGAATTAACTTTAGAATATGAATCTCCACATCCCAAAAGTATGTACGTGTTGACCGGACGACCGATTTTGTAAAATTTGACCCTTTCGGTGTCCGAGCCCTCTAAAAGTGGCCTAACAATGTTCCTCCGAAATTGGAAGGTAAGTATACATACTTTAGCTCTCTTCAATTATGATGGAACGTTTGAATGAATACTATGTTAAATTGTAAGCTCTAAAATGCGTAATTGTGCTCGGGAGCGAGGGGAATGCATCCGGGGGCTTCTAAGGTGGTTTTTGACCCACGGAGGTAAGTATAATCAAGCTCTCTTACGAGTTGAAAGATCTAAGCTCCAAATGAAAGAAAGGAACCGAATGAGTAAATGGAAGGGAATCCACATAATGTGAAGTGATGGTTTTGGTCTCTCGGTTGGAGACAAGTGATGGGAATGTGATTTTCCGATTTGAGAGTATGTATGGCAATGGTGGATTCCCCTTCACGGATTAAGATGAATCTTGAAACTAGGACAATGGATTATAGGGGTAGTATCCGTCAGCTTACCATGTACATCATGGTGTGAACCCAATGAATACTTTGGCCGCTCTTGGGGGCGGGTGGTGTGTAGGGTACGCTTTAGGATGTTGCTGTGAAAGAACGACGATTGCCTTGGTCCCCGGGAGATATGTGGCGATTGAGATTACTGAGTGCTACAGGCCTAAAATGTAGTCGATGGCCGAGTGCTGTAGGCCTAAAATGTAGCCGATAGTCGAGTGTTGCAGACCTAAAATGTAGCCGGCCTTAGGATGTGTGGCAGACACATTCCTTTCTTCGTCCTCTCACATCGTTGGTTAGTACGACCTACTAGCCCGGGTCCGCAAAGATTGATGAACGTAAAGCGTACGTTCACAAACATGTGAACTAAATGATTCCCGATTTGATGAACGTAATAGAAGTGAATGAACGTAATCAGAACAAACATGTGAATTAAATAATTCCCGATGCTCCCTCTCCTCACATGCTTTCTTTGTCCAAGTTACATGATTTCCCTGTCCCAATTACTATCTTTCCTGTATATTGCTGTAGTTAGTGGTGTGTGATTTTATTTATTGGGTTGTATGCTCACCCTTGCTATGTATGTGTCTTTCAGATAAGAACACACTGATACCCGACGAGTCAGAGTAGATTATAGAGGTGCGATAGACAGTTGGTATTGCACGCGGGGCACAGGACTTAGCTGTTTTTTTGTATATGAAACAGAAATTTTGGGCCATATTTTGTAAACTGTGTAAAACATATATGGTGATGATATATGATGTTTAGCATGGATAATGATGAATTAGTTTCGCTGTATATTGTGGTTTCTTTTATGCTTCTGCCGGTCCTTCTTATTGTGGTTATGATCGAGGTTCCTAGTTGGCATCCTTTCCCACGGGCATTATACTGGAGTAATAATGTCGGCACCGTCTCGGTTGATACGGCGATTAGATTCTATGTAGAATATTGAACAATAAGACTTGTAGTTTTGTGGATGATTGTAAATTATTGTGCAGGGTTGTTTTGCAGGTGTTTATATTTTTTACAAATGCTCGATTTACAAACGGAACTCTGCCCAATTTTCTACAGAATATAATAATTCTTAATTAGGAATTCTAGTTTATTTTGACGGAGGTTATTTAAGAAAAATAACCCGGTCTGTCACAGCATTGCTGGATGCCCTAGGGTGATTTCAGAAGAAGGATCAAAAAAGGATCGTAAAAAGAATTTGAAAGAGCCTCCTCTTTCCTCTGGAGAAAGGAACACATATATAGAGTGAGGACATGGGTTCACTGCCCTTGGGCTTCTCCACTCTGTAATCGTGAGTGATTGACATCATGCACCTGCTATTGGTGCTCTAAACTATCTAGATCCTCATGGCGATAGATTGCCGCTGTCGTCCGTGAATCATACTTTTGCATGTGTGTGGGACCACCTGGTGGCAATGACCATTTGGATTTGTCTACTAAGGTGCTAACAGTGTTGTGTTTGCAGAACTATCCCATGGTTGTTCTTAGCTACCCATAAACCACTGGGTTGTTTTGGGCCGTGTCAATTTGGGTTTACTGCTACGGATTCTAGGTCTTGGGTTTCACAAAGTTTTAGTTGGATGGCTGTTTCCAAGGCGCTTCTCCCTATAGGCCAGATTTTGGGTCAGCCCTTGAGGATACTCAATATTGTAGAAAGTTGAAGTACATATTAATTTGTTATTGAAATTTAACAATAATCTCAAATTTAAGAAAAGATAACAGAAAGTAGCATGAAAGTAGAAATAGATTTAAAATCTAATTGTTTACTCTTAGTTTCATTTGTATGTTTGGTTAAATTTACAATATTTGAGTGGATAATCCATATTATCACATTAAATTTAAATTAATTGCATGAATCAACTTAATTTGAAGTAGTTTTTTGTTCAAAATTTGTTTATTGTTTGATTTCTCATTCAAACACCTTAAGTCAGGTTTTGGTAGTTTTGGCGGTTTTCTCTCTGAAAAAAAGTAAAAAATAAATAAAAAATTATGTTCTTGACCATTTGGTGTCCTGTCGACGTACGGACAACTACTTCCTCCTGCTTGGTCGATCTTAATGGCTTGTGTGGAATTCGATCTCCTACCGAGCATGTGATGACCCGACTTTTAATATCATCAAAAGCCGTCATCAATACTAATTCATATGATAAAATTATGAGTATAAATTTTTTTTTCTTCATCAAACCTGAGATGCATTCTAAAGATTAGTAATTTCATAAATCCCAAAATGTCACGGAAACAAACTACATTCATAAGCAGCGGAAATAAAATTACAAGTTTCTCAATCTAAATAAACAAAACTCCAAAAAGATCTCTGCTCCAGCCCGCATAATCATAGGACTCTACTCGACTTCGTCCTCCATAAGCTTGTCATCTGAAAATTTACAAGAGTGAGCTTACAAAGCCCAGCAGGATACTCACATGCAGAAAACACAAGCATATAATCGAAATATAGATCATAATATAGCATAATAATCATCATTTCATTCCTTCTTTAGTTCATGTTCTTATCATCTTGTCTTTATCATTCGGAATTCATATCATCTTTAGGGACCGGACGGGAGCGGACAACATCGAGGACGGGTTGTGTGCTACCCCACAACCTAAAGCCGTATCCCCTCATTATGCTCCCCGGGGCGGGAGGTAATGCCTTTAACCCGACATACGGGCCATAGTCCAAAGTCCTTGTGCCACCAAAAGGTCCCCTCCCGTGGCCCAGAGGCATCCTCGAGTGTCACTCCAATATCCTTCATCCATCTTTAACAAAGAAGTTAAATGAGAACTCAGTTCTTGGTTCGTGTTCTTTATTGGCCATATATCATAGTTCAAAAGTCAAGAGTTCCACTTGCTGTCCATAATCCATAAGTTTTCTTGTTCTTTCTCAAGTTCATAAAATCTATTAAAGCCGAAGCTCATTTTCAAAAGAATCCAAAGTTCTTATTGAGGGAAGAACTTCATTAATTTTCGAAGTTCTTAATGAGAAACCGAAGTCCCTAAACCGAATTCTTACAAGGCCAAGTTCATTTTAGTTCAAGCCCGAGTTCATATCCTTTAATCAAAGCCGAGTTCGTTATCTTAGTCAAAGCCGGAGTTCGTTATCTTAGTCAAAGCCGGAGTTCATTTCCTTTAATCAAAGCCGAAGTTCTTTATTTACGAAGGACGGAGCACAATTACATTATGCTCCAAAAGTTGGAAGTTTTTTTAATCGGGGGACGGCGCCGTTTTCCTTTAAAAGACGGAGGACTTGGATGGAGCTCTAAACGGACGGAGTACTTTTTTTTTTACGTAAATCCGGGAGTGACTTGTCTTTAATAATTAGGAGTTCAAGGCCGGAGAGGCTTTTCTTTTTAAATTTCGGAGTTCAAAGGGACGGTGGATTTTCTTTAAAAATCCGAGTTCAAAGGGACGGAGTGGATTTTCTTTAAAAATCCGAGTCCAAATTCCAAGACATATGGCTGGTTTCAAATTTAAATTAGAGCTGGTTTCTATTTCAAGTACTGAAACGGTTTCATTGATATCACAAAGGGGCCGATTTCAATTTTTCACACAAGAAAACCGATTTCGATTTTAATATAAAGAAAGCGGTTTCGATTTTAAAAGCCGGTTCCGAGACCGATTTTAACATAAAGAGAGCCGATCTCGATTTTAACACAAAGAAACTAAAACATCAAAGGCCGAGTACCATAAGGCCAGAGTTTCTTTTCACAAAGGAACGGCATATTATTTCAAGGGCCTGAGTTTTAGTAGAAGGCCGGACTTTTTTTAGGACATAAGGCCGAGTTTCTTTTCACAAAGGACGGAGCACTAATTTGTTCAAAGGGCCGGAGTTCTTGGACGGAGTTCCTTATTTAGTCTGGACGGAGTACAAATGCCGGAGGTCTTTTACCATAGAAATAGAATACAGTAGCAGAAATTCATGATTCATCTTAAGGCCTAAAGTTTCATGCATTGGGCAAAGTTAATAATCATTGCTAAAGAAATCATGTAAAATCCATCATCATGCATAACAAAATTTTCTTTAAACATGCATTTCAGTGTGAACAGTAAAAACATACTTATACAGAATTTCATATAATTTTATAGCAATATAAATAAAACATGAAGTTTATAAATAGGGGTGAGTATCTTGCCTGAGTCTTTTCTACTTTGCCTAAGCTTTCGGCCTCCTTCTTTATCAATAGTTTCTAGCGGTGCCTTTTTCTAAGGTTCTTTGTCCCTATTTATAGCCCATGAAAAGATGGCCATCATTTATTGTTTTTCTCTATTTTCCAAAGGAATATAAATTATCCATCCTTTCCCACGCAGATTTTGTTTTCCAACATATATCGGGAACTGCAGTCATTCAATGCTGCTCCTTCCCAAAATTCAGCCAAACAAATGACGGACTTCTTCAACAAGTCTGGACTAGCATTTTACTTCCGGAATCCTGAGTGATCCGGACGCTGCGTTTTTACTTTGGGAAATCCGAGTGCTTTAAGCACTCGTTTTCAATTCGGAAATCTGAGTGACTTTTAAGAAACGGAGTGACTTTTAAGAAATAATCCGTGACTGAATTTTCATGGAAAGGAAAATCTTAGGGAAACGACGTCATTTATTATGGGAATCCAGATTGCATTAAGGAAATCCGACAGCAATTCCCTTAATGAAATTTCCGGACTTCTTTACATTTGGATTTCCGGTCAACGGGCGTTGACTGACTCGATGGTTAAAATTTCCTTATTCAAATTTTGCCGTTACAACCTCCCCACTTATAAAAATTTCGTCCTCGAAATTTAAAATAAAGTCACTAACCTCAAGAAAATAAATATGGGTATTTGTTTGAATTTCCTCCTCTCGCTCCCAAGTTGCCTCTTCCAAAGGTGTGTGATTCTTCCAGAGCACCTTTACTAGAGCGATTGATTTGGTACGTAATCTCTCGCCCTTATGATCCAAGATCTCCACCGGGTTCTTCTACATAGGATAAGTCCTTGTCGATCGTCAGGGGGTTCATACTCAATTACATGAGTAGGATCATGGACATACTTCCGAAGCATGGACACATGAAACACATCATGTACTTCAGCCAAGTTTGGAGGCAAGTAAGTCGTATGCTACTTCGCCAATCTTTTCCGGATTTCAAAAGGCCCTATAAAACGAGGCTTCAGTTTTCCTTTTACCCCGATTTACTTTCCTTGGCTGGTGATACCTTTAGAAACACAAAATCGCCCTTTTCAAACTTTAATGCCGATCTTCTCCGGTCCGCATAGCTCTTTGTCTCCGCTCGGGCTACTTTGAGATTCTCATGTAATATCTTTATCTTTTCCGCGCGACTCCTTGATAATGCTCGGGACCCAAAATTCTTTTATCTCCGTGTTCCTCCCAATGAATTGGTGATCTACATTTTCTCCCATATAATGCCTCAAAAGGAGCCATGCCGATGCCGGGCTCGATAGCCGTTATTATATGCAAACTCGCAAGAGCCAATGAATCATCCCAAGTCCTTTTCATCTCCGTGGATCGAGGCCCTTAACATATCCTCGAGAACTGGATAGTCCGTTCCGATTAGCCGTCGGTTTTGCGGATGAAAAGCAGTACTAAATTTTAATTCAGTACCCAATTCTTGATGTAGACTTTTCCAGAATCGTGAAACAAAACGAGGGTCTCTATCGGATACAATAGAGACAGGTACACCATGAAGTCTAACAATCTCGTTCACGTACAGCTGGGCTAATTTATCAAGAGGATAAGTCATCCGAATTGCTAGAAAGTGGGCTGACTTTGTTAGTCGGTCAACAATCACCCAAATAGCATCATGTTTCTTTGGCGTCATTGGTAAACCAGTCACAAAATCCATGGCGATATCCTCCCATTTCCAGCCCGGTAATGGCATTGGTTGTAATAATCCAGACGGCAGTTTTCTTTCAGCCTTTACTTGTTGGCATATGAGGCACTTTTCAACGTAAGCTGCGATATCCCTTTTCATATTTCTCCACCAAAATGTTTTCTTCAAATCCTGATGCATCTTATTGGCTCCTGGGTGGATCGTATAACGGGATCGATGGGATTCCTTAAGAATTTTCTCCTTTAACTCTTTATTGTCCTAAGACACATAACCGATTTCTAAATTTCAAAGCTCCATCCGCGAAATCAAAATCACTTCGAGATTCTTTATCCAGCTCTCCCATGATCTTTACTTAAAAGAATCCTTCGCTTGACACCCTTTCACCTCATTACTCAATTCTGGCTGAACTTGTAGATGCGCCAAAATCATCCGCTTCCCATGTACATAGCGCTGACATCATAGTTCATGAGACAATCTAGCATCTCCATCCGCTTAACTTGCATTCTAGCTAGCATCCTGTGTTGTCTACTTAACGCGCCGGCAACCACGTTGGCCTTCCCGGCTCGTGAACGGATTTCACAGTCCCATAATCTTTCAGAATTCCATCCATCGCCTCGCCTCATGTTTAGCTCCTTCGAGAACAAATATTTTAGACTCTTGTGATCGGAGTAGACCAAGAATCTTTCACCATATAAGTAATGTCTCCAGATCTTCAATGCAAACACCACCGCAGCCAATTCTAGATCGTGAGTTGTAATTCCTTTCATGGTCCTTCAACTGCCGCGACCCAAAGGCAATTACTCGACCGTGTTGCATTAGAACACAGCCCAATCCAATCTTCAAGCATCGCAAGAAACAATCACCCCCGACTCGCTTGGAATGGTCGACCGGGAGCCAGTCAACCGTCTCTTGCCGCCCTGAAGCTCTCTTCACAATCTTTGGTCCACTCGAACTTGGCATCCTTCTTAGTTAATTGAGTGAGTGGCACGGCGATTTGAGAAAAATTCTCCACAAATCGTCTATAGTATCCAGCCAGCCTAAGAAACTTCGCACTTCAGCCGTGGTTGGCTGGTTCCACTTTACAACCTGCCCACCTTCATAGGATCGACAGAGATTCCTTCCTTGAGACGACGTGTCCAAGGAATCCTACCTCTTCCAACCAAAACTCGCACTTCTTCAACTTGGCGAACAACCGATGCTCCCTAAGAATCAAGTGTAGTGCGTAAATGTTTCTCGTGGTTCCTCGAGCTTTTCGAGTACACAAGGATGTCATCAATAAATACAATCACGAACTTGTCCTGTATGGTTGGAAAATTCGATTCATCGATCCATAAAAACAGCCGGAGCATTAGTCAATCCAAAAGGCATTACTACAAATTCATAATGCCCATATCTCGGGTTCAAACGCCGTCTTTGCTATATCCTCCTTGCCGATCCGGTTGATGATATCCGATCTAAGATCGATTTTTGAAAATATGCAAGCTCCTTGTAATCGATCAAGGAGATCATCGATCCTTGGTAGAGGATATTTGTTCTTGATGGTGATTTTGTTTAATTCCCGATAATCCACACATAATCTCATGGTCCCGCCCTTCTTTTGACAAAAAGAACAGGTGCTCCCCCATGGTGACACACTTGGCCGAATGAATCCTTTATCAAGCAGCTCCTGCAGCTTGTTGTTTCAACTCTTTGAGTTCATCCGGTGCCATTCGACAGGGTGGTTTGGATATCGGTGCGTAACCCGGTATCAATTCCACACCAAATTCTAACTCGTTGGGGTGGCAATCCGTAAATCATCGGTGAATACGCCTTCAAATTCCCGTACCACCGGAATTCTCTAGCCAGAGATTCTTGATTTTCAGAGATGCACTAGCAAAGGCTAGATAGGCTTGGCATCCATCACTAATCGATGCCCGGCACGAAGAGCTGAAATAAAGCGGTGATGCTTCCTTTCGCCGAACACCCCGAATGTGGAAAGGCTTGTTTCCGTGAAATGGTGAATTCTACTCTTTTCCTAGGAAACAATCAATCTTGGCATGATATCCGGCTAACTATCCATCCCCAAAATCGCATCAAAGTCTTTCATTTCCAAAAGAAACCAAGTCAACAGCATAAAGAATTCATTTACTTTTATGGGCATTCGTAAAATGCTATATTTAATATTACTTTGACGACTCTGTTGGTGAGGCAACCATTAATGGGTATTCAAGAACTTTAGGAAGGGTCACGATGCTTCAAAATTCATGGGAAACAAAAGAATGCGTGGATCCAGAATCAAAGAGTACGTGACAAGAGATGCCACAGATAGAAAGTGTACCTTCTACCACTTCGCAGACTTTTTCGCCTCCTTTGCGTAAATAGCAAATACCTTGGCCGGGATAGGAGACTTAACTCCCGGGACTTGTTTAGTGACCGGACAATCCCCCGATCATATGCCCCCTTTGTCCACAGTTATAACAAACTCAAAGCCTTCTTGTAGCAAGGCTTTCCACCATGTGATCTCCCGCAATGATCACATACATCATTAGCCGCAATGCGAGAATTCCCGCACCGATCGGCTCTGTTCCCGCCGAACCTTGATGGTCTCGCCTTCTTAGAAGGCACTTCGCTAGCACTCGGCCTTGGATGCGATCAAAGTCCTTTGTCTGGACATTGCTCCTCTCCAATTCCTTCTCATAAATAGCCGCTTTAGCGAGCACCTCCCATAAGTTGTCAACGTCAGAGTGGAAAGGTGTCTCCTGATATCATCTCGTAATCCCTGAAAGAATCGTCTGACCTTCCTCTCCTCATCTTCCACCATGAAAGGGGCATAACGAGATAATTCAGTAAATTTAGAATCATATTCTGCCACCGAGCGATTTCCCTGCCTTAGGCGAAGGAATTCATCCTCCTTCTGCCCACGAAGATTTGCAGGAAAGTATTTCTCCAAGAAAGCTGCCTCAAACATCTCCCAGCTAATCTCCCGATCTGGCATGTTGAAAACCCTTTTCTGCATCTCCCACTGGTGTGTGCTTCCCCGCCAACCTTATGTGTAGCATAAAGCACCATATCCAGCAGGGCATTTGATTACAAGAAATACCTTCTTCACCAACGAATCCATGTTTCACCTTCAATGGATCAGGTTCCCTAGGAATTCAGGGATTCGTTCATTGGTAAACCGATCAGACCGACCTTTCCCGATGGACAGAATTGGGGTGGTCACCGGAGTTGGTGGAGTGGTCGGAGTCAAAGCTTCTATGACTTCGACCATTCTGTCAAAAGAGGTTCGCATATCTTGCCTCACGATCAAGAGTGTTGTTATCCCGATCATTTCTCCTTCCTCTCATTAGACATGGCTGTGGAAACGTTTGAAAAGAAAAGTTTCGTTAGTTAAAAATAATACTATCATATTAGTCTTTTTATCCTAAAGTGTATGGATGACACTCTTCTTGCAAACACTAAACTTGTCCTAAGTTTCCGTGTTGATTCAAACTATCCTAAAGCATCTCGCTTTTCTTCGATACTAATCGGTGATGACCCGACTTTTAATATCATCAAAAGCCGTCATCAATACTAATTCATATGATAAAATTATGAGTATAAATTTTTTTTTCATCAAACCCGAGATGCATTCTAAAGATTAGTAATTTCATAAATCCCAAAATGTCACTAAACAAACTACATTCATAAAGCAAGCGGAAATAAAATTACAAGTTTCCTCAATCTAAATAAACAAAACTCCAAAAAGATCTGCTCCAGCCCGCATAATCATAGGACTCTACTCGACTTCGTCCTCCATAAGCTTGTCATCTGAAAATTTACAAGAGTGAGCTTACAAAGCCCAGCAGGATACTCACATGCAGAAAACACAAGCATATAATCGAAATATAGATCATAATATAGCATAATAATCATCATTTCATTCCTTCTTTAGTTCATGTTCTTATCATCTTGTCTTTATCATTCGGAATTCATATCATCTTTAGGGACCGGACGGGAGCGGACAACATCGAGGACGGTTGTGTGCTACCCCACAACCTAAAGCCGTATCCCTCATTATGCTCCCTGGGCGGGAGGTAATGCCTTTAACCCGACATACGGGCCATAGTCCAAAGTCCTTGTGCCACCAAAAGGTCCCCTCCCGTGGCCCAGAGGCATCCTCGAGTGTCACTCCAATATCCTTCATCCATCTTTAACAAGAAGTTAAATGAGAACTCAGTTCTGGGTTCGTGTTCTTTATTGGCCATATATCATAGTTCAAAAGTCAAGAGTTCCACTTGCTGTCCATAATCCATAAGTTTTCTTGTTCTTTCTCAAGTTCATAAAATCTATTAAAGCCGAAGCTCATTTTCAAAAGAATCCAAAGTTCTTATTGAGGGAAGAACTTCATTAATTTTCAAGTTCTTAATGAGAAACCAAGTCCTGAAACCGAATTTTACAAGGTCAAGTTCATTTTAGTTCAAGCCGCAGTTCATATCCTTTAATCAAAGCCGGAGTTCGTTATCTTAGTCAAAGCCGGAGTTCGTTATCTTAGTCAAAGCCGGAGTTCATTTCCTTTAATCAAAGCCAAGTTCTTTATTTATTTAAGGACGGAGCACAATTACATTATGCTCCAAAAGTTGGAAGTTTTTTAATCAGGACGGCGCCGCTTTCCTTTAAAAGACGGAGGACTTGGATGGAGCTCTAAACGGACGGAGTACTTTTGTTTTACGTAAACTGGAGTGACTTGTCTTTAATAATTAGGAGTTCAAGGCCGAGTGGCTTTTCTTTTTAAATTCGGAGTTCAACGGAGGGAGGACGGAGGGATTTTCTTTAAAAATCTGAGTTCAAAGGGACGGAGTGGATTTTCTTTAAAAACCGAGTCCAAATTCCAAGACATATGGCTGGTTTCAAATTTAAATTAGAGCTGGTTTCTATTTCAAGTACTGTGGCCGGTTTCATTGATATCACAAAGGGGCCGATTTCAATTTTTCACACAAGAAAACCGATTTCGATTTTAATATAAAGAAAGCGGGTTTCGATTTTAACATAAAGAAGCCGGTTTCGATTTTAACATAAAGAGAGCCGATCTCGATTTTAAACAGCAAAACCGAAACATCGAGAGTACCATAAGGCCAGAGTTTCTTTTTCACAAAGGAACGAGCATATTATTTCAAGGGCCGGAGTTCTTACAAAAGAGGCCGGACTTTTTTTAGACATAAGGCGGAATAGTTTCTTTTCACAAAGGACGGAGCAGATTTGTTCAAAGGGCCGGAGTTCTTGGACGGAGTTCCTTATTTAGTCCGGACGGAGTACAAATGCCGGAGGTCTTTTACCATAGAAATAGAATACAGAGCAAAATTCATGATTCATCTTAAGGCCTAAAGTTTCATGCATTGGGCAAAGTTAATAATCATTGGCAAGAAATCATAAAGTAAATCCATCATCATGCATAACAAAATTTTCTTTAAACATGCATTTTTAGTGTGAACAAGAAAAAAACATACTTATACGTAATTTCATATAATTTTATAGCAATATAAATAAAACATGAAGTTTATAAATAGGGTGAGTATCTTGCCCGAGTTCTTTTCTACTTTGCCTAAGCTTTCGGCCTCCTTCTTTATCAATAGTTTCTAGCGGTGCCTTTTTCTAAGGTTCTTTGTCCCTATTTATAGCCCATGAAAAGATGGTCATCATTTATTGTTTTTCTCTATTTTCCAAAGGAATATAAATTATCCATCCTTTCCCACGCAGATTTTGTTTTCCAACATATATCGGGAATCATAAATATTCAATGCCGCTTCCTTCCTAAAATTCAGCCAAACAAAGGACCGGACTTCTTCAACAAGTCTGGATCGCATTTTACTCGGAACCGGAGTGATCCGGACGCTGCTTTTACTTTGGGAAATCCGAGTGCTTTAAGCACTCGCTTTCAATTCGAAACCGGAGTGACTTTTAAGAAATAATCCGACTGAATTTTCAAAGGAAAATCCGAATTTTCATTTATTATGGGAATCCAGACCATTTATTAAGGAAATCCGACAGCAATTCCCTTAATGAAATTTCCGGACTTCTTTACATTTGATTTCGGTCAACGGGCGTTGACCGACTCCGATGGTTAAAATTTCCTTATTCAAATTTTGGGCTACAACCTCCCCCACTTATAAAAATTTCGCCTCTAAATTTGAAATAAAGTCACTAACCTCAAGAAAATAAATATGGGTATTTGTTTCGACTTCCTCCCGCTCCCAAGTTGCCTCTTCCAAAGGTGTGTGATTCTTCCAGCAGCACCTTTACTAGAGCGAATGATTTGGTATGCAATCTCGCTCCTTATGATCCAAGATCTCCACCGGTTCTTCTGGATAGGATAAGTCCTTGTCGATCGTCAGGCTCATACTCAATTACATGAGTAGGGGATCATGACATATCTAAGCATGGACACATGAAACACATCATGTACTTCAGCCAAGTTTGGAGGCAAGTTCTCGTATGCTACTTCGCCAATCTTTCCGTGATTTCAAAGGCCCTATAAAACGAGGTCGCTTTTCCTTTTACCCCGAATCTGTACTTTCCTTGGCTGGTGATACCTTTAGAAAACACAAAATCGCTCTTTTCAAACTTTTTTAATGCCGATCTTCTCCGGTCTCGCATAGTTTCTTTGTCCGCTCCGGCTACTTTTGAGATTCTCATGTAATATCTTTATCTTTTTCTACGCCATTTTGAGCAATGTCGACCCAAAATTCTTTTATCTCCGTGTTTCCTCCCAAATGAATTGGTGATCTACATTTTCTCCCATATAATGCTCAAAAGGAGCCATGCCGATTGCCGCCCGATAGCTGTTATTATATGCAAACTCGTAAGAAGAGCCAATGAATCATCCCAAGTCCTTTTCATCTCCGTGACTCGAGGCCTCAACATATCCTCGAACTGGATAGTCCGTTTCCATTGGGCCGCCGGTTTATGGATGAAAAGCAAGACTAAATTTTAATTCGGCACCCACCCTCATGTAGACTTTCCGTAATCGGAATGAAACTGAGGGTCTTATCTGATAATAGAGACAGTACACCAATGAAGTCTAACAATCTGTTCACGACAGCCGGGCTAATTTATCAAGAGGATAAGTCATCCGACCAAGAAAGTGGGCTGACTTTGTTAGTCGGTCAACAATCACCCAAATAGCATCATGTTTCTTTGGCGTCATTGGTAAACAAATCACAAAATCCATGGCGATATCCTCCCATTTCAGCCCAGTAATGGCATTGGTTGTAATAATCCAGACGGGCAGCTTTTTCTTCAGCCTTTACTTGTTAGCATATGAGGCACTTTTCAACGTAAGCCGCGATATCCCTTTTCATATTTCTCCACCAAAATGTTTCTTCAAATCGATGCATCTTATCGCTCTTCTGGTGGATCGTTATAACTGGATCGATGGGATTCCTAAGAATTTTCTCCTTTAACTCTTTATCAGTCCCAAGACACATAACCGATTTCTAAATTTCAAAGCTCCATCTCATGAAATCTGAAAATCACTTGAGATTCTTTATCCAGCTCTCCCATGATCTTTACGAGAAAAGAATCCTTCGTTTGACACCCTTTCACCTCATTACTCAATTCAATTTGAACTTGTAGATGCGCCAAAATCATCCGCTTCCCATGTACATAGCGCTGGACATCATAGTTCATGAGACAACCCAGCATCTCCATCTCGCTAACTTGCATTCAGCAGCATCCCGTTTTGTCTACTTAACGCTGCCAGCAACCACGTTGGCCTTCCCCTCGGCTGTGAACAGTTTCCACAAGTCATAATCTTTCGTGGAATTCCATCCATCGCTCTCCGCCTCATGTTTAGCTCCTTCGGGAGAACAAATATTTTAGACTTTGTGATGGAGTAGACCAAGAATCTTTCACCATATAAGTAATGTCTCCGGATCTTCAATGCAAACACCAGCCAATTCTAGATCGTGAGTTGGGTAATTCCTTTCATGGTCCTTCAACCGCCGCGACCCAAAGGCAATACTGACCGTATTTGATAGAACACACCAATCCATCTTGAAGCATCGCAAAGAACAATGGGATCTCCGACTCGTTCGGGAATGGCCGACCGAGCAAGTCAACCGGCCTTGCCGCCTCGGAAGCTCTCTTCACAATCTTTGGTCCACTCGAACTTGGCATCCTTCTTAGTTAATTGAGTGAGTGGCACGGCGATTTGAGAAAATTCTCCACAAATCGTCTATAGTATCCGGCCTGTGCCTAAGAAACTTCGCACTTGATCCACAAGTTGGTGGGTTCCACTTACAACTGCCTCCACCTTCATAGGATCGACAGAGATTCCTTCCTTGAGACGCACGTGTCCAAGGAATCCTACCTCTTCCAAACCAAAACTGCAGACTTCTTCAACTTGCGAACAACCGATGCTCCCTAAGAATCAAGTGTAGTGCGTAAATGTTTCTCGTGTTCCCGAGCTTTTCGAGTACACAAGGATGTCATCAATAAATACAATCACGAACTTGTCGGTATGGTTGGAAAATTCGATTCATCGTATCCATAAAAACAAGGAGCATTGTCGATCCAAAAGGCATTACTACAAACCATAATGCCCATATCCGGTTCGAAACGCCGTCTTTGCTATATCCCCTTTCACGATCCGAAGTTGATGATATCCGATCTAAGATCGATTTTGAAAATATGCAAGCTCCTTGTAACCGATCAAGGAGATCATCGATCCTTGGTAGAGGATATTTGTTCTTGATGGTGATTTTGTTTAATTCCCGATAATCCACACATAATCTCATGGTCCCGTCCTTCTTTTTGACAAAAGAACAGTGCTCCCATGGTGACACACTTGGCCAATGAATCCTTTATCAAAGCGGCTCCAGCTTGTTGTTTCAACTCTTGAGAGTTCATCCTGCCATTCGATAGGGTGGTTTGGATATCGGTGCGTAACCCGGTATCAATTCCACACCAAATTCTAACTCGTTGGGGTGGCAATCCGTAAAATCATCGGTGAATACGCCTTCAAATTCCCGTACCACCGAATTTCTCTAGCCGAGATTCTTGATTTTTTCAGAGATGCACTAGCAAAGGCTAGATAGGCTTGGCATCCATCACTAATCGATGCCCTGCACGAAGAGTCAAATAAAGCGGATGCTTCCTTTCTCGCGAACACCCTCGAATGTGGAAGGCTTGTTTCCGGTGAATGGTGACTACTCTTTTCCGGAAACAATCAATCTTGGCATGATATCCGCTAACCGGTCCATCCCCAAAATCGCATCAAAGTCTTTCATTTCCGGTAAAACCAAGTCAACAGCATAAAGAATTCATTTACTTTGTGGGCATTCGAGAAAATGCTATATTTAATATTGACGACCTGTTGGTAGAGGCAACCATTAATGGGTATTCAAGAACTTTAGGAAGGGTCACGGGATGTTTCAAAATTCATGGGAAACAAAAGAATGCGTGGATCCAGAATCAAAAGTACGTGACAAGAGATGCCACGATAGAAAGTGTACCTTCTACCACTTCAGAGACTTTTACCACTCCTTTGCGTAAATAGCAAATACCTTGGTCGGGATAGGAGACTTAACTCGGGACTTGTTTAGTGACCGGACAATCCTCGATCATATGCCCGCCTGTCCACGCTATAACAAACTCCCCTTCTTGTAGCAAGGCTTTCCACCATGTGATCTCCCAATGATCACATACATCATTACCGCAAGGCGGTGAATTCCCGCACCGATCGGGCTCTGTTCCCGCCGAACCTTGATGGTCTCGCCTTCTTAGAAGGCACTTCGCTAGCACCGCCTTGGATGCCCTCAAAAAGTCCTTTGTCCGGACATTGCTCCCCTCTCCAATTCCTTCTCATAAATAGTCCGCCTTAGCGAGCACCTCCCATAAGTTGTCAACGTCCGAGTGGAAAGGTGTTCTCTGATATCATCTCGTAATCCCCGAAAGAATGTCGACCACCCTCTCCCTCATCTTCCACCATGAAAGGGGCATAACGAGATAATTGATGGAAATTCTAGAATCATATTCTGCCACCGAAGCTGACCTTGGGCGAAGGAATTCATCCTCCTTCGCCCACGAAGATTTGGAAAGTATTTCTCCCAAGAAAGCCGCCTCAAACATCTCCGACTAATCTCCCGATCTCGGCATGTTGAAACCCTTTTCTCGCATCTCCCACCAGTGGTGTGCTTCCTGCCAGCCTTATGTGTAGCATAAAGCACCATATTCAAAGGGCATTTGATTACAAGAAATACCTTTCTTCAAACCGCCGAATCCATGTTTTGACCTTTCAATGGATCGTTCCCTAGGAATTCAGGATTCGCTCATTGGTAAACCGATCGTAGACCGACCTTTCCGATGGACGGAACTGGGTGGTCACCGGAGTTAGTGGAGTGGTGAGTCAAGCTTCTATGACTTGACCATTACTACATCGAAGAGGTTTCGCATATCTTGCCTCACGATCAAGAGTGTTGTTATCCCGATCATTTCTCCTTCCTGTTAGACATGGCTGTGGAAACGTTTGAAAAAAAAGTTTCGTTAGTTAAAATAATACTATCATATTAGTCTTTTTATCCTAAAGTGTATGGATGACACTCTTCTTGCAAAAACACTAAACTTGTCCTAAGTTTCCGTGTTGATTCAAACTTATCGTAAAGCGCTTTTTTCTCGATACCAACTGATGACCCGACTTTTAATATCATCAAAAAGCCGTCATCAATACTAATTCATATGATAAAATTATGAGTATAAATTTTTTTTTTTTTCATCAAACCTGAGATGCATTCTAAAGATTAGTAATTTCATAAATCCCAAAATGTCACGGAAACAAACTACATTCATAAGCAAAATGGGAAATAAAAATTACAAAGTTTCCTCAATCTAAATAAACAAAACTCCAAAAAGATTCGCTCCCGCCCGCATAATCATAGGACTCTACTCGACTTCGTCCTCCATAAGCTTGTCATCTGAAAATTTACAAGAGTGAGCTTACAAAGCCTAAAGAGGATACTCACATGCGTAAAACACAAGCATATAATCGAAATATAGATCATAATATAGCATAATAATCATCATTTCATTCCTTCTTTAGTTCATGTTCTTATCATCTTGTCTTTATCATTCGAATTCATATCATCTTTAGGGACCGGACGGGAGCGGACAACATCGAGGACGGTTGTGTGCTACCCCACAACCTAAAGCCGTATCCCCTCATTATGCTCCCTGGGCGAGGTAATGCCTTTAACCCGACATACCGGGCCATAGTCCAAGTCCTTGTGCCACCAAAAAGGTCCCCTCGTGGCCCGGGAGGCATCCTCGAGTGTCACTCCAATATCCTTCATCCATCTTTAACAGCAAGTTAAATGAGAACTCAGTTCTTGGTTCGTGTTCTTTATTGGCCATATATCATAGTTCAAAAGTCAGAAGAGTTCCACTTGCTGTCCATAATCCATAAGTTTTCTTGTTCTTTTCTGAAGTTCATAAAATCTATTAAAGCCGAAGCTCATTTTCAAAAGAATCCAAAGTTCTTATTGAGGGAAGAACTTCATTAATTTCCGAAGTTCTTAATGAGAAACCGAAGTCTCAAACCGGAATTTACAAGGCCGAAGTTCATTTTAGTTCAAGCCGCAGTTCATATCCTTTAATCAAAGCCGGAGTTCGTTATCTTAGTCAAAGCCGGAGTTCGTTATCTTAGTCAAAGCCGGAGTTCATTTCCTTTAATCAAAGCAAGTTCTTTATTTATAAGGACGGAGCACAATTACATTATGCTCCAAAGTCGGAAGTTTTTTAATCGGGACGAGATCGTTTCCTTTAAAAGACGGAGGACTTGGATGGAGCTCTCTAAACGACGGAGTACTTTTGTTTTCAGAATCCCGAGTGACTTGTCTTTAATAATTAGGAGTTCAAGGCCGGAGGGCTTTTCTTTTTAAATTCCGGAGTTCTGGGGGACGGAGTGGATTTTCTTTAAAAATCCCGGAGTTCAAAGGGACGGAGTGGATTTTCTTTAAAAATGGAGTCCAAATTCCAAGACATATGGCTGGTTTCAAATTTAAATTAGAGCTGGTTTCTATTTCAAGTACTGTAATGGGTTTCATTGATATCACAAAGGGGCCGATTTCAATTTTTCACACGAGAAAACCGATTTGATTTTAATATAAAGAAAGCCGGTTTCGATTTTAACACGAAGGAAGCCGGTTTCGATTTTAACATAAAGAGAGCCGATCTCGATTTTAACACAGCAAACCGAAACATCAAAGGCCGGAGTACCATAAGGCCAGTTTCTTTTCACAAAGGAACGAGCATATTATTTCAAGGGCCGGAGTTCTTACAAGAGGTAGGACTTCTTTTAGGACATAAGGCTGATTTCTTTTCACAAAGGACGGAGGCATTTGTTCAAAGGGCCGGAGTTCTTGGACGGAGTTCCTTATTTAGTCCGGACGGAGTACAAATGCCGGAGGTCTTTTACCATAGAAATAGAATACAGTAGAGTAAATTCATGATTCATCTTAAGGCCTAAAGTTTCATGCATTGGGCAAAGTTAATAATCATTCGTAAAGAAATCATAATGCAAATCCATCATCATGCATAACAAAATTTTCTTTAAACATGCATTTCAAAGGTGAACAAGAAAAACATACTTATACGAAATTTCATATAATTTTATAGCAATATAAATAAAACATGAAGTTTATAAATAGGGGTGAGTATCTTGCCTGAGTCTTTTCTACTTTGCCTAAGCTTTACGGCCTCCTTCTTTATCAATAGTTTCTAGCGGTGCCTTTTTCTAAGGTTCTTTGTCCCTATTTATAGCCCATGAAAAGATGGTCATCATTTATTATTTTCTCTATTTTCCAAAGGAATATAAATTATCCATCCTTTCCCACGCAGATTTTGTTTTCCAACATATATCGAACTGCGCTCGATCATTCAATGTCGCTCCTTCCCAAAATTCAGCCAAAATGTTGACCGGACTTCTTCAACAAGTCCGGATCGCATTTTACTCCTCGAAATCCGAGTGATCCTGACGCGTTTTACTTTGGGAAACCGAGTGCTTTAAGCTTTTCGTTTTCAATTCAAAATCCGAGTGACTTTTAAGAAATAATCCGACTGAATTTTCAAAGGAAAATCCGGACGTCATTTATTATGGGAATCCGTCTGCATTAAGGAAATCCGACAGCAATTCCCTTAATGAAATTTCGGACTTCTTTACATTTGGATTTCCGGTCAACGGGCGTTGACCGGACCTGATGGTTAAAATTTCCTTATTCAAATTTTGGGCTGTTACAGAGCATGTGTGGATTCTTGCCAATGTGACGGGTCCAGGCGCAGATTCATGGCTAGTTACTTGCTGGTTTGGTGAGAAGTGCCAGACCACAGGCTTGTCTGGGAGGGCGTGATGATATGCTTTAACTATGCGGTGATCTCCTATTTGACGCTTTTACTAGTTTGTGTGGTGACCGATCTCCTGCCGTTGCATGAATGGCTACATCCTCCTATTATAGTTTTTGCGGGTATGCGCGTTTTGATAACTGGATTGGTGACTTGATTGATCTGTCTAATGTGGTTTGCATGATGATATATATGGATCGGTACGCTTGCTGGCCCTGCCGCTTTGCACATAGCTGGTGTGTTGTGGATTCTGGATGGGTAGTTTTTATCTCAATATACTTTACGTACTTCCAAAAAAAAGAAGCTCTTTGTATTGTTTCCCTGTTTTCGTGACATGTTCATATTGCTCGGGATATGCCCTGGCATCTCTATTCTAACCCCAAGTAGGCAAACACTTGCGAGAGAACATTGAATTTATAATTTTTATTTTTATTTTAATACAATTTCTTATTACCAAAAAGAAAAAATTGGCAGTTTTTAAATTCTAGTCTTAAATTATTATTTATAAAAATTATTTTAAATCATTTCAGCAATCTTAAACTTTAAAGTAGTTACTCAAGTATTTACTCTTGAGTTTAAGTCACTGCCTTTCTATTTATGTTAAAACTTTACTTATTGAAAGCCAACATAATCACTTAAGGATATATTGAGTTTGAATGTCATTCGAGTGCTAAACTTGTGCCTATGGCATGTGACCTAGCATTTGAATATTACTCTATTATATTACTGTCTAGGCTTTAAAATTCTCTTAAATTCTTAGATTCTAATCCTGGTTCAATATTTTTGATCTTTGAGTTTTGAAATTGTTTATTTACTCACATTCTATAATTAAAGTAGAGGATACTATAGAAAATGTTACGGTTTTAAAAAAATATAGATTTTATAAAATATTAGTATAGTCTATAATTTTTTAATATATATATATATATTGGTAAGTAATTAAATTTGAATTAAAAATATATTTTTTGGTAAGTAAGTAAATTGAAATTAAAATAAATAAAATTACAAGACGATGTGCTAGCTCCAAATGTTTTATCGACTTAAAGGTAGAACAATGAGTTAGGGCATTCCCGAGCACCACCATGAACCTACTTATAAAAACAAACTACTTCTAGATGAGCGACATCTAAACCGGCCACATGTAACCCGGCCTAAATACACACACACTATAAAACAGCTCCAATATATTGTTTTGCAACAAACCAGAGCACTTGAATTCCACCATTCCAATATCAATGACAAAACAGAGGAAGTATCAAAACGCCAACAGCATAATCCGCGGACAGAATAGCGCACACCATCATACATGCATTGCTCAGGCCTCGGACTCATTCTTCAGGCAGAACTTCCAGGAGCAAAGGGGCCTCAGACTCATTCTTCAGGCCTCGGCCGAGAAACGCTCGCCCAAAGCCTCTCGGACAGGAATTCACCCAAAGCAGGAATCAAAGCAGGCAACACGACACCTCCAGAGAGCCGATACATAGCAGAGTGGATCCTGCCCCCCATCCAAAACCTATAGCACCTTCACAGGGGAACTCACAATATCGCAAGAGACATTGCACCTCTCCAGCATTAGCATTCTCAATGAACAGGGGCAAGCCAGCACGGTCGTATAAATGGGAAACATAGTGCACAGAACTGAAAACCATCAACATCAGCAAATCAGCCTAGCTCCACATCAGGGTCGACTGCTTTGCAGCATCCACAAGGTGCACGACCAGCAGCATCAGCCTTTCGCAAGACAGGACCAAGTCCTGCACTCAGAACTTTTCCAGTAAAAATGCAGAAGGAAGTAGCAAGCTTCCCCGCACAGCATAAGATAGTAGGAGGAGTGTCCAGTAGCGTTATTGCATTTCTAGAGAAAGAAAAAATAACAAGTCCCCAGAACCCATCCAAGAGAGCACAATGTCTCACAATTCAGGAAGAAGGAGAAGACAATCCGAGATTCCACAATTTCGGACTAGCCCCATACAAATAAGCCCCATCAGCATAAAGCCTAAGAGCTGGAGGATCCCTTGGATTTTTTGGAAGCAGATTTTTTCTTTTTTCGGAACTTTCCTGGCTTCCAAGATTTGTATTCCATGGCCATCACCTCTTTGACGCTTAAAAATTTCCCCTTGGAATAGTCTTTTTTTTGTTAAATAATTAATTGCATTAAAATTTAAATAAAATGTACAAGCAGTTATGTTCTTTACCAAGTGTTTTGCCGACTTGGCAAAAGAAACATAGAAATAGGGAGTCCCCTAAACCATGACTAAAGTCATTAAAAATAAGATTACAAAATTGAAATCGGCACTCCGTCCAATGCACTCCGAAATCTACAATGCACTCCGGCCTCCAGACAAAATAACTCTGGATTCTACAACGCCACTCTATCCAATACACTCCGTCCAGTGCACTCCGGATAAATAGAGTAAAAGCGCTCCGATCCCCAGATAAAGTGAGCAAAAGCAAACTCCGTCCAAAGACACTCCGTCACAAGTCACTCCGTCCAAAATCACTCCGTCCCAAGTCACTCCGTCTTTGGAGTTGCTCCGGCATTCCAGATGCACACGGCAACTCCGGCCTTCAAGATGCCACAAATTACTCCGGCTTTTAAAAAACGCAAGGCAACTCCGGCCATCAAGAAGCACAATTCAACTTCGGCCTTAAATCACTCCGACTTTTAAGAAGCACATTTCAACTCCGGCCTTAAATCACTCCGGCCATTAAGCATCTCACAAATCACTCCGGCCTCCAGACAAAAGAACTCCGGATTCAACAATGCCACTCCGTCCAATGCACACCGCCCAATGCACTCCGGATAAAGAGAGCAAAAGTGCTCCGGCCCCAAGATAAAGTGAGCAAAGGCACTCCCGATTTTTTTTGGAAGCCACAACAGCGAGCGCTCCGGCCTCCCCAAGCACAAGGCCATTCCGGCCTTAAAGAGATCAAAAGGCAATCCAGCCTCAATGAATTCATGCCACTCCGGCCTTTTAGTGAACAAAAGGAATTCCCACTGCAAATCACTTAGATTTACAGGGCTTTATCCTACTTCGAGTTTTTTTCTTAGCCCGTTCAGTGCTACCCACAGAGCTTGAAGAAAACGACTCCTCAAAGTTTGAAGCAACCAGGGAGTATTTTTTTGAAATATGAGAGATAGGGCTGGGCATGAGATCCAGATCAATAACAGACGCAGGCTCCATCTCGTGAGTCACTCCATCAGATGGAGGAATCGACAGGTCGTGGTACTCGATATCAGCACCAGGATTGGGGCCATCATCCACAGGGATGTCCTCAGAAGCCATCATCCCCTTGGAATAGTCAAGGGCCTGGCCCACACAAAAATCAGCAGAGAAGTCTCTGGGGCTAGTAGTGTCATCCCCCTCAAAGTTTAAAGAATCCAGAGAAAACTTATTTGATAGCCGAGAGATAGAGCTAGGTGTTAGATCAAGATCATCGTCGAAATCAGGATCCATAATATTGTGGTTGAACTGCACATCAGGAGGGCTAGGGGAAGTAGGGACAACGACACAATCCAAATCTGTTGGCAAGTGCGACGGGTCACCGATCAAAACCCCCTCAGCACCATCTGGAACTAGCGGCTCCCTTGAATTTATAGCATCCATTTGACCAGTAGCATCCATAAGGGCTAGCGGACTGCCAGGGGCCTGGCAATTCTGATCAGCAGGGGCAAAGAAGGGGCTATGGGCAGCGCCACCTACAAAGTAGTCTTCTGGAGCCTCGGAAGGATTGCCAAGAGCTTCTAAACGATCTTCATCAGAGATTGGCGTGGGGAGGACACATCCGCTTGGCATATCAGACGGATTGAGACCCCTAAGCACAATATTTGCGAAAGAGAGAAGAGGCACATGGGTGCTATCAGTCTGAAGATAGGAGCCTTGCTCAGAGTCCATAATCCTAGTATCAGAATTGATGGCTATATAATCCCGAATAGGATTTGTCATCATAGCATCAGGCAGAGGAGGCTGAGACACCGGCCTAGGCCCGACAACATTTGGGATTGGATTTGCCTTCAGCTCATTACAAGGAGAGGCATGGGAGTCCAGCGCAGCCCCATTAGATGGGAATCCGACTGACATAGCACAGCTTACATCGAGAGTCATTACAGTCTCATCCAACAGGCTCATGAAGGAAGCCTCACAAAAGGAACTGTCAGATATTGGAGGTTGGATAGAACCAGTAGGATTCAGGGGTCCATTATCCACTAGAATGGGAGAAGAGGAAGTGACAAAGCACCTAGAGTCATTAGCATCATTCAAGTGGCCTGCTGAAACAGGATGCAAGGTATAGTCCCCTTGGTCATTTTCTTCTGGGGTAGAATTGGAAGAGCTGGGATGAGATTTACCAGGATGATGGATGACATTCTTGGAATGGCATTTAGATTCAACATGACCTACCAAATGGCAGCGGCCGCAACGAGTAGGCTTCCAACTATATTCAACATTCACCAACGATTGAGACTCAGAATCAGGGCAAGATTGAATGGCGATACAATTGGAAAAAGGGCCATCCACACCAACTTCGACACAAATCTTGGCGAAGGAGACATTTTCTATACGGGCTGTCCTGGAATCAAGTTGCAAAGGAATCCCAACGGCACTTGCAACCTAGCTGAGACCGGCATGAGTCCAATACTCAATCGGCAGGTTGGATAGTTTGATCCAAATGGGGAACCGTTTGTATTCCTCCTTTGTCAAGGGCAAGCTCGGAGACCATCGTTTTAGGAAATTGCTTTCCTAGAGAATAGCCAAGGTCATGCTCGTAGGCATTTCTCCATCATCTCCAAGGATGAGAAGCGAAAAAAGAAAAAATCGGCTTCATTACCGACGGTGTGCTTGAGTCCAAAACGGGCCCAGATTTTCCTGGCTATGGCTTTGACAGCCAGGAAATGAGGAGGAGAATCAAGAAAATGGCCAACTAAGGTAAAGCCCCAGAAGAGGTTACCTTGGTCGATAACATCGGGTAGGGGGGGAGATGGTGGCAGTGTCACCCCCAAAAGCCTGGGGGGATAAAAAGACAACTCTGGACACAGACCAGCGCAATCCTTCTGGACGAGACCAGCCCAGGAAGGGGAGCATCAGCACCACACTCAGATCTATTGCGGAGGTCCTTTGATTTCGAAAGCTCCAAGAACGATGCATCAGGGGCAGAAGAACGAGAAGCCTCGTCCCTCTTCAGCAGCGAAAATAGGAGAGAGGATTGACCTAGAGATTTAGAGTCAATTTTCGACGAAGAAGAAGCAGAGGGAGAAACAGGGCAGGCAGAGTCTTGGGAAGGACCAAGGGGGGCCCCTAGGAGGCCGGCTATGGCCGGCGACGAACTGAGAATTCAAACTCTAAAGCACCGCTCGAATTTGAATTTTAGAGAGAAGAGAGAGCTTCTCTCTCTACGACCACCCTTGTTCTTGCCCGTAAAGTAAGTACAAAATCTATATTCTAACCCCAAGTATTTTGCCGACTTGGAAATAGAACATAAACACTGGGGCATACCCCGAGCGTCTTCGTGTAACAATACATGAGTCCTTAAGAAAAATAGACAAGAAAAAGGCGGCTAGCTTTCATCATCTAACACTGCGACAAGCCGTCACCTATCTATTCAGTTGAAACTATACTAAACCGGAGCCTCTAACAAAAAAATCCTATAGCACATGAGACCAGACATGCAATGCTAAAAAAGATCAGCCACCAAATTCAATCACCCACGCTTGAAATCAGCAGCCATAGCTTAAATCATCTTCATAATTCCATGCGTTGGAAAGATTTCTGCAAACAAAACACAGTTGCCCAGCATCTTGTTGCTTCATAACATGGCCCATGGCAGCAGCGTCATTCAGCTTATGCGTGCACACCAGCAGAAGCAGGTTTTGGCAACCAATGCCGAGCGTAGCTGTCTCCGAAAGCTGGTTCCCTTTTGATAAAACAAGCAGAACCGGTTGTCACAAAATCAGAATCAAGCCTACAGTCTCCAGAGACATCCTACACACCCGCCACTTCAAATTCCACAAAAGGCAAGGGCCTCACATACAATCAATTGGACTGCTGTATGAAACAGCAGAACTGAGCACCATGCAACACTGCAGAAACTTGATTCCTTTGAAAACTCAGCAGAACATAGCAAAGAGAGTAATTTCGGCTTTCCACTACCCCTTGTAGCAACTTCCGGTTGCCTTATCAACAATAAGCTTCACAAGTCGCAGCATCTAAATCAAGGCTTCATGTCATCACCAACATACTCTAGCCGTTCCACATTTAGCAAGGGCAAGGAGCTCCTGCAGCATATCTACCCGCCTCTACTCCACGCCACGCAGCTGCTTCAGCAGAACCTCAGCCAGAGCAACCAATCAATGGGAAGCTACTGCATCTGCCAGCATCAGATGGCAGATTTAGCATCACCAACATCCTATTGCAAAACCAACAGCCAAACTACAGGACGAATTCAAACCGACAGCTTTGCAGTAGCATAAACAGATGAAGGCACTTCAAACATCAGCCCTATGAACATGTAAATCATACATCGCTCCACAGATTAGCAGAAAATCAAACCAAAGAGGATTTACACTACATCAGTCCTGCTTCTGCCTAAGGCCTTTGTAACTCATTCACTACAGCATTACAAAATAACACCTGGTGCAGAGGATTATCACAAACCTACAGCTATGTTTCATCAATAGCTCACTGCCACAACTAAGCATATAATTTTTTAATATAGACTTCCATGTCTGGGAGGTTTTGAGTTCATTGATTTGTGGTGAGATATTCATACAATATAACTATTGCATTGTAATATTGGAGGATATATGTGACGGACCGAAAAATTTACCAAAAATTCGGCAGAGTTTCGTCCATAAAATAGACGTTTGTCAAATACAAACCTGTACAAAACCTATTACAGAAACCACAAATACAAACAATATATACACAAGATCCCCAAATACCATAACAAACACACGGGTGGCACCGACGTCGTAACTCTGGTACGATGTCAGCTTAAAAGGTTGCCAGATAGGAATCAATTACAATCATAAAAGATACCTGCGGTAGCTACTACATCCATCAATGAATAGCGAAAACTAACTAAACAACCATCAATCATTATGACATACATATACATAACCATAAGTATCAAAATAATTATTATAGTATCCATGCCTTATACAAAATAACAAAATTAAGTCCTCAAAAGCTCTCCAATCTGTATTAATTGCCTATCCTGTGCTTATAACCTATTTGGACTCATTAGGTATAATAGCTGTGACGGAATAGATTATTTTTCTCTAATAATCTCCATCAATAAACAAACAAAACAAATACAAAAAAATCTAAAATATTGAATTTTGTAGAAATTTTTATACAGTTTCTTTTGTAATTGGATAAAAATAAAAAATACATGTAAAAAATAAACCTGTACAAGTACATAACTATTTGATTACTACAACACACCCTACAACACATATACACAGGACACAGATTGCCATATCATTCATGATTCCAATACAGTATTCCTAAACTACCGTATTAATTTAAGAGAGATGCCATTTAGGATCAGAACAATTCCAAATATCAAACAATGTGAAAGTGACTATAACCATAAATCAATCTGCGAAAGTAAAAATAATAATTCAACATGAACCATAATACGTCATAATTATAATACATAATTTTCATCCACAATTTAGATATTTGCATTCAAGCTAATCAGACTCTCAAAATAGGTTTTGAAGCTTTCAAAATCTTCAAGATAGCTTTAAAACTTTCAAGAGTCTACTAGCTAGGCTGAATCTATTCATTCTTGTTAGGAAATAACTCAACTGTATCATCTGGAGGGAAAAAACTGAAAAGTGAGTCGAAACCTAACAATGTGTAGTAAAAATATGCAAATATAATACTTTCATACATAATATAAGTACAAATAAGTAGAGACATAAAAATATCCGAAGAACAAAGAAATACATGGAAATAGGATGTAGCATAATTACGTAAAATATGCTTCAGAAATCATAATTCAGTATAATAGATATCAGAAATTAGAAACCAATATTAAATTCTATAAATTCTGAAAATTTAACTTTACTATTTGAAAGACCAAACTAGTAGACCCTACTAGCCGAGGGGTAAATAATCGAGGATAGATTGTATTACGCACACAATTAAGGCCAGAAATAGAACAGAAATTCCCTTCTCGCGGGATCGGTATCGAATTGTCCTCCAAAGTCGGGCCAAACACAGAAATTCTACCCTTTGAGGTTAATGCTCGAGAAAGGACGGACCACGTATAACTCCATGGAAAGAGTTATCATCGATTATCACCATAACGTTCTAAGGTATGACGGAAAACCTTACCTAAGTAATAGTCCTAGGTCTTCTTTCTTGTTAACTTAATTAACTAAAACACTTAACTGAAATAGTTAACTGAAATACTCAACTGAAGGGATTCTTGCTCATATTCTTACATTATTTACTTATCATGCCTCAACGGCAAGCCAAACTCTTTTGGATAACCTTTTAGTTAGTTCAGAAATTCACAGTAACTTAGCAGAACATTTCAATGTAAATTTTTCAGATGCAAATCAAGGCACAAGCAATAAACTTCCATTAATTAATCTTTACATATCAAGATTTAAGGATTTTAAATACCAAAATTCTCAATTTTTATTCTAGGATTTTACACAAAACTTTCGGATTTAAATCGAATACCAAACACATGTTTATTCATGAAATCAATACCATAAATCTAAATACATATACAAAATCATTCATTTAAACCAAAAATCCCCAAATTTTTGAGCTAGGGTTTCACAATAAGCTTTCGGACTTAAATCGGATACTAAATACATATTTATTCATGAAATCGAAGCTATATACCGCAATACGTATAGGTAAATATGAAATTTATCTGAACAATTAAGAGAAACATGCTTCATTTACATTAGACATGGAGGAAGAAGATTTTAGAATATAAATACCAATTTAGAGATATGAAAAAGCAGTAAAACAGAGAATAATGTCCGAGGTACATTTGCCTTTACTCGATTTACCATTTTTCTCACTTTGATCGGATGAAAATTGGTGAAGAATCCTTCATCTTCTCTTTTCCTTCCCTTCCTCTTTCGTGCTATTGCTGTTTGAGCCTTAAACTCTCTCCCCCTTCCCTTCTTAAACAAAAACGGAATCAGGTTGCTGAAGTAAAAATGCGCCTGCCTATTGCTAGGGCCTCGCTCGAGCCCGGTAGATGTGCGGCGAGCGGGGCTCTATTGGTTTTTGGCACCTACTGCCGCGCTCGAGCGTGCGGTAGGCGCCGTTCTACTTGTGCAGCAGATCCGTATGCAGTAGCCGATTTTCCTCTCTTTTCACTTCCGAAACTCATTTTTCATATATATTTAGTCTTATCTTGATTATTATTATTTTAATTATTTCTAAATTATCATGTTTCGGAATCAGAATCTCACAACTTTTCCCCACTTATAGGAATTTCATTCTCAAAATTTAATGAACTCTGAATTTCCTTAGTTGGAGGAAATTTTCTAACGTTCATAAGTCGTTTCTTCAATTAAATAATTATTCTAGGAAACCTTAAACATTGAAATCACCTTGATTTTTAGAATCTGATTCGTTCTATGAATATCTAAATTTACCAAATCCGAAGACAACCTAAATTTTTTAACTACTTTTTCAACGAAGTTCAAAACCTTAAACGAGCATAAATTTCTTATTTCAACTTACATTAAGTCTCAAAAATAATCATTCCTTTTGAGTCACAAATCAAACATCAAAATATATGGGTTCACCACAATTCTGCTGCGCAACTCTAATTAATTTCCTAACCACGGACCATCCAATTGTAATCCACCATCCAATCTAATTTAACTTGACACCCCAGTTTTCCAATCAATTTGGCTAAGATTTTAGCAAATACCTCAAATTGAAATCAGACCCCAAATCAGAATGCCCTATGTCTTCATTAGTTTGTTGGTATGTCTTTAGACCGACATTTCTCTAAAATGCAGGACCCATGTTGAACACTTAGTAAAAAATTTTTGAAATATCCATTTCGTAAAATGTATCC